>JAPFBL010000126.1:600000-1017582 GCA_026182355.1 Hermatobates lingyangjiaoensis | reverse complement strand
TTTTTTTTTGGCATATCCACTTAATTAATTGAACGATTTTTTTATGATTTGAAATATACGTTTTTGTTTTGAAAAATTTTTGGTTTTCTTTGACAACGACTGTATATGTTTACGAATATTGTAATAACATGAAAGTCTGAGACTAAAATTATATCCTTGGTTGTAATTCCATAAAAATAAATATTTTGAGGACTTTCTGGAATTTTAAAGGTTAACCGATTATCAACGGCCATTGAAAAAGGGGGCGGGGGAGGGTTGTAAATCTTACGACCCCCCCCCCCCCCAAGGAATTGCTACGCTACTGGTGATATTAATGCAGGGGTGTATAACATTTACCTGTTATACACTAACCACCTTTAACATTTACCTGAGATCGTACAGGCTTGGAACCGAGTTATGAGATTTTAAGCTTCTGCGTGACTAAACCAGGAGCCATAGTACCGCAGAAAGAAAACAAGACAACCCTCGAAAATAAGCCCTCGTGTGATTTTTTGAATATTTACCCTCCCACAAAAATAAGCTTTAGTTAAAATAACGTAAAAAATGTAGTTATTTAAAAATGACAGCTATATTGTAAGACATGAGAGATTCGGACCAATAATTTTACAGGAATTGGATTTGGAAAAAATCAGAAAGAATTCAAAATTTGATAATTTATAACAATATTCCAGAAGTTGACATGATTGTAATTGAATAAATTTAAATTTCTGTATATATATATATGAATATTAAACGAAAAATATAAATCGACTTATTGTACTTGAAGCCCAACTCCGAAAATAATCCCTAGCACGTGTTTTGGGTCTAAAAAGAAAGTAAGGCAGTGTCTTATTTTTGAAGAAAAACGGTAAAAACTAAACCCTTGACCTGTCAGTCCAGAGGTAAGCATATAAGCCACTGGACTACCATCAACCCGTGAATTATTAATTCATTCATATTCATAATAAATGCATTCCTTCTTTTACAAAACATTCGAAATAAGATGAAATGTCTGTAAAAAAGAAGGGGGCTCAGTCAGTTCCATATTTCAAACCCTGTCGTCATCAGGAATGAAAATGGGTCCAAACATCAAGCAATGACTAACTTTGTAGAATATCTGCTCCAGAGAACAGTGCTGCTTCCAAATATATAAAGAAAATTTTTCAAAACTAGAGTTTTTAAGGGGTTGGAATTTTATTATATTTGTTCGCATGGACAGTTAAATTATTTTAACAATTTGTTTTTAATATTTACCCTTCCACAAAAATAAGCTCTAGTTAAAATAATTTGAAAAATATAATTCTTTAAAAATGACAGCTATATTGTAAGACATGAGAGATTCGGACCAATAATTTTACAGGAATTGGAATACTACAGTTTACGAATACTGCAATACAATAAAGGTCTGAGACTAAAATGATATCCTTGATTGTAATTCCATGAAAATAAATATTTTGAGGACCTTCTGGAATTTTAAAAAAATTTTAAAGAGGGAAGAAAAAAAGAAGGGAGACAAAAAAAAGTTAAGACAAAGCAAGTGAACGGAATATGAATACGTAAAATAAATTGACTTTTAACATGAGAAGGTGAAAGCATTAAAACCCTAACTGAAATGTCCAAAATAATGATTTGAATATAGTGTGGCCAAGTTATAAGAGATTTGAAGCTAATTAGATCAATAGCATATGGTAACACCACCCACTGAAGGGTTGCCCTAGCAGGTCACGTTTATACACACCCCCACACACAACCACCGACCCTTAAATTATCTAACACGTTTCAGTCAGTTAGCTTTAAAGCTTCACTTTAGAAACTTATATTTATTTTACTTCTAATTCTAATATGTAATAGCACAATCAAATATTATTATTGTGTAGTGTTAATTAAAATAGTTTAATGTTGTTTAGTTGATTAGTTTTGACCCTTTTGTCTTTAGTTTATAGTGTCTATGAGAAACTGAGAAGAGAGAGAGAGAGAGAGAGAGAGAGGAGAGAGAGGGGGGAGAGGGAGAGGGGGGGGAGAGAGAGAAAGAATGAGAGAGAGTGAGAGGGGGTAGAGGAGAGGAGCTTAATATGACACTACAGTGGACTCAACGAATATAGCACAGTCATTGGAAGATTTTAACAAGACAATTTTTATGAGTATTTTACGCAGGTAATAATAATACATTAGTATTTTACTTATACTGACTATATGCAAAATAGCTGGTGAAAAAATCTCATAATACAACCTTACTGTTGAGACCAATATCTGGATTCAAACCTCTCACACTCTCTCTCTCTCTCTCTCCTCATGAATCTACCTATCCTACCGTCTTTTTACGAAAATAAGACATCCCCGAAAATAAGTCCTAGCGTGATTTTCGAGACGTTTTGGACAATAAGCCCTCCCCTGATGACAATAAGCCATAGTTGTGATAATGTGAAAAATATAATTCGTTAAAAAATTGCTGTTGAATGTAGTAGATATCTCTAGCTGTCGTAATATTTCAGATAATTCTTTGGAACAAAATATTCCAAGAAATTTATTGTTTACCTCTAAAGTTCGTTTCAAGGAGGCTATTTAGACAAGAAGAATTAATTTCACCTCAGCTATATTGCAAGACTTGAAAGATTCAGACCAATGATTCTACAGGAAATAGATTTGGCGGAAAATCAGCACGGAATTCAAAATTTTGATAATTTATGATGATGTTCCAGAAGATAACATGACTATAATCGAATAAATTTAAATTTCTGTAAAAAATAAATATTAAACAAAAATATGTAGATCTACTTAATGTAATTGAAGCCCTCTCCCGAGAATAAACTCTAGCGTGGATTTTGGCCTAAAAATAAAGTAAGACAGTGTCTTATTTTTGGAAAAAGACGGTACACATCTTTTTCTAAACATCTCTCTTACGAAAAACTGCCAGTTCCACTTATCCGTCTTGGTAAGTGTTTTGTTCTGTTCTTTGTTTACAAATATATGCAATTTTATAAAAAAAAATAACACATCAATGACAACTAGGCATTAGAACTCACTTTCAATATTCCAACTATTTTAATTGGAATCCTCAGGAAAGGAAGAAGTACGGTGATCAGATAAAAGTCAACTTGACAGCTTCAGATTATGCAGGTTAGCCACAATGAAATCAAAAAATAGTACTAAAAATAACTATTTTAATTAAGTACTAATTTTGATCTAAGTATTTTAATTAAGCAAAAATAATACATGAGTAATTGACTTATACTAAATATAAGTGAAATGTATGAAGAAGAAAACATTTCAGAATAAAACAGAAAGGTTCAGACTGATAGCTGGATGCAAAAGGTCTGCTAAATATATGGGCTTCTACAGAATCTCTTAAAATGACGTATCTATTGTGTTTAGGGACTATTTTTATCATTTGAACTCTAAAACGATCATTAAAACTGATGGCGCGCATAACAAAGTGTATTATACAATCCCAACTTATACGAAGTTGTATCGAAAGCAACCCAAAGATAGACTTCTATGTTTTGACAATCGTCTTAATCAGGAAGTGAAGTATCCTGCAGAGAGGCAGATCCGTAACTCAGTCACTGCGGAACACTTCACTCTCTGATGACTTTCGATTGTCGAAATATAGAAATGAATTTACTAGAGTTTATCTTTGTGTTGCTTTCGTTATACTTTAAATATAAGTTAACGGAGTTGGCGGTGGCTGTACCGCCGGCGTCGTGGGTCAAAGTCTTTGTTTACGCACAGAGACAGATTATCAAGGCTGGCCTCGAGGAGGGGCTCAGCCCAGTCAGTGTGTCGCGCTTGTATAATAAACATTACCTGTCATTCCTGTATCATTTACAATTCGAGTTCCTACTCAATCAAATTAACTTATGTATTTATATAGCTTATGGTAGGGAATCAAGTTAGCTTAGTGGTTAACGTGTTCAACTCTAAACTGGTAGGTCTGAGGTTCAATACCCAATCTGGCCCTTGATTTATTCAAAGAGACAGTGAATAAATCTGAGTACGTGGACGTTAAGCCGTCAGAGTACATACGATGTCTCTACTCTAAATACACTTAATGATCAAACCACAATAAGAAATGGGAAAACAAGACTAAGATCTTTCAACCGTAACAAGCGGTTACAGTTTACCCAACGTTGGGTTAATGGATACCCAACGTATCCAGTTGGGTTTTTGACTCTGACGAAGACCGCTTGTTACGGTTGAAAGATCTTAGTCTAGTTTTTCCATTTCATATTGTGGTTTGATCATTGATTGTTATTTCACTTGTTTATGTGAAATCTTTTTATCTAAATACACTTGAGTCAGGCAAAATTTAAGTCTGCTAATGTAGAATCAACAGGTAATGTGGCTCGTCCATTACAGGAATGGGTACCAAATAATAAATGACCCACAATCCGCTCCTAGAACTGCATTAAAATGTGAAAGTCTTATAATTGTGGGTGTTGAAAAATAAACAAACAATATAGCTCATATTGAGTGAAGCAACTTATATAAAATGGAAAATACGTACTTACAGTCTGAAGCTGCAGCTATTTTTTTGAAGTACAGAATAAATTTAAGTAAATTTATTATCAGTTGAAGTATTGTTGTATATTTCAACAAAGCACTTAAAATATGTACGATTAATTTTTGCTAGAAAAATTAAGAGAGATTAAACGATTCAAGAAAGGGGGGCTTTATTTAAGAGAAATGAAAACTTAAAGGTTGCTTGAGATAAGACAAGTTAAATTAACACTGCAACCCTTTAAGGGGCTTACTTCCCAAAGTGGAACTGAATAAACAGTCTGGATTCCTGTTCTCGTACTGGCCAACATGGAAGGGCAAACTGAGTCGGTAAATATTTACCAACGCACCCTCCAACGTAATCACCCCTCCTCCTCCCCCTGCATCCCACACTGTCATCATTCCTTAATCATATTGCGCGCTCGCCTTGGTCTATCATTTATTCTTTTATCTCCAGAAGCGATGAAAAGAAACTATTTACGTCTAGTTTTCATGTAAGAATGTAAGACATTTGAACTTCCATACTTATAAAAGGGGTCGTAATAAAAAACAGGGCATAATGAAAAAACAGGGCAATAATCATAAATATTTTGTTAATATCGATTTTTAGATATGCAGTGAAATTGGATCGGGAAGAGTTGGGGTGGCAAGCCTGTTTTTTGAATCCTAGCTGTATAAACTTGTTCTTCTACCCTGTTTTCTTTACATCTTTCATCTAGCTTTCGTAAACTTTTATTTTGAATTATGTTAAGAGTGATTATTAACTGTTTTTATATTGATTAACTCTCATTAAATTAATATGAGATAAGAGAGATAAGAGAGGAAAACCAAGCGCACTGGTTCAGAGATGATTGGAGACCCATTTTATATATATATATATATATAAATATATATATATATATACTTAAACTGTGACAAATAGACTGAAACATAACAAAGACTCACTTTTCAATATTTTGACCGTAATGGTGGTCGTCCTCAGGAGAAGAAGTGAATTAACGGAGGGACGACAGTCAATTCCTAATAATATAATATATATATATATATATATATATATATATATATCAATGATCAAACCACAATAAGAAATGGGAAAACAAGACCAAGATCTTTCAACCGTAACAAGCGGTCTTCGTCAGAGTCAAAAACACAACTATATATATATATATATTAGTATAAGTTGGCAGCAGATTCTCATTTAAACATATTTGATTGAAATAAACGGCAGGTTCTGCATTCACGACTTTAATACACGTCCTTTCCAGTCTCTTGACTATTTCTCTTTGAGTGGAGGAAGTTTCCGCAAAAGTCTTCCTATTGACATGTTATAACACTTTAGGCACTCAGTCACTGTTTAAAAACACTTCAGTAAAAATGTTATTTATATCAATAAAATGTTATTTTATATCAATACAACATTTTTACTGAAGTGTTTTTTAACAGTGACCGAGTGCATAAAGTGTTATAACATGTCATTAGGACAACTTTTGTGGAAACTTCTATATTCCACTTCTGAGGTAATGTGGTTATACAAAAGTCTCCACAGAAATGAAGTTTTTTTATTAAACAACAACGCGTTTCGAACAACTTGTGTTCATCATCAGGAAAACAAGGTTTTCGAAACGCGTTGCTGTTTAATAAAAAACTTCATTTGTGTGGAGAGTTTTGTATAACAACTTTACCTCATAATGACTAAATACCACAAAATTACGGATTGAACAGCCATTTTATACCATTTGTTTTATGTATATACACTTTTACATCCTGTTAACCTAATGAAATATATTCGACTCTTCGTTAGGGAAGTGTATTAAAGGCTGGAGGATTTTGAACAAGATAAGTTTTCGGGGGGTGGTAGGAGAGGGGGGGGGGGTGCTAGGGGGGGGGGGGGGTGTTGAAGATAGCAAAGTTGTGGTGCCTCCCTCCCCGATATCGCGATCCCGCGATAACTTCTTTCCACACGAAAGCTGAACGATCGGCACTTATCGCAACAGCTAGCTCTGTGCTAGGCAGCTTCAGCATCATTGACATATTTCCCGCAATGGGTGTCGAGGATAAAGATAAACTTACTAGATTATCTAACAAAATATTTTTCATATTATAACGTAATATTTTAAATAAATCAAAACCAAACGCAAAAAAAATAATGTTATATTATTGCAATAAAAAGTGTTATTGCAAATTTTAAGACAAAAATTTGTTTTGAAAGATTTACACTTTTCCTTGATCTTTTAAAACTTATAATAGAATGTCTATATTATTATAAATATAACCATGATTTGCAGAAACTTGCTTTTAGTTAAGTTTCTCTGTCCACCTGTTATTGCACCTACACTAGATCACATACTTCCTTCTGTCCATATTTTTCAACTCTTTCCTCGAGTCATCTACTAATGATATCGGAGCGAGATATAATAAAAAATTGTATTTGGTAATAAAATATAAAATGCAAAGACAAGAGACTAATTAAATGAAGCATTATCTTTTTTTTATTACGACCAGGGACACTGCGAGCACCAAATATTGTCTTCTTCGGAGGCTCATACACTGAGTTCTTTGCAGTCTACGAGCCTCCAAAGAAGCCCATATTTGGTTATTAACTGCGCGTAGTCCGTCTGGCCTTATTGAAAAGAGATAATGCTTCATTTAATTATTCTCTTGTCTTTGCATTTCATATTTTATTATGAAATACGATTTTTAATCTATTATTATTTAATTATTATATTAATTTTTTATTGTTCAATTACTTTATTTCTTTAATTATAAATTTAATTAAATAATAATAGAAATAAATAATAATATTCTTTTAATTATTTATTATATATTCATATTTTCTAATTTAATTTAACAATAAATTGATTCCCGTCTACCACATTAATTGTGACCGGGCGCGTATGAGGCAACATTGTTGGTCTCCAACAGTCTCTGTACCAGTGGTGGCAACACCTGTTGGCACCCACGCCAATCTCCATAACCTTCCCTTCAACGATTGCTTCAGGGTTAAAGTATTAAGAAAACTCTCAAATCATGACACCCAGACCACTCTAAGGGCTTCTGAGGAAGCCTTCATTTGGTTATTGGGTGCAAGAAATTCCCCTGGTCTAAATTTAATCAGATGATTTTTTTCCTCGTTTAATTTTAGTTTTATGTTTTTTTCCTTTCCTTTCTCTTTTTTACTTTTCTCCTCCCCTTTACTTAAATATCACTTTTATAATTTTGCTTACTCACAGGCTAAACTGGTTCACGTTGGTAAGGTGGCTGCACTGCGTGTCATTGTATCGCTCCAGTTTACATCGGCCAGTGGACGCATTTACGTCTCCGTTCCTTCAATCTTTCTCCTTTTATTTTCTTTCTTTCTACTCTCCTGAAGACGGCAAGACACCGAAATTATCGAGATTCGTGAGTGTTCGTCCTTTTTCTTGTGTTCTCTAGCTGTAACTTTAATTAGTTGTCCGTTTGGACCGTCTGATTTCAATTCAAAGTGTATATATATTATATATACAAATGATCAAACCACAATATAAAATGGGAAAACAAGACTTAAGATGTTTTAACCATAACATGCGGTCTTCTTCAGAGTCAAAAACCCAACTGACGAAGACGGCCTGTTACGGTTGAAAGATCTTAGTCTTGTTTTCCCATTTCATATATTGGTTTGATCATTGATTGTTATTTCACGTGCTTATGTGAAATCATTTATATATATATATTGCCTTTGAGTAGGTTACTTAAAGGGACTACTTCTGCCCAACGACGATGAATGTCGAAATATCGAATTGAGTCTTTAGTGTGTGCTTTTATCTGTTTTTCTCTTTCCTTTGTGAACTCGTAGTTCTGTTGGACCATTTAATATATATATAACAAGATTTCACAATAAACACGTAAAATATCAATCAAAAATGAAACCACAATAAGATATAAAAATCTCGAGTGGCCTACACTCTACTTTACTATAAGTAACTTAATGTCAAATTTCTTGAGTATATAAAACATAACGTCTCATTTAAGCATAACGTAAACATCTAAATGGGATATAATTATTAGCCTTTCATTCCTGAGGTAGTACTGATAGTGATTGAAGGGCATATCATTTTATAAGCTTATTTTTGTACATCACAGATAATTTATTATTTGCAAATAATTGCATTAGTATAACTACAGCAGTAATAACATTTTTGAAAAACCAAAGTGAACATTTCTTGAAACGATTTATTCTCCTACAAGAGAATGGCTTTCGTTCAAACAACCAGTAGATTCCTTACATCGTTTACTTGACATCCTTCTACATTGAATATTAAAGTAAAATTTTTAAATTTAAAACAGGTAAATACCCTTTTTTTCTCTGAAAAACATCTTAAACTGCGAAGAAAATGTTGTTTTAAGGTGATTTGTCAATTAAAGATGTACGATAATTACAGTTATTAATCTCTAAACGAAAGATTCAGATTATGAATTATCATTTACATTTTTGGTCTTTTATAGAATTATCATACTGGGAATTTTAATCTTTAAAATAATAATAATAATAAGCTTCTTAGTATTTAATAAGATCATTTTCCTTCCCCTTTGTCAAATAACATATATACGAATTTTTTCTGAGTGAGTGTTATCATTTTCCTGCACAATATTATTCCTCTTACATCTCATATAATTCAATAAACAATTTAAACTGTTCCTTTACAAAATCAATTTTATCTCAGTGGATTCGCTCAAAAAATTTCTAAGTCAATGTAAACAATGTAAAAAAATTTGGAGTGGCCTACACTCTACTTTACTATAAGTAACTCAATGTAAAATTTCTTGAGTATATAAAACATAACGTATCATTTAAGCATAACATAAATATCTAAATGGGATATAATTGTTAGCATTCCATTCGTGAGGTAGTACAGATAGTGATTGAAGGACATATCAATTTATAAGCTTATTTTTGTACATCACAAATAATTTATTATTTGCAAATAATTTCATTAGTATAACTACAGCAGTAATAACATTTTTGAAAAACCAATGTGAACATTTCTTGAAACGAAATATTATCCTACAAGAGAACATGGCTATTGTTCAAATAGCCAGTAGATTTCTTACATCTTTACTTGACATCCTTCTACATTGAATATTAATGTAAATTTTCAAATTTGAAACAGTAAAATAACCTTTTGTCTCTGAAAAACATCTTAAACAGCGAAGAAAATGTTGTTTTAAGGTGATTTGTTAATTAAAGATGTACGATAATTACAGTTATTAATCTCTAAACGAAAGATTTATATTTTGAATTATCTTTTACATTTTTGGTTTTTAACAGAATTATTATACTGGGAATTTTATGGCTTCTTAGTATTTAATAAGATCATTTTCCTTCCCCTTTGTCAAATAACATGTATACGAATTTTTTTTTAATGAGTGTTATCATTTACCTGCACAATATTATTCCTCTTACATCTCTTATAAGTCAATAATATATTTTCATTTTTCCATTAGAAACATCAATTTTATCTCAGTGGATTCGCTCAAAAAATTTCTAAGTCAATGTAAACAATGTAAAAAATACAAAAAATTCGACAAGTATAGCAGGTGATCTCTTAGTCTAGAATAAACAAACAGTTTTTATATCGTTATTGCTCTTTCCCGTAATTGAAACTCCATGAATTTTTTTTTTGTGAATTGCTAATTTTTTGTTCCATTTTTGGTCAAATTAAAATTTTTTTTTAACGAGCCGTTTAGCGTCAAAAAATCATTTTCTGAAAACACAAATCGTACTGTAACGCCCCTTTAGCGAAAGTAATTTCAAAAAAAAATATCTCAACTCATTTGCCATATAATGTTCTATTTGTATAATAGTTTCATTCTTGTCCGTCAAACAGTATGGCTTGTATCGCTCTCACAAGGTTTGAGATTGAATTATAAGTCAAAATTTTTACATTTTATTGAAAAAAAAAATATTTCCTGTTGTCTTAAAATTCTGAATATATTTTTCGTTTGTTGCATTTGTAACTTCAAAGATAATGTCAAAATTTCAAAACTCTAGGGTTATCAGTTTAGGAGAAATAAATGTTTTAAAAAAAAAACGATTTTTGGCAAAAAAAGTGACTTTCCCATCATGCATAATTCTTCCCAAACAATAGGGATCTTCGTCTTTATGAGGCCCATTTTTGTGTAAAATATCAACTTGATCCATCAAAGATTCTGGACCGTAGCGTGGTAACAAGCAATGCTAACACACGCACCCACCCACCCACCCACACACACACAGACATCATCGTAAAAACGTCATAAAACGACTTCTGGGACCTCAAAACATGTAATTCCGTCAAAATCTCGAGATCGAATTTTTTCACGATCACTATACTTTACTTATAGTAAAGTAAAAAAAAAGACTAAGACCTTTCAACCATAACAAGCTGTCACAGTCATTAGTTGGATTTTTGACTCTGATGAAAACAGATTGTTACAGTTGAAATATTTTAGTCTTTTTCTTCCATTTCCTATTGTGGATTGATCATATATATATAGATATATATATATATGCTTTTTGGTATATCAGTTGGGTTTTTGACTCTGACGAAGACCTCTTGTTACGGTTGAAAGATCTTAGTCTTGTTTTCCCATTTCTTATTGTGGTTTGATCATTGATTGTTATTTCACGTGTTTATGTGAAATCTTTATATATATATATATATATATATATGTTAATATAAAATATATATATACTTTTATAATATTTTTATATATATATATTTTTTTTTAAATTTATTTCCCTTATTTTTTGTTTTCTTCACTTTTATTCTCTTTTTTAAATAACAATTCTTTTTCTTTGCTCTCGACTCCTTAGTTCCCTTTTTTATTTCTCTCCTCTGCGGTAGCACTGCTTTAGCCCTCACCCAGTGAGTTATTTAGTTGACTGTCGTCCCTCCGTCAATTCACTTCTTCTCTTGAGGACGACCGCCGAAATATTGAAAAGTGAGTCTTTTGTTATATTTCAGTCTATGGTTCACTGTTTATTTTAAGTATATATATATATATATATATATATATATATATATATATATATATATATATATCATAAGTACTATTTTCAAAACTGGGAATTTGCTAAGTCAATCAGAGATTGGTAGGAACATGTCAAGACAAATGGCAGTAATTGTGAGTTAAGTTAAATGCGAGTTGGGTTAAACGTCAGTGCGATGACAGAAGTGGCCCCATTTCCTCAGCGGTTACCCGCTGACACGCGGTGGTCGCCTCGTGCTGCTTCCGACAGATTTCACCCCCCACCCCTACTACCGACCGCCCCCACCCAGGACCCCGCAAACTATGACTCACCCACCAGAACAGTTACACTTACTAACAAATCTACCTTACTCAGCATAAACGGTCTTCTTTCAAAAAAAAAAACATCGACACTATAAATAAGTTATAGTAATAAGTTAGAAATAAACTATTAACTGTATCGTTAAGTCATAAACCATTAATTGTTTTTTAAGAAACAATCAAGTAAACATGTTACTAAAAATTTATAGTTTAACTTCTTATAGATTATACTTCTTATATATACTTCTTATATATTAACTTCTTATGGTTTAACTTCTTATTTTATATTTCATTTTAAGTTAATGAAATATAAAATTTTAATTCATTTAGTTAATTTAATTAAATTTAAGTGAAATTAAGTTATAATTTAAGTTATTTATATTTTTAAAATTTAATTGAAATTTATGTTTACAAAAAAAATTTTTTTTTTAGAAGTTATCCATGTTTTCATAAAACATGTATTTTAAAACATAAAAAATGTTTCCTTACGAATAACTCATACGATTTTATGTATTAATGTCATTTGAATACATTACTAAAGTATCTGTTTTTTTTGTTCTTTTTTTTTTGAGTAAGGAGGTGAAATGCATTTACGCACGTAGTAATAGGCTTCTAGATAAAACTATCAACTAAAACATCTCCCTTTTCTTCTAGGACACTAGCCTGAAACTGTTTCCTACATTATCTCAGGCTAGTTCAACCAGCCTACGTAGTATGTAGCTCATATTAACAGTATGCATGTATTTAATGGTTTTTTTGTATCTATGTACATAAAATACAACGTCAACAATATTGAAAATAAAAATTAATAACAAATAATAGTTAATTAATTAACAATTTAATTGATAACAATAATAAAGATGATTCAAGGTTATAATTAAGCCATTACAGCAGGTACTTTGCAAATAAAGAAACTGTATGTAATTGACAATAATTATAAGGACAATATTTCAAATAAAATGAAAATATAAAACATTTATGTTAGATTCCAATAATGATAGTATAATTCATGAGATTATTTCATAGTGTGTAGATTGTACTGTAATTACAACATCAATTTTCGTAGTCAAGCTACAATATTCCCATCTAAAACATTCCATATAAAACTATCATAGAACAAATAAAGTTTTCATTCTGTATGAAACAGTTTAGACGCAAATTTTGCTGCTAATACTCTTCAATAAAACAAAAGAAATATATTTTATTTATAAAAATCTGGTCAAAAGATTCCTGTTTGATTTGAGTTGCTTTGGTTTAAATATTTTTTGTTTTTTTCTTCACTTTTTTTAGAAAACCAAATTTTTTTTGTAAACTGTTTCTCAATCATAAAGCAGTAGGCAGTAAAATATTAATTTTATATTGAAAGTTTAAAATATATTTTTTTTTAAAGTATTGAATTTTTTAAACGTGCTGTAGCTATTTATATATATATATATGTAGTCGGTCAATAAGTGTTATCTGGGTTTGACTCAGCTTGTGGTGTGGAAAATGGGTGTGGCATTAAGGCATCAAGTAATATCTGTTGTCATAAAGTAGCCACAGTACAGCAGTTGTTGCTTCGCAGACAGCAATCCATTGATCAGGGTGGGCGGAGATTTGAAACCTACCCTTCAACTACCCCACCAGGGTAGCAAACCCTCCCTCAACCCCTTTCAAACAGCAAACGGATACCCCCAGCCCCTTGTAGTTGAACAAGCTCTTCCCAGAGTTATTTTCTGAGTCATTAATTCAACATGTATGAATCTAATTTTTTTGTTGATAATCTGTTTATTTTAGATTATCTCGCATGAGGATATTTTTATACATTTTTTTTTAATTTAGAGACCTCACATCGATTTTCTCTATTCATAAAAGTTTGAACAGAATCGGGTGGGTGCAGTTTCATTCCACTGCTATATGACTTTGCTATTTAAATGAACTCCTTCAATCATCATCCATTGATGTAACTACTGTCATAACTTAATCATAATCTTGAATCATCGCTTTTATTTTTAACAATTTTGTTTTCCGAACTCTTAAAGTTGTTGCTTTTATGTATAAACTAGCAGACGTGCCCCTCTTTAACGGTTATTATGCAAAAATTCAGAGATGATACGTGGTATTCCAAAATATAGAAATTAGAAAATAGTAGAAAATATCAATTAAATATTCTGTAAATACTTAATCCAACTGTATTCATACACTAGAAAGACTCTGTTGTATGAATACATATATGTATGAAAAAAAAACTCTGGAAACTTGCATCGCATACTGAAAGAAAAGCCCTGTAAGCAACCTTAGAAGATATTAGAATTAGTAATAATACATTCCGTCATACATCGTAAGTCATATCCGTGAAGTCTCAGAGACTTTACGAGGTATGACGGAATGTATTATTACTAATTCTAATATTACTAACCTCAGTGGAACTAACCCATTAACTATATTTAACCTTAGAAGAGATATGCAAGATAATATAGCAGAATGAAAAACTTTGTGTAACTTTTCTTCGTTTAATCACACAAGAAGCAATAGGCTTCAGCCATTAGCTTCCTTGCAGCTCAGTATAATCCAAGGACTGGCACTCTTCAGCAAGCGGCATGAGTTGTACATGTTCTTATGTGTTGGCAGGTCATTCGTTTCGATTGTTACACAGAGAGCACTGTAGATGCGTCGCCATTCCTCTTTGCTGTATGTGCTACACAGGTAGTCAATCAACACGTGTTATCAATCAGAATTCTGCCACTACCTTCTTTCTAAATAGTTTTTTTTTAAGTTTTTCTTACTTTCGAAAACTTAACTCAATTTTTCATTTAAACAACAAGACTAAATCGATTTCTCAACTAAATACAATATAGTGATTATTGATATCAAAAATATCTTTTATAGATTGGCATCCATAATTATTGCATAATGAATGAATCCATACGAACATCTATAAATTAGAAGTAATCTTAAATATATTAAACTTCTTTTTCTTTTAAAAAATTTACTCAAATTGACCAATATGTCAATTGACTTATCTTACTCCACTGACATTTCAAGAGTTTTGAGCACTTAATAGTATTTTTGAAAGAAAAATCAACACAAACTCTCTGCTCTATTATTTTTAAAAAATCACCAAAAACTCAAACAGGTGTCTGACCGTTAACCCTCTCTAGCTTCTTACATATAAATAACACAGGTTACATAGTCAAAATTATTCCTTCTCTTGTATTAAAAATCATGTTCTATTTGGTGAGTTGCCTCACTAGTCTGGATCAAGGAAGGATTAAATTAATTCTTCCTTTTTATCATAACTATATCAATGGTTTTTATATTTCTGTTATTGTTAACTAGTATTGCCCCATTCTGACTTCTTTATTTTGTTCTTTCACTATCTATATTAGACTTTTCTCTATTTCAAACAAAAAAAAAATCCACTGAAAAGTATATTTTCAAGTACCTCACCGATGGTTCTACCTCAGATTTTCACTTAGACCCAGTATGAAGTTGTTTATAGTCGGTCGAAAGTACACTTTTTAAATTTCGCGCGCTCTGTACACTTTAATTTTAATTTCTTTTTATTGTGTTGGTACATTCGTCATCATTATATGTTCACAATTATGACTATATAGCATGTGTTTTTTTATTTTTTATGTTTTTATGCTTATCCTTTATCCTTTTGAGAAGCATGTAGGATGGACTCGTGTTTGCGAGCTGTTCAAACAAAATACCTGTCAATTTTTTGTACTCGTACTCAATTTCACCCGTACTCTACTGACAACTTTTCAAGAGTTTTAAGCACTTTATTAAGTGCTTTGAAATAAAAATTAACACGAACTCTCTGGCCCATTATTTTTAACAGCAAAAAATCACCGAAAACTGAATCAGGCGTCTGACCTTGTTACCCTCTTCTAGCTTCTTACATAAAAATAACACACGCTATATAGTCAAGACTGCAAACATATTATCATGACGAGTGTACCAATACAACAAAAAATTATGAAATTGGAATGTACAGACCTCGCGAAATTCAAAAAGTTACCTTACTTTTTCATAATACTTGTTAGAGTAAAAAATAAATTAAAAATAAAAAAAAACTTGAGCAAAGTTTAGCCTCTTAATAACAACAGTCTTGCTTGAAACAAAACCCTGATGAAATTAAGTATTTGAGTAAGTATAAATTCATTTTTTTTTTTTAATGTGTAAGAAGTAAATAGATTGATCTGTTGTAGTGTAAAATACATACATATTGTTAATACCACTGAGGTTAGTATGATTTATATTAAAAATAGGTAAAACCGTTACACCTCGTAAGATGATCCTGGAGTTAGAGCGCTTTCGGACGTTGTCCATCTTCGATCACAAACAAACCTACTGAGCTCTTATATAGGGGGTTGGTTATCTGTTAAGTCCACTGCTATCCTGATATTATTATTTTGTTTCCATTTAGTTATTTTGATTTTTTTTTTGTTTTTAGCTATTACCTAGTTTGGGGTTTTTTTTATATATTTTAACTTCGTCATCCTGCCTGTCGAGTCGTCTTTTTATTTTTATTAACTCCAGGATCATCTTAGGAGGTATGACGGTTTTACCTAGTTCTAATAAAAATGTTGTTGTGTAGTTTATTGTTAACTAATATATTTAGTGTTGTAAAGTTTAACAATTGAAATTATCTAAACATTGCTACGACGTGTGACAGTTTAAGGCCAAAATGAAGATTCAATTGCAAACGATGTGGAAATAGAAGGAAGGCACAACATATCAAGATTCCGTAAAGGGCAGGAATATAACAAAAAGGTCTGGAACTGTGAAGATAAGAGGAGGGTGTGGGGGAGGGGGTCTTTAGCTGACACGAGGGCACAAGTATAACAGAGGCTTATCAGAACTCTGGATTTGCTAATGTACAGCTTTCCCGTATACATCTAATTGATTTAATTTGGCTGCGGCTCTTGTCCGGCAGGTTGCACCCTCTCACTCGCTCTCTCTCACCCTCTATCTCTCTCTAATCCGACCTCATGAATATTTAGGTCTCCATTCCCTTCCAATATCACTCTAATGTCCTAATCATAACCTCCAGTTCCCTCAATTCGATAAAACCTCTCTAGCCTATTTCCATCGTTATTGTTCACTTCAAAACACATATTTAAGGTCTCACCCAGTTTTGTACATCCTTTTAGAGAAATTTACGCAAACTTTTGTTAATTTGTTCGAAATTTTTTTTGAAATAACCATCCTCTTTAAATAAATATCATGTTGGGAAGGCGGGGGTGGCAGGATAGTCCAGTCGTTAACGCACTTCTAGAAGGACTACTACGTCAGGGGTTCAATACTCCCCCTAGTCCTTGATTTACTCACGTCATAGGTGAATAAATCTGAGTCACCGTTCCTCCTACAGGACGTTAAACAGTCGGTTAAGAACCTGTGCAATGTCAGTTACTCCTTTAAACATCCCTACTCTAAATACACTTACGTTAGGTAAAGTTTAGGACTCCCTGAATAGAATCATCTTCATTGTGTGGTATCACAAAGGAACAGTGAGACTACCACTGCAACCTAACCTAACAAATAAATACGCATTACTCATTATATATATATATATATATATATATATATATATATATATTAGGTGTATTATTTAATAAGTTTGGTCAATTTTCTAGGTTCAAAAATCAAACTCTCGTTGCGTAGTTTCAGTTTTATTTTAAAACCTTTTTCATTGACAGAAATAAGAACTTGTTGAATAAGAATATCAAAAAGATATTCTTATCAAACATTAAGATATTCTTAATTTTAAATTCTTATTCAAAAGATCTTTTCTTACTATAAAGTAAAGAGGTAGTAAAATAAAAATATAGTAAAAAGTTCATTCCTACCTATGAAAAAGGTTTAATATAAAGCCGAAACGTCAGCAACAAGAGTTTGATTTTTGAAAAAATCACCAAATCCTGATTAAATTATACACCGATTCTATCCAAAAGGTTAACACGTTATATGAAGTCATATATATATATATATATATATATATATATATATATATATATATATATATATAGTTCACAAAGGAAAGAGAAAATCAAATAAAAACACACACAAAAAAGACTCACAACGATATTTCGACATTCGTCGTAATCGGGCAGAAGAATTCCCTTTGAGTAGCTGAAGCTAACTCTATATATAAGTTAGCGGAGTTGGCGGTGGCTGTACCGTCGGCATACGCGGGTCAGAGTCTTTGTTTACGCACAGAGACAGATTATCAAGGCTGGCCTCGAGGAGGGGGTCAGTCAGTCAGTGTGTCGCGCTTGTATAATAAACATTACCTTTCATTCCTGTATCATTCACAATTCGATTCCCTACTCAATCCAATTAACTTATATATATATATCAATGAACAAACCACAAAATGAAAGGGGAAATAAGACTAACATCTTTCAACCGCTACAAGCGGTCCTCGTTAGAGTCGAAAACCCAACTCTGACGAAGACCGCTTGTAACTGTTGCAAGATGTTAGCCTTATTTCCCCTTTCATATTGTGGTTCTTGATCATTGATAGTTATTTCATGTTTATGTGAAATCTTGATATATATATATATATATATATATAATATATATGTCATTCACAAGTCGTGCCTTTCTGACTCCTGTTTTCTTTCCTCCTTCTCATGGTGGAGTCGCTTAACCTAACAGTGTGTTTTTCCTTCACAGAAGAAGTTAAGAAAAGCATAACGGCACTTTGGCTGCCAAGTTGTGAGAATTACTTTCTTCAGGTCGGTGCTAGTGATAAATAGAAGCCAGCTCATTCAAGTGGCGATCTGAAGAAGCTAATCTTCTCCCACATTACCGATGGTGTAAGTTTCTTCGCAGATGTCTTCGGCTAATGAATAGCCGCCCTAGGATTAGCTTAACAATTGTTCCCTTCCTCCTTTCTCTACTTACAGTAGTTCATCTGGTATTTTATGCTATACTCGTACTTATTTTCTCATGACTTATCATTGTTTTGTCTTCACTGTGTCTTCTTCATTTCACGTTGGTTTAATATATTGAGTTGACTATATATATACTTAAAATAAACAGTGACACATAGACTGAAATATTCAAAAGTGAGTCTTTTGTTATGTGTCAGTCTATGTGTCACTGTTTATTTTAAGTGTTATCTGTCCTGCCGGACCGTTTTTCGTTTATCATGGTATATATATATAAGTGGACTCCACTCGGAGTCCAAACACCAACCTTAGACTATAACCAGTGCTAATTGAACTGAAATGAAATGAATATATATATATATATATATATATATATAGAGTATCGACCGAGAAATAGAAAAAAAATTAAAGTTTATCAAGACTCGATCAGTTAACTCAGTTCTGATAAATTTTAATTTTGTACATATATATATATACTTAAAATAAACTGTGACAAATAGACAGAAACATAACAAAGACTGAAAAATGAGTCTTTGTTGTAAAGTGAGTCTTTGTTGTAAAGTGAGTCTTTGTTATGTTTCTGTCTATGTGTCACAGACAGTTTATTTTAAGTGTAATCTGTACTGTACTGATTATCATGGTATATAAAAAGATTTCAAATAAACACGTGAAATAACAATCAATGATCAGACCACAATAAGAAATGGAAAAACAAGACTAAGATCTTTCAACCGTAACAAGCTGTCTTCATCAGAGTCATAAACCCAACTGATAATCATGATATATATATTATATTATATATATAAATTTAATACTAAACAGTCCAAACCGTACAGATAAATAAATGAAAAATACAACACATAGAAGAAACGAGAAAACTTACTGGATCAATATTTCCAACTGTAGTTCGTCGTCAAGAAGAGAATAGAAGGGAAGAAGAAGAGATACGTGCATTCCCGTATATATATACACTTTTCGATGAAAATACGATCCGAATTGGACAAATACAGTTCAATGTACATAAGGAAATATAGAAAAATTAAAATCACACACTTTCAGTTTCTAAGTTTTGATTGAACTGTCTTCAGAAGAGATAAGAGAGGGAAACCAAACGCACTGGTACAGAGAGGGTTGGATATTTATATGTGTATAAGTCAGAGAGTTTGAACAGCATAGTCCCTAATCTGATTCAAATAGAATATTGTTAACTAAACAATGAGATAAAATAATTAAACGGAAATATTAAATAAGTAAATAAAATGCCAGAAATTAAACACGAATATGATTGTAGTTCACTAGACAAAATGTTTATTATTCAACAGAGAAACAGTTGTAATTGAATATACAATAATAGGAGAATGCGTTATGTTTGGGTTTTATTATATTATGGAATAGATGTTTTGAAATAGTTGATTAGAAGATATAACTTGAATCAACTAAAAGCTAGTGTGCACTAACTGGGATTTATATGTCAAAACAAGTATTACTGTCCTGTGTTCATTATGTTACCAGAATTAATATTCTCCCAGTAGACTAATTTACTACCAACATAGCTTACTTGGGGATTGTGTTGTTTTGTATTGGGCTTTACTAAACCAATCCAAAAGCATAGAAATAATCAAAATAGAGTTTACATAATAATTAGGCTACTTCATTGTATCCAATTACTTTTTAAAATATATTATCTTATATTAATATATCTCTATAATTATACAACCCAGTTACCTGCGTTTTTATGTCTGCACATTGCTCAGGCTCTAAATTGAATAAAATGTTTGAAAATTTTGTGGGAATCGAACCCACGACATTGGCATTAGAGTTCGAGGGCATTATCCTTCTGAGTCACGGAGACTTTTATAACATAAGCTTTCAATGCTTCCAATGCTGGCCAATGTTTCAATAGCCGAAGCTGGTATACTTCAACCAAAAACGATGTCCCTTGAACAGTTATTATGGAAACTACAGCCAGAAGAAAGAAAAATTGCTCAAAAAGATCGAGACTACACGTTAAAATAGTGGGTGCAGAAGCTGCTACAAATTTTAATGGTACAGTAGACCAGGCAGTACGTGTTTAATTCGTTCTCAGACTGAACTCGTATTGCAATTTACTCTTATTACGAAACAATTTTTCGCACTGAAAGTAATATGAAAATAAATATTCTGTTCCATACCCAAAACGCCTGTTTATAAGTTTATTTTTATAAACAGAAAAAGGACAATTATAAAAAATAAGCATTACTATACATATAATATGAATTATAAAAATGCAGGCAAGAAATAATCATGTTCTATTAATCTACTAAACTTAAAATGGAGATGAGCTAAGCTTGAGGAAGACGGTGGCTCGTACTTCGAAGTTACACGTCCTAAGAGAGAAAAATTCTTACGAATACCTGCTCGTATAACGAGGCACTCACATTGGGAGGCTCCAATGTATATGTTTGAGGTATGAGCTGCTGCCAATTTATACCAAATGTCTATTACATAGATACTAGTCTGGATATAAATATCTACCAAATAAGCAGTGGCGATATATACCTAAATTATTTATTATTAATATTAGTTTTATTTCATTTATTATTTGATTTTATTCTCTTCTGATTTAAACCATCATTTTCAAGTCTGTCTAGTAGTCTCTTCAAATAGATTATTGGTTTAAACAGTATATCTGATTGGTGTTTACCTACTCAATTATCAAATTATCCGTTGAATGTTTCAAGTTTATGTAAACACAGATATTTTTTCTCCTAGACAAAGTGAAATTGTAATTATGAATAGCATGGTGTAATTTATTTCACCATGTTGCAAATGGTAGGATAAGAGGTTCCTTATATTCATGTAGTTTTTGGATTCACTTCATTTCTGCTCCAGTTTGTCCTCTGATACATTCATCCCCTAAATTATAAAAATGTTTGAATACATTCAGGCTTAAAGACACAGAGAATGAGAAAAATTTTCTTTATACAAGTACACAGGTGATATTGCTTTTTTTTTTCAGTAATTCTTTTTGAATCGAAAAACACAAAGTATGTATAATGCGACTTTGAACTCTCAATCATTTTGTTGAACTTTAAACAGAACAGATGTCGCAAAAGAAATATCTTGTATATTTTATAGCTCCAAACGTGATTACACATTTCAGTGCTTCTTTTTGTTATCTTATGCTTATTTAACATCCTTTGCAAACTGGCTAATGTAAACAAGAAGTTTAATTTACTGTAATATGTTGTCTTTTTTTAACATGAAAGAAAAAATACTTGTATTTTTTGAATCAATGTTAATTTACTTTCTAGAAATGAATGAAAGAGATTTGAGCATGCGCTATTTTTGTTGTTTGTGTATGCATAGTACATCCGTCATTATTGACGTGACGTCAACCTCCCCAGAATACTGGTTGTAACAATTTCAATCAAAACGTCCAATTTGCTTTTTGGTAATTTGACGTTTCTGGTAAAAGTCGTCATAGCTTGGGATTATCGTAGCAATAGTCTGTGTTGCTTGATTATCAGTGAGCCAGGGTTGTCCTGTGGCTTGCGTACTCACTATGACCCTTCATTTATTCACATGGGTCGTAAAAAAAAATGATCACGTAGTTCCTGGAAACAACGAAATACTGGGGTTTCTGGATCACTAAATGTCGAAAATACTAAATTAGTTTTCGAGGATTAAGACCAATATAATAACAATGAATTATCATTCAACATTCCACCAAAAACTGTTTGACATTATCAATTTATTCAAACTTCTTTTTTTTTCGAATATATGTTTGGTTACATCGACTCCAGTTTAATGCATTTAGAAGTAATTTTGTTTCAGGGCTTTTCCTTTAGCTGTTTGAGTGGTACCCATTGGTGGCACTTCGAAACTATATTTAATCTTTATGACGACAGAAGGTCATGTGGCCATTGTCGTTTTAGCCATTATTCAGCATTATTAACATCTTATCCAGTTGTATTTATGGTAGTAATAATTCAGAATAAATTATTTTTATCCTCGATAATTCCAAACTATTTTGGTAAAACACCGGTTGATAATTAATTTTTATTATTTTGAGCCTAATAAAAGTCATGTAAAAGATATGAACAATCTGCTCTGATCTAGGTTAGGTTAGGTTATGTTGCAGTGGCAGTTCCACAAGGGAACACACGTAGGCCGAGCATTGGTCCTTTGTGATACCACACAATGAAGATTGATTCTACAGTGGGAGTCTTAAATTTTGCCTAACTCAAATGTATTTAGAGTAGGGATCTTTAAGGAGTACCTGTCAT
The DNA here is from genome assembly GCA_026182355.1 of Hermatobates lingyangjiaoensis. Classification (NCBI taxonomy): domain Eukaryota; kingdom Metazoa; phylum Arthropoda; class Insecta; order Hemiptera; family Hermatobatidae; genus Hermatobates; species Hermatobates lingyangjiaoensis. The sequence goes on along the minus strand of JAPFBL010000126.1, from coordinate 994,646 downwards.
CGTGCAGGCTCGGGGTTTAACGTCCTTCTCCGAGGGACGACGCGCTCAGATTTATTCACCTCCCGCGTGAATAAATCTAGGGCCAGTGAGGATCGAACCCCGGTCCTATCAGTTCAGAGGCGAGCACGTAATCACTGAGCTGGCCTGGCCCCTTGCTCTGATCTAAGAAATGTTGTTGGGTTTTTCTACGAGTGATTGATATCCCGCAAGCATGGGACTGACAGCTTTGCGTCTTCTCTTCGAGGTACTAAGTGCACAAGATTTCTCATCTCCTAAATGAAATATCTAGCTTACGGACAAGATTCAAACCTGTAAACTTCAGTACTAAAGGCAAGCATGCAAACTGTTAACTGACCTCTAATCAAAATAAATCAAATTAGTAAACTTCTAGAAATTGAAATGAATTAAAACCAAGCAAATTAGTTTTATGAAATAGTATATTAAGTCGGACTGATCAACTAAAAAACTGAAATCAACTGAAGTTACAAATATAAAAACATAGAATATCATTCAAAATGTTCTTCATTATAAACTACTTTCTAAAATAATAGAGCTTTGAGAGCCATAAACAAAGTAAAACGGTGTATTTTACGAAAAATATTTTAAAGAAATCTTTTGAAACAGGAGTTTTTGCTTCAACAAATAAGAATGATTTCTTATATTCTATTTGAAATACGCATGAATTACCACAAATCATGCACGATATATCATCTCTGAAAGCGCGTTGAGTTAGAAGTTTTTGATACAAAAAAGAAATACCCGGGGGATGACGTTCTACAACATCCAACATATGTCCCTACAACTCACTATTAGTCAAGCATATCTAGGTTGTTTTATATCCGTATAATATGCTACAGTTGTTGTTGAAATCCACTGACTATTTTTCTTTGTAAAATATTTGTAATATATTACTTAGTTTTTCTGTTTCAAAATGTATACTTCTGCCTGTGAAAAAGGTTTTAAATAAAAACCGAAATAAATAATAAAAATTTATTGTAGATAATAAATAATGGTAATGAGAGTTTAATTTGAACCTGAAGAACTGGCCGAGTCCTGAGAAACTTTAGTTTTGTATATATATATATATATATATATATATATATTACAATGCAGTACACTTATATGTTTAAAAGATCTGATACCTATTGAAACGATTCTAAAAAACTAAATAAACTAGAATCACAAAAACAACACACACAAAAGAAATCACACAAGCTCAGTACTATATTTTGATGGTAACGTCATAAGGAAGATAGATGATACCAATATATTGATACCAATCTATATATATATATATATATATATATATATATATACTTGTAAGTTATAATTATATATCATATATATATATATATATATATATTTTATAAAAGTAGACGGCAGCTTCCACATTTACGACTTTTTTGCTCGTTTTCTCTAGTTTTCTTACTAGTTTTTTCTGGTAGGGAGTGATTTCATGGAGGAGTTGTCCCAGAGACATCAAAGAAATAATCTTTTAGCTTAATCATATATATAATATATATATATATCATATATATCATTACTCAAAACCTTCTCCTTAAAAACCGCCCCCAAAGAGATGTCTCAGTGCTGCAAAAAAGTCACTTGGTGTACCAATATACATGTAATACCGGGAACTGTGAAGCCTGTCCTACAAAGTACATCGGGATGACCACAACCAGACTATCAAGACGTCTTACCTTCCACCTTACAGCAGGTACTCCGAAAAACCATACGAGACAAGCACATAACACAACATTAACGAGGGAAATGTTAGAAAAAGGAACAACAAGTTTAAGAATAGAAAATAATACCAGCCGCCTTCATATCCTCGAGGCCTTATACATCAAGGACGTCCAACCTTCTATGAACATTCAGGCCAATTGTATAGGCATAATACCAAGTTGTAAGAACTTCGATAGTTCTTATAAACTTAATAAGCCTACATTGACAGGACCCCCAGGAAATGTGAATGACAAGTTGTAACCTTACACTTGTCACAGTGGACTTGTTTTGTTTTTTCACAAAGTTCATTTAGTTCTATTAACATCTAAATGTTTATTCCTTTTAATGTCTGTTTAACATTTAGAAAAATTTTATTCTGTGAATTTAATCTGTTTAATAATGATATATACCTGAAGATGATTTATGAAAAAATCGAAAGCTTGTAAGTGTAAAAAATATAATATTATTGATTAAGCTAAAAGATTATTTCTTTGATGTCTCTGGGACAACTCCTCCATGAAATCACTCCCTACCAGAAAAAACTAGTAAGAAAACTAGAGAAAACGAGCAAAAAAGTCGTAAATGCGGAAGCTGCCGTCTACTTTAATAAAATATGTTTACAAGAAAATCTGCTGCCAATATACACAATATATATATATATATATTATATATATATATATATATATATATATATATATATATATATAAGATAAAAAAGTATCGAAAATGGACAACTCAAGTTCAATATTCACAAAGATATATGTAAATAAATTATTTTTTCAGTTCGAACAGTAATCAGTAGATATACGAGAGGAAAGCTAAGCGCACTGGCGAAGAGACGTTAGGGGACGGAGGAACCAACGAACCAACCGTGTGGTCTCCTACCGTCCTTTCACCGGTGCACTTCGACTTCCTCCCTTATCTGTTCTGATGACATAAGACAGAGGAATGAGTTAGTAATATGCATAACATTTTTCTTGTGAATAATAGTATTAAGATTATAATATTTGATAAATCATAGTGAAATCTAATCATGATCAATACATGACAACGAGAACTCTACAAGCACACACACACGCACGCATACACTCTTTCTCCCACACACATACAAACACACACACACACACGCGCGCGCGCACACACGCACATACGCACACTCACACACACATACCCACACACACACACACACACACACACACACACACATACTGACACACTCTGTCGCTCTCACACACACACACATACATACATACATTCCCCCCACACTCATCTCTCTCTCTCTCTCTCTCTCTCTCTCTCTCTCTCTCTCTCTCTCTCTGTCACACACACAAAGACACACACATCCATAAACACACACACACACACACACACACACACACACACACACACAACACACACACACACACACACACACACACACACACACACACACACACACACACACACACACACAAACACATACACGCATACAAACATGCACACACATTTTGCATAGTATTTGATGTTACCTGCATGAGAGCATAATTAAAATAAAACCAAAACTCACTGGATAGTCAACTAGTTTTATATCGTGCTTACTTATAATAATATTGAGTGCAGGCCACTTCAGACTTTTTTATTATAAATTAAGTGCGAGAAGATTGTTATCATAATGAACTGTTTTGAAATTAATTGTGAGAATTTTTATTAAACATTAAGCACTGATGACATCTCAAAAAAAATTAGCAAAAAAGTTATCACTATTATAAAATATATTTTTTGAGTGACTGAAAAAAAAACTCAGTTATTACCCGGGTGTTTAAAAATAAATACGATTAAATGTTTGATAAGTTAAGAAGGCTGCAAATTGAACGAGGTGTAACATGATGACCTTAATGACGTGGGTGAGAGGAACACCTCGAATGTGAATCTGTAATGATGACTAATCAATACAGGGGTCACAGGTCTAATGACACCGGCGGCTCTTTCCCTGCCGGTTAGTGGCTTTCTCCTTATCAATTCATCAAAAGTGCCATTCCAATCAGTTCTCTGTCACCGAGATTTCATCCATTTAATAAGGAACAAAAAAAAGAAATGTTTATGCTAGACCTACATCACTTTGGTTTCACTCATTATAACTACTCAGTCAAATAAATTTAATTATTAAACAATTAATGTGTAGCTCAATTTATATGTATATTTATATATCAAGTATTCTTACACTTTGATACATACCTGTCCAGAGGTATGATCTTAAGCCGAAGTCTGAGCCCGACCAAACCTAAAATGTCAATTATTACGTTCGGGTTGGGCTGGGTCAGCCCGGGCTTCTCTCTCGCAAACTTTTTTTTAAATAAATATATATATTACATATTATAAAAAGATTTCACATAAACACGTGAAATAACAATCAATGATCAAACCACAATAAGAAATGGGAAATCAAGACTAAGATCTTTCAACCGTAACAAGCGGTTCAACATGTATACTGAATCGATAAATGGGTATTAAACTATTGAATATTTGTTATAAAATAAATACTTTTTATAAAAGAAAGACTAAGCCTTTCACCACTTCTTTCAAATATATAACATTTTGTGGGGATCGAACCAACGACCTTTGCATTGGAAGTCCAACGCGCTATCCTCTGCACTAAAGATACCTTACTTGGATGATGGAGAATAAACTCCATTATATTCCCAATATATAAATCCAACCCGCGTCGGCCATAATACCCGCGGGCCATGGTCGGGTCGGGCTTAATACCTGCGGGCCATGGTAGGATCGGGCTTAATACCCGCTAGCCATGGCCGGGTCGGGCTTAATACCCGCGGGCCATACAAAATGACAATCAATAATGCATGGCTTTCAAAAATTTACTATTTTATTTTAAAAAAACTTAAATTTTGGGGCTAAGGATTATGTAAAAAAAGGAGTAAATTTTAAATTAATCATAATCTGAACGAACATAATTGATAACATTATAAAAACAATCATTTTGACTTGAAAATATCTTTATATGTATATATATGTATATGTATACGAGTTCAAAATTCAAGAAGAGTAACACGCAGAGTAAGGAAACACACTTACAGACTCAAATTTTCTGGTAATCCGTCTTCAGGAGAAAAGAGAAAGGGATATGAAGCAAGTTGTAGACGCAACGGCAAGTAACCTATATATATATATATATATATATATACTAATAACACTATTATACATTCTTTTTTGAGATTTGGTTTCGTCTCAAACAGAAAAACACCTTTAACACAACGTTTCGTCTATGTTTGTAAACACTACTCAGTGTTTCAGCAATATAGCAATTAATTACAGTAAACCTGTAATGGAGCCTTCAATCTGTTGAAATGTTGAACAAATTGAGAATAAATACAGTTAATTTGAAGAAACACAGACGAAACGTTTGGTTTAAAGGAGTTTTATTGTTTGATGCTAGATCAAACCTTGATAAAGAGAGAAAAATATTGTTGAATATTTAAAGTCAAGATAACAAAATATTGTCTACTAATAATATTGTAAGAAAAACATATATGAGATCAATATAAATCAATTCATATTTAAATAAAAAGGTATCTTATGCCACACGCTTTTCATTTGAGTCCTTAAAAATATACACTTTTCCTGAAATTGGCTGACATTCTCTAAAAAATAAATAAATAAATTCATTTCAATTATCTTTTCCAACATTTATTAATTGAAACAATAACTAATCAATAATGATAATAATAATGGCCGATTTATTTAACAAAAAAAAATTCACTTGTTAATAAAAAGATAATTTTTTTCTGCAATTCTGAAACTAGGCTGACTTCTGATTATAGGCCTCTCCCAACTCACCCATCCCTATTGTTTTCTTTCTCAAGAGACTGAACAATATTAAACCCGCTGCTTTTTTTTAAATTCATCTTCCCGTCTTCTTCTTTGTCTTCCCACTCTTCTTCTAGATTCTCTATGACACCACTCTGTTTTTCTTTAAATTCAACTTCTTCTTTTGCTTCCCAATTTTCTTCTAGCTTCCCTAAGACCTCACTTTGTTTTTCTTTAAATTCATCTTCTCATCTTCTTCTTTGTCTTCCCACTTTTCTTCTAGCTTCCCTAAGACACCACTCTGTTTTTCTTTAAATTCATCTTCTCATCTTCTTCTTTGTCTTCCCACTTTTCTTCTAGCTTCTCTAAGACACTACTCTGCTTTCTTTAAAATCATCTTCTCATCTTCTTCTTTGTTTTCCCACTTTCCCTCTAGTTTCTCTAGGACACCACATTGTTTCTTTTAATTCATCTTCTCATCTTCTTCTTTGTCTTCCCACGTTTCTTCTAGCTTCTCTAAGACACCACTATGTTTTTCATTAAATTCATCTTCCCATTCTTCTTCTTTGTTTTCCCACTTTTCCTCTAGATTCTCTAAGACACCACTCTGTTTCTTTAAATTTATCTTCTCATCTTCTTCTTTGTCTTCCCACGTTTGTTTTAGCTTCTCTAAGACACCTCTCTGTTACGTTAAATTCATCTTCCCAACTTCTTCTTCGTCTTCCATTCTAGCTTCTCTAGGACACCACTCAATAATTATTTTGCCCGTCTATCGTTCTGCATCCTCATAACATGTCCTGCCCACTTCCATTTTAGTGTGCACACTGTAATCAAAATATTTTTTATTCCTCTTCTATCATTCCTCTGCTTATTTTGCCATGTTTCCTCATTCCTAGTAAACTTCTCTCTATTGTACTTTGTTTGATCCAGAGTAACTGATCAATAATAACCAATACTAAAAAAAAGAAGAATTTTATTAATTATGAATTAATATTAACTAAATATTAATTATAAATTGAGAATGTAATTATGATTGAATTAAGTCATAACATGAAAAGGACTTGATTCATCTTTTATTTTCCCAAACAAAGGAATTCTTGAAAGCTTTCATTCTGCTAATAGCCATTGCTTAATATTTAATGGGAATAAAATATAAAATTTATATTCTATATTCGACTGCTATTTATTTAATAGCAGTATCATTTCATCAAAGCTTTTTATTAGTTAATTTTTTTATTTTATAATTAATTAAAAGCTTTTTCATAATAGCTTTATGCCTTTGATCGTAGAGACAATTTTTATGCAAATTCTAACACACACACTATATATATATATATATATATATATATATATATATATATATATATATATACGGTACTGTTTTCTTGACCACAAAATATTAACAAACACTTTTTCTTCTTCTCGGAGTTTGGTCAGACCAAACTCTGAGAAGAAGAAAAAGTGTGTTATATATATATATATATATATATGCTTTTAAAAACTGGATGTCCGTTTCCACTTGGTTCAATTTCGTCTTATATTTTTCCAAATTACGATTTTTTTTCTTTACTTCAGAGTTCAACTTAAAAATGAATCACCATAATTTTTTTAATTATAAATTAATATAAAAAAAATTATAATTAAAAAATTATGGTGATTTAATTTTTAAGTTGAACTTTGAATTAAAGAAAAAATTTCGTAATTTAGAAAAATATAAGACGAAATTGAATAAAGTGGAAACAGACATCCAGTTTTTAAAAGCATGCATTGAAGAAGGACTGCTCCCAACTTTTACATATATACATATATATATATATATAAAACATCAATAACTATAAGAAAGAACAGCACGTTTTTACTCGAAAATGTGTGGACAGATTTTAGCCAAGGTTTGGTTAGGTTTTTAAAAAAAACAACACAGTGTGTAAATAACCCGGCTGTAATAATGTTACCACTTCGTTTTTACAATAATATATTTCTCCTGATTCTGCCATAACATTAACATTCCGCATGTTGCCCACTTTTAATAAGTTGATCTTGTCCAACTATAAGCAAACTATAAAAACAACCTGTTGTCCTATATATTAAAAACCATAAATAACGTAAACCAGAAGAATAAGCTTACTACTACAATCGTTGTTTCAAAGAGCAAGTTTACTGCCTGTAGAAACTTAGAAGATAAAATGACACAAAGCGTTGTTCTCAGACCAGCTGAGTTTTTCATTCGCCGGCTCTAGAAAAGCCCTTTATCGTGATTTATTTACTCATCTTCCTATAGACAACGAAAGCCTGCTTTAAATATTGATTGTAGTAAGCCTTTTTGTAGTAGGTTGTGTTATATTTTATCGTAACATATGAGCGTATTTATCTGAAATTCTTAATAAATATGCATTAAAATACGGAAAATTATTGTTTATGAGGTATATTTTAGTGCGTGCAATAAATAGAAAGAGGCTTAAATTAAATAGTAAATAAATTAAAATTAGCTTTATATGCTTGGCTTGCACGCATTTCCTTATATAGCTTAGTCACGCAGCTGATTGATCACGATGCATGAAGGTTATTAATTATATATTATTATGTGATGGCTGTAATTATACGTGGAGTGAAGACTGATGAGTCAGTCGCTTGCTAGTACATCTCAATGAGTCAATCAGATATGTAGTCATATCTACCAGTGTGTTTACATGGAAATAAATTCATTAAATATTCAGGTCGTGTGTCTAGGCGTGTCTTTATTTTGTACTTTAGTTATTTCGTTATTACAATCAGTGAAATCTGAAGCATCGATCTCCTGAGGTCTGCCTTCAATTATAAATGAAACTTAGAAATAATTAGTGGAAGTAACAGGGTAGGTGAGTCGAGACTTTGAATGGTCGACTCCAGGATTGGAGTTATAAATCAGCAAGAACAATAAAATGAATTTTAACTTCTTAAGGTTACATCTGTAATATAAAATATTTACAATATAAAATTTTACAAAATAGAAACTACGTGTTCAAAACGCGTCCTGTTTGTATAACATCCCTGCTTTAGAGATTTGCATTTCTCCCCCATATTCTAATCAAGAGTAATTATTATTACACAATCAAGGATTGGATAGTTCAGAATGGAATTCCTTCAAGCCTCTATTTTTTACAAAATCACACACTATTCCTTTTACACACAAAATCAAATCACTGACTTTGCGTTAAAAGTGATCTTTCATTTTCATAAAAACAAAAATTCCTCACAAAAAAACAACTCACTAGATCTCAGTTGAAGAACGATCTTTCAAAACAACTCTTCTTCATAAGTGTTAGTTGGAGTGAATCTGACGAAATTTAGTTCAGTTAATTTAAAATATTTTAATATTATAGCCCCTCAAACCAACCTATAATAAGTTACCCATCAATATATCTACTCATAAACAAATCATTAAACATCGGTTTATAATCAGGAGTAACTAATCTTTGGAACAAATCCTCAAGAAACCAATTTTGAATTTTATATATATATATATATATATATATAAATACAAAACTAAAGTTTACCGGGACTCGGTCAGTTCTTCAGGTTCAAATTGAACTTTAATAAATTAAATTAAGTTTACTTTGAACCAGAAGAACTGACCGAGTCCCGATAAACTTTAGTTTTGTTTCTATTCTACGGTCGATACTTTTATCAATATAAATATATATATATATATATCTCAGATTCAATAATATATCGACCGTTTGATAGAATAGATGTGCTCTCTAATCGGGATTCAGTCAATTTTCTAGGATAAATTTTCTTATTACAATTTTCATACTTATGTCAATTCTCTTACTTCTACCTTTGATAAAAAGATTTGATAAAAATAAAACCGAAACGTTGGCACCGAGAGTTTGATTTTTTATCCTAGAAAATTGACTGAATCCCGATTAGAGAGCACACCTATATATATATATATATATATACTCAAAAAATTGTTCTCGACCTCTTCTATTCAATTGTATGTGGTAGGTTTGTTTCTTGAGGGCTAGGTCATATAAAAGAAAATAGACCCTTCCTAGGCCAACGTTCCATACCTATAACCAAATAATTCTCATGTAACATAAATAACCATCAGCACACTTTCCAAGGTAAAACTAACTATCTTTTGTTTGATATTTTGAAATAGATGTATACTTAACAACTCTGATTCTAAAATAACCTTTTGTATGTATGTGTTGTTCTCAATAATTTAGTTTTCTATGTAGGTTGTTTTGGTAAATATATTATAGTTCTTACTCTAATTTTAGCCCTGAAGATGTACAAATACATCGAAACCTTGGCCTTAAAAGGTGTTTATTTTATTTTTACTCGTATATGACCTAGCCCTCAAAAACAAAACCTACCACATATAATATATACTCGTATATATATAATATATATATATATATGTACGGGCTGTTTCCGTGTACATGTCCTGAGGCAGATTGATCAGACTAATTCGAAAGTCACTATGAGAGCTTCAGAAGAAGCACTTATTAGTCTTCTGGGCGGTAGATCGGCTCCTGGGCTTAACCTCAATCGTTGATTGTTTTTTTTTTCTTTTTTCCATAAGTTGTTATCAGCTTTTAATTTTATTTTAGTTAATTGTATTCATTCTTTTCATTTTTATTTGGCTTTCTCTTTATCTTCCCTGTCTACCTTTCCTCCGAAAGTTTACTACACTGTTTGAGTGCTTCGGTTCGAACGCCAAGCCAGTCGTTATCAGCCTTTGGAGCGATTCACATCTATTCCTGAAGACGAGGACATCGAAATATAGTAGTGAGTTCAGTGATTTCTTTTCTATGTGTTCTTTTGAAAATTCTAGTTTATATATATATATATATATATATGCAATCCTTGATTGTGTAATAATAATTACTCTTGATTAGAATATGGGGGAGAAATGCAAATCTCTAAAGCAGGGATGTTATACAAACAGGACGCGTTTTGAACACGTAGTTTCTATTTTGTAAAATTTTATATTGTAAATATTTTATATTACAGATGTAACCTTAAGAAGTTAAAATTCATTTTATTGTTCTTGCTGATTTATAACTCCAATCCTGGAGTCGACCATTCAAAGTCTCGACTCACCTACCCTGTTACTTCCACACAATATATATATATATATATATATATATATATATAACAGATTCAATAATATATCGACCGTTTGATAGAATAGGTGTGTTCTCTAATCGGGGTTCGGTCAATTTTCCAGGATAAAAAATCAAACTCTCGTTGCCAACGTTTCGGTTTTATTTAAAACCTTTTTCATAGGCCTACAAACAAAGGATAATAAGAAATCACATATCAACATCAAACATATACACAATATGAAAATGCATTGTTACAACTCATGAATATTACAAGCAGAAATATTTCAGATTAAATAATTTTTCAAATCGATTAAAAAGGCAAAATGCATGTATAGAAAGTTGCTATAAGAAAACTTATAAGTTTTTAAGAGAACATAGAGAAATTGTGGTTTGTAAAAGTGACAAATCTGGTAATACTGTGATAATCAAAAAAGAAGAGTATAAAGAAAAAATGAAAACTCTCTTAGAAGATAGTGAAACATATTCAATCACAAGAAGAGATCCTTCATCAACATTACGAAATAAAGTAAACAAGATAGTTGATGAACTGAAGAAGACACTATGTATAGATCTACGTCAAGCTTCGAAATTAAAATCTTACAATGGAATAGCACCAAGAATATATGGTTTAGTGAAGCTACACAAGCCAGGTTTTCCTCTCCGTCCTATCGTGTCGTTCATTGGAAGTCCAACTTATGAACTGTCTAAATATATAGAGAAAATCTTAGTTACATTACTAACAAGAATGAATTGAATGTAAAAAATTCATTAGAATTCAAACAAGCCCTTCCAAATCAAATACTAAGTGATGACGTAATTATGATTTCACTAGATGTTCAGTCGTTGTTTACTAATATACCTTTAGATCTAGCATTTGATTTAGTAAATAAACAGTGGAATAAGATTAGTTCACAGGTTGGAATGTCGAAAAAGGTTTTCCTTTCTATACTGGACCTTATATGTGAAGCAAGGTATTTCACCTTTGATGGTACTATTTATAAACAAAAATATGGATTACCAATGGGATCACCAATTTCACCAGTTCTCGCAAATATAGTTATGATTGAACTATTGGAAAACAGTATCAATAAATTAGGTACGAAGGTGAAATTTATTAAATTATATGTGGACGATTTGTTTTAATTATTGAAAAGGGAGAAGAAGAGAATGTATTAAATATATTTAATTCTTTTCATAATCGTCTACAATTCACTTGTGAAGTAGAGAAAGATGGAAATCTGCCATTCTTAGATGTGAAAGTTATAAGAGGTGAAAATGGCAATATCTTAACGGATTGGTTTAAAAAACCTACCAGTGCTGCAAGAATCCTGAACTACCATTCTTCTCATGCTATAAACCAAAAATTAAATTGCGTCCAAAATTTGGTTAAAAAAGTTATTGAAATAAGTAGTCCATGTTTTCTAAATGAAAATAAGAAAAGGGTGAAATTATTGTTACAGAAAAATTGTTATCCGAAGAACTTAGTTGAACGATATTGGTTAAGATATTTAAGACAGCAACCAGCACATTCAAATGAAGATCATGCTGAACTGGAAGTTATAAATAGCAAGTATTTCAAATTTCCTTATGTTGAGGGCTTATCACAATCAATTAGAAAAGTGTTCAAACGAAACGTACCTGAAGTTACACTGGCATTTTATAATAAAAGAAAAAATAAATCTTTATTTTCAAATTTGAAAGAAAAAATACCGAAGGAGTTACAAAGTAACCTCATTTATGCCATCAAATGTAAAGACTGTGACAAGTGTTACTATGGTGAAACTAGTCGTTTTCTCAAAGAAAAGTTGTACCAACATAATTATTCCATAAGAACAAATAAAAGTAACGCAACAGCCTTAGCTGGGCATGCCATAAACGAAGGTCACACGTTCGATTTTGAAGATACAACTATAATAGAAAAAGAAAAAGATGAGCAAAGAAGGAAGACACTTGAGATGTTATATATTAAAAAGGATCTAAGTTCGATTAATCATAGAAGTGATATTACTAATTTAAGTAATATTTCTGGAGTGTTGTGCTGAGGTTTAGTGAAATTTGATTTATTTAGTTCCCTTGAGTGAACAGTGTTGAGGTTATTTGTAATGCTATCTTATTAGTCTAGTCGAAGGTTTTGTCCGGTTAACATTGTTGTTCCTTTAAATAATGTAAATTTCATTTTCTTAGTTAAAAAATTCTTACTTCTGTAAGTAATATTGTTTTATGTATCTCTGAAATATTTATACTTGTAATATTCATAAGTTGTAAGAATCCATTTTCATATTGTGTATATGTTTGATGTTGATATGTGATTTCTTATTATCCTTTGTTTGTAGGCCTATGAAAAAGGTTTTAAATAAAACCGAAACGTTAATTAAACGAGAGTTTAATTTTTTATCCTGGAAAATTGACCGAACCCCGATTAGAGAACACACCTACTATATATATATATATATATATATATATATATATATATATAAAACAAAAAATATGTTACCATTTCAAAAGAAAAAAAATTGCAACTGGTTTTAAGAGATAGTGCAAAAATTCAATCAAAAGAGCTAAAGCGTCATCAAGGGAAAAAATAAAGCTTTTCTGACAAGAAGGTATTTAATCCGAAAACAAAGGCCTTAAGAAGGATACTTGATTAGTTCTCTACAAACAGAAGGTGAAGCTTTGAGAGGAAATAAAAAAAAAAAGAAAAATCTATTACTCCGGGGATATAGGGGAAATTTAGAGATGGCTGCACGGTAAGCCTGGAGTGTCATCCATCTTTTACGGGGACATATTGTTCCTGCTCAAACCAGGGTGGGGGGGGGGGGGGTCCCTACATCTAGAAATCTTCAATTGAATGAAACTTACAATCTTTATTTATTTTTTTTAATTTGTGAACGATTTGTTCAAATGATTGATTAAATTGAATTCACTTTTTCTTGCAGAAGGTGATTAAAAAAAATGTATTCATGAAAAATGTATTAAACCTAAATTAATTCATTTAATAATATCAATTAATTATTTAAATGACAAAATATGTATTAATGTACTTTTTTGTCACTATTTATTTAATAATATCAATTAATTATTTAAATGACAAAATATGTATTAATGTACTTTTTTGTCACTACTTATTTAATAATATCAATTAATTATTTAAATGACAAAATATGTATTAATGTACTTTTTGTCACTATTTATTTATTCAACAGCAATTAATGCGTACTAAAGCCTGAATAGGATACTTAGTGTGCAATAAATATTTAAAAAGGTTCAACTTAGTGTAATCGAATAACTGCGCTGATGATGTAATGAAGAAGAAGAGGCATAGGAACATATACTGTTGAAATGTATATGTATTATACTAATAATATTAATATGGGTTCTTCATTGACAAGAAAACTAACTTTGAACCCTCATATGCGACTGAAAAGACTTGACTTAAAACGACGATTCTCATTACTGTATAGACTTCTAGGGAAACACTCGAAATTGACGCGACATAACAAAGTACTGCTATACAAAACACCTGGACTTGCGGACTTGAACGGTTGTGCAAAACCTTCCAATATTCATAGAAGGTTTTCACAGAATCCTCCGCACAATCACAAATGCTCCTTATGTCGAAAACTACACCACCCTTCATAAAGTCATTGGAACATATACTGCTGAAATGCACCTTCAAAAACCCTACCAGAAATACGAGCGCTATGTATTCTCTTTTGTCATTTACTTGATGACGAGTAAGGTTAGGTTAGGTTGCAATGACAATCTTACAAGGGTAACACATAAGCTGAACATCGCCCCTTTGTGATACCACACAATCAACATTCTAGAGACTTAAATGTTTGCTTAAATCAAATTTATTTAGAACAGTGAACTTTAACTAGTACCTGACATCGTACAGGCCCGGGACCGAAGGATTAACATCCTCTCCAATTTACGATTTTCTCAGATTTATTCACTTCCCACGTGAATAAATTAAGTTCCAGCGTGGGTATAGAAACCTGGACTTACCAGGCAAGAGGAAATCACGTTAATGACAATCAAAAATTTGATACCCTAAATGAATAAAGCAATTGTATGTGTTTACTTACAAGGATGATGTCCTGATGGGGTCAGATGAACTATCAGTAGCAAGCCATGCTCACGGGGTAACGGGCAATGGCCTCTTCGGAGTGGGACGACCGAATTCTCATAAATCCTGTGGGAGTCCTTAAACTGTAAGGCATATATAGGAAACCTTGTCAGTCAATAACGTGTCGAGTTAATTTCACGTTTCTTATAACAGCTAAATTAAAATCGATCCCAACTTTAATAAAAGAGATTTTATGATTAAATTAGCATTTAATTAATAAATTAAATATAATTATTTTGAGATTGATATCAAAGAAATGGTCGACTAGTTTTTCTTGGATAAATTTTCAATATTTTTTTTTAATGTATGAAAAAGTGTTGTAATATGAGTTTAATAAGGACTGCGCTATAGTTTAATAAACATTAGGTACTGAGAATGGCTTTGCTAAGTAATGGAGGGTTGTTCTGAGATTCATATTTGGTGGCTTAGATATCCTCTTGGTGATTGAAGCCGCTTAGTTTGCATGTTAAACCGCTGTTAACAAACTGCTATCGGAAAATGGAAGTTGGTCTATTTAGATAATGACAGACTCATCGATACATCCTCTCACTCACTCTCCCTCTCACTCTCTCACTCTCTCTCTCTCTCTCGCTCTCTCTGTGAGAAATGGTTTACATAATGAATTCCTTTCCAAGGAACAACAAGAAGGGGCACGTTTTCACGCCTTGTTCAAAATCAATCTACAAAATACTGTCTTTTTCAAACACAAACGCGTCGAATGTCAACTAGTTAAAATAGATTGAAAAAATAATTATCTTTTCTCATTTTTCAAAAATTTACTATAGCAGTCAACTTTAAATTGGTAGTGAGAAAACAGCAGAAAAAACTTATTACTAGTAAGCTTAAAAAGAAAATATTAATATCGCGTTTTAATCTTTCATGATTTTATAAAACATAAAAGAAGGAATGCAGTCGTCTCGTTATACATTTTTTGTAAAACTGCGGTGACACAAACAGATTAATAAAATATACTAGTATTGATAGGAAAAAAATATTAGCACCTCATTCTTAAGCTTCTATGATTTTGTAAACACGGACTGATATAACCGGCGTTGCTCGGAAAACAATTTAATTCTAACTCTAATAATAAATTACACATAACGAAAACAATGTAAATTTCCTATAGTTCCGTTTTTTTTTAATAGTTTTTTCAGATAAAGGAAATTAATACAGAATATAAATTATAGACGATGCAAAAAAAAATGTAATATAAAATTGATTATGATCAAACTAAAATATGAAATGGGAAAACAAGACTATGATCCTTCAACCGAAACAAGCGGTTTTCGTCTGAATCAAAAACCCAACTGAATCACTAGATGCAGAAAACATCTGGTGAGGGGTTGAGAAGAGTGGGAGGGAAGTGTGGTATTTTAAAAGGGTGAAAGCGCAGGAAAGGACTTATGTCCAGAAAAGGATGTTTGGGGAAACAAAGGAGTTCAGTAAGAAAGAGTAAAAACTATCCGCTAGTTGTCAACCCTCTTAGAAGAGGCTGTTGCCCTCGTAACGAAAGTATCAAGTTTGAAGAGTCCGTTACTAATGTTTATAATACTTGATCTATTAAATTTAACTCCAGATGATTCAATAATATTTCTTAACAACACTGATTTTTCATAGGTAATAAATTTAGATCCTGTCCATTTTATATCCTACAATAAATTATCCTATAATCAATTTAAAAATTGATTATAATTTGCATACATTTTTTTTTCAAAACTAAAATGAAGTTACAGGAAAGTAGATTATCATCGAAATCAAAATTACATAATTAACTTTCTCGAGAAAATTCAAATAATTTTCAGTGAACAATGGAAACATGATAGGTAGAGCTTTGCTTCTAGGATCTCTGTTTTAGAAACATTTCCAAATCAACATACATTATAATGAGCTTCTGTTCCTTACAATAACTATGTCGAATTGAATTAGAGGCGTTTCATTATACTGAATGTTGTTTTAAGGAGTCTGTAAATATAGAGCCCTTAGGCCTCAAAATAAACTCAAATCAAAATCAAATATTGTTAACATTCTCGGGAAAAATTATTTGAATTTATTTTTTTATGCTGTATCTATTTTCCCTTGTAAGTTTTTTTTCTGATTTAAACACAGAGCTGAGCATAAACGTCTTTTAGTCAGAGATCATTGATATATAATAACTTATCTATTTGCTTGTATGAAGTAGAACCTGACACTAATTACTAAAAATATAGTAATAATTGAATATTTTAACAAAAGATTTAATCAACCAGAAATAAATAAGCAAACTTTACATCCATTTAACTTTAACTCTGTGGACTTCAAGCTAGGAATTCAATAAAGCCTACACTGTGGCCTGAATTTAATTATGGTTCAAATACTATCATTAATAATAATATCATATTAAATATCTAATATTTAAAGCAAGTAAAACCAATTTGATAAAAAAACTTCATGGTAAACTAACTACTGCTAACAACTAATGATTTAATTAAATTACATTAATTGTCTTCAACGTCTCAAACAATAATACAATTTTTGGTACCTAGATGTTTTCAATTGAACAAATCAGGTGGAAATATTAGAAGTTGTTAATAAGGAATAGCCTACCTGTGGACGCCATTACCAATTAAAGTCAAAATGTAAACAAACAGGTAATAGAGCAAATCTTACCTATTATGAAGGGTTTATAAAAAAGGTGTTAGACTAAAAATAGGCATAGGTTTCAATAGAACTTGTATAAATGAAGGCCTGCCCCCAAATATACGAATATATACCTATATACCTGTTTATATATATGACAGATTAAATTTACAGTCTATTGTTTTTTAATTAATTTTTTGAATAATTTTTCCAAAGCCCTTAATAGTCTTTTAAATTCACGAGGAACTAGGTAGATCAACTCACCATACGTTTGGTTTTCAATATTTATATTTCATTTATGATTGTATTAAGGAAGGACTGTTTCCTAAATATTGGAATTTCAAATTATATATATATATATATATATTTGCCTCTGAAGAAGACTGCTTGTACGGTTGAAAGATCTTAGTCTTGTTTTCCATTTTCATATTGTGGTTTCATCATTGATTGTTATTTCACGTGTTTATGTGATATCTTTATGTATACATATATATATTTATAGATAATATATATATATATATATCAGTTTTATTGGCACTGGTTCTATTCTAAGGTTGGTGTTTGGACTCCGAGTAGTTCGAGTGTCCTCGTATATGAAGAACAACACGGCAATATATATATATATATATATATATATATATAAACAGAGATCATGCAGATCTCCTCATGCACTTTTCTTTTAATTATACCCACTCAAACAATCATTTTTTGTCTAGATTAATGTAATATACTATTATCTACTATACTGTTTAGTCAGAAAATAAATTTGTTAGCGTTTAAAAGTAAGACAGTGGATAGCGTAGGAAAGGATCTCAGATGTACATGATAGATAAAGAATCGCTACCTACTGCAGAAGTGAAGCAGATAGATACTTTTAAAATGCTTGGAGGAAAAACTGGCTGAATGCTTCTATTGGAGGGTATTTATTTATAATAATATTTTATTTTTATAAAACCAAATCGAGCTAGAAAAGATATGTACATAGAATTGTTGATGAAAGAATTGGGTCGATTGCATAAAGATAAATTTACTGGTGTTTTGTGTTCACCGTCTGCTATCGTGACGGTATCTGCTATCAGAACACTTTCTGATGAAGAAACCAATAATATAGAACATAAACTAATGTTTTGTGCTCGTCTGATTTCTATAAGAGATATCCTGAGAACTGTTATAAGCAACACAGCGAGGATTCTCATAAAAAGATATGCTGGTCTTGCACACCCAAAGTTTCCACTGAAAAACAGACTATCTATCTATCTATCTATCATCTGTTCTTAAACTACATGTCTGCCTGAACAACTACAGAAGTCAAATATAGTCCGACTACTAAACTCATTTATGTCACTTTAAAGTGAAAAAGGTCATAATTTTTTTAATAATCTTTAAAATTGACTGAATTTTTTTTTGGCACCAATATATAGTAATTTTCTGTGGTCAATACGTTTTCTGGCTTTAAGTTCAGCTCAGAGATAATAAATGTTCAAAAACTGTAAATAAGATACAAAATAGTTGTGGGTTCAATTCCCTTTTGAATGGTATTGTTAAAGATTAGACAATAGTTGTAAGGAATGATTTGATAAGATTCTAAAGGTCGGTGTTGTTTTGAGTTTATAAACTATCCTTATAATTTTTATAGTCCAGGAGATCCCAGGTTCGATTCCATCTCTGGCTTTGATTTATTTGCGTGCGAGGTAAAAAAATTTGAGGCATCATCCCATATAAACTGTACGTCAAGTACTCGTTAAACATCGCTTTTCTAAATACATTTGAGTTAAGAAAAATTTAGGATTCTCAATGTTGAATCAATCTTTATTGTGGCTCACTCATTACTAAAATGGGTACCGAATAATAAATGAGCCATACTTTACACTCTTAGAACAGCACTTAAAGCTCTTAAAGCCTTAGAAAATATGAGTTGATATAGTTTCTCGACCAATGGTTCTTAAAATTCAGAATGAGTTTTTTGAGGATTTGGTCTAAAGAATTAACTACTCCTGATTATAAGCCGATGTTTAGCCAAAAATCATTCGGCATTTTCAAAGTTTTTTTTTAAGGAAAATTATTTAAGTTAGCTACACTTATCTAACACTTCGTTATGACACTGTTAGATAAATACATCTAACTTAAATAGTTTTTCTTAAAAAAAATGCTATGAAAATGCTGAAGAATTTTTGACGAAACGTCGGCTTATAATCAGAAGAGTCCCATTGATGATGCAGCCATTGCGAAACCGGTCGGACGACTTCACCAGCGATAGACGAGGTATGACGGTTGATAATAATATCTTATAATGAGCAGTAGTTAACTCGTTGGAACAAATCCTCGAAAAAACTCATTTTGAATTTTTAGAAAATATGGGGATTGTAAAACTTTTATCAATACAAGTAATACAGATTGACCTTCAACAGGTCTGAGAGATAAAATTTTGAATTTGTTTAAGGTAAAAGGCATCATAAAATATAGCTACTCATTTCATATTGGTAAATAAACGAAATAAAATGACAATAAATAGTGATTATTGGTTGTTTCTTTAATTGATCATTTAAACATAACTTCAAAACTTTAATAAAATAGAGTTAAAAAAAAGTGAATTGTTTACTAATTGGAGTAAAATCTTTTAAGCCAATTCTTATAATGAGAAAGTTAAAATTAAAATAAATTTAAAAGAAGAAAAAATAAGAAAAAATTAAAGGTGGAGCATTGTGGAAAGAAGTTATTACAACTTTAGTAAAAAAAAAACTACACTATAGAAGGGCATTTAAAGAAATCTCACGACTCAATATACTCCACTGGGATCGTTTCTTCTTTTTTTTGCTCAAGTAGGCTACTTGCTAAAACTTTTTAATGTAAAGCTTATTCAACGTTTTTATTGTTGCTAAAACTTATTAAGAGTTTTAGTGAAAAAAAAAGAAGAAAAATTCAGAAAAAATGAAGAAACTATAAGAATTTTACCTGTTTTTAAGATGAAATTGTAGAGGTGTTGTTTTGAAAGTTTTCTCAGGCAATAAACTACAGAGGTACTACAAGCGATTGTATTGGTCGGCTGTTAGCTTGACAGCCCCCCCACTCCTGTCTTAATCCAATCATTTTCTGTTATTTTAATAATCAACCAACTTTTTAGCTAAATAGCGCATGACAGATTAAAATATTACAAAACTTGTTTCAAAGAACAGAATTAGTGAATTATATTATTAATTGATATAGCCACTGATTGTTAAAAATACTAATTTAATTATTGATTAGTCCCAAATTAATTACTTCTGATTTCAAGCCGATGCTTTTAAGAATTTGTTTTGACATTCTCCAGGCTTATTGAAGGAACTATTCAAAGCTTTATCTACATCTCTTCGTTTTTGTAATATATATTATAGAAATGAACTGAATTAACAAAGATTAAATTTTATACCATCAACGAACACACATACATACATGATACATAATAAACACCATAAACCGAACGCCATAAAAGTCGGTTTGAAATGAAAGGTTATTATAGAATTATATTATTAATATATTAAAGAATATAATATTATACTAAAATATAATTAATCATAATAATAATTAATTTAAATAATTAATAATTTTAATAATATACTAAATATCATTGTTAGTACAGTCCATAACTGTCATTAGATCTGGAGTTTCTTTTACGTTTTGCATCTTTCGATACTGAGTACAGATTTGATTTTATTGGCATAATTCTTATTTAGTATGCAAGTAAGTAGGGCTGACTTTTTTAAAGCAAAGAACTTATGATAAATGCAAATGAAATTAAAATCAGCTAACAATAGCTACTTTCTACAGTAAAAACACCTGCATAGTTTTAGCTGAATACCTCTGTAGCTAAGTTTTAGGAAATAACAGCTTAAAAGTCCATAACTTCGCTTCTAAATTGAATTTTGAATCCATTTAAATCTTAGCTTTTAAGTTAGACACACACAAATCTACTGTCCAAGTTTCAGCTTGCTATGACTTATGGTGGCTGAGTTTGCTTATGATAAAATTTTACGTAAATTTTAATTGTACAATTAATTAGATAATTTTAATTGTATAATGAACTAATATACGTATGCACTAATATTCGTGTGATCTGAGATGCGTATGAACTAAAATATGTATGATTTAAAGTTAGTATTAAATAAAATACATAAAATGAACTAAATATGTATGATTTAAAGTTAGTATTAAATAAAATACATAAGCACTAAAATACATAAAATGAACTAAATTTGTATGATTTGAAATATGTATGAGCTAAATTCGTATGAATTAAAATATGTATGCACTGAATACGTACGCACTATTACGTACTAACTAAATACGTATGCATTAAAATAACTAGGTACCTACTAAAATACGTATACTCTAAAATACATATGGCCTAAAATACGTAACACCAATTACGAATGGACTGAAATAAGTATGCATTAAAATACGTATGAACTAAAATAGTCGTATACATAAACTACGAGTAAAAAACGTATGCAATAAAACACGCATCAACCAAAATGCATATGACTAAAATATGAAATTAATTAAAAGAGTCAGTCGTACGTATGATCTAAAATACGGATAAACTAAAATGTGTACGACTAAAATACGAAATGACTTAAAATAGTCAGTTGTGGGAATGAACTAAAATGCGTATGACCACGTAAAAAAGGCATAAGTTTAGGTGACTTTTATTTACTTTGAAAGTTGTGTTTAGGCACCTTTACAACTGAAGTAACGGGAGAGGAGAAAGAGAGGACTGGCAACTAGCATTCCTTAAGTACAACGGGCTTTCATAGAACGACTCTTCTGGAGCGAAAACCAGCCAACCATTGCTTAAAACTGCTTACTTTAGCAAGCTTTCACAAGGGGAATATCAAAGTCACAAAGGGGATTCTTGTTTTCCTGTCCTCTCAATCAATATCAAAAAGCCTCTGATTATCCCTTCCCACTTTGATTAACAGGCTTATGAAATCAATGATTCAATCATCCTCATGATTTACGCATCAGCTAACCTTGTTAGGATACCTGTAATACAGGCCTTTCATTTATCAGCGAAATCTAATTCATTTGCCTTTTATTAATAACATTATTTTTATATTATAAACATACTACAACTCTCTAAAAGCTTTAACTTCAGGAGAAAATTCGGTTGTACCACAGACACCCACCCTTAGTTAATGCCTGAGGAAGAACACTACGTGTTCGAAACGCGTTGTTTATACCATTAAAATTTTTATATGTATGTGGAGACCATTTTATTAACTTTTTACCCTACAATGAGTAAATACCACATAATAAGTGATTACTCTGCGTTATAATTATATGTCTACATTATTGTTGGCTATTTAAAAAAAAAACAACATAAAAAGTTCACTTTCTAAACAAAGTCTACTTACGTGTATTGTTTGCCTTGAAGTCATCCGGTGAATACTATTAAATAATTCTGCGTCTTACCTGAAAAGAAGAAAGAATTCTATAGAACATGTTCTAATAAAACTGAAAAGTCTTTTAAAGGTTATTAACACGAATTTTTTCACAAAAATAGTAAATCAGTTAAATGAAACTAAAAATCAGTTAAAAGAAAATAAAAAATTTTCACAAGATATCAACACGTAGAATTATTCAAAAATTGAACCACTTTTATCTGTAATGAACAAAACAATAAAGTTCAAAAATTACGTATCCACACAAGAGAACTTTATGTCAAAACTACAACGTATTGAATACTTAGTGTTTACATCTTCACTGTTGAAGGTCTTTTCGAATCAGTGCAGATGTAAACCTGAAGAAGAAACTAAGTGTTCGAAACACTTTGTTAGTTTTGACCTTTTTACATAAAGCTCTTTTCTGTGGAATTTTTTTGAAACTAATTTTTGAAACTCCTCATGGTGATGAATGCCACGCTATAGCAGACTGCATAAGTAATCAACAATGGTGTTCATTAGAAAATAATATGCAATTATCGATTAACATTATTCAAGAAAAAACAAAAGTTATTTAATTTATGTTATGTTAATAAAACACAATAAAAGATGGATTTTCCAATATATATAAACCATATTTTATATTGATTCACGGGTCAGATTAGCTCAGTGGTTAACGTACTTGCCTCTGAACTAGTAGATCCAGTGTTCGATACCCACCTGGTCCTCGATTTATTCACATGGGAGGTGAATAAATCTGATCATGTCAACCCTCGGAGAAGACGTTAAACCTGTTTTGATTTGTAACAATGTCTTTCAACCTTTCAAACGGTAGCTAAGCCACGAGTAATAGACAAGCTAAAGCCCAGGTAACATAGGGAGATATTTACCGATAAGGTACTCAAAATTCCCTTACCAGTTGCACTTTAACTAAAGAACACATATAATGAAGACGTTAAGCCGTCGGTCCCAAGCCTGTACGATGTCAGGTGCTCATTAAAGATCCTTACACCAAATGCACTTGAATTAGGCCAAATTTAGGACTCTCAATGTAGAACTGTAGAATCTCCGATCAAACAAATAGCCGGTAAACGGCAGATGTTATAACCTGTTTTGATTTATCATTATGTCTCTCAACGTTTCGACCATTCCATGAGCAAAGCGTAACAGATCGATGCTTTTAAACCTGAGACGCAATAGCCGCATCAGGAAGCCCACTACAAGCCTCCTATATTGGAAGGACTGCGACGAGCCACGGAGGCACCCAAGGTGGTTAGAGGTGGACCTCATGACCTCGCGGAGGCGGGTCCCACGACACCACATCACGCATAAAGACAACAAAAAAGAAAAAACCTTTACTCCTCCCTTCTCCTCTTATTCCTTTTTCCGATTGAATATACGAAGACTAAAAAGTTTTTCTATTCTTATCCATGGAGCAGGCGTCTGTACAGTCGTTCTTCAAAAACTCCAGCCTGGAAGAAGACGTTAAACCTGTTTTAACTTTATATGTGTTCCTACCTAAGCTTTTCGTCCACATAACCACCAAAAATCAAATCAGGCCGACTAGAGAGGAAGTTAAACCGTCGGACTCGAGCCCGTACGTTGTCAGGTACTCGTTAAAGATACCTACTAGAAATATACTTGAGTCATGCAACACCTGCTTTGACTTTAAATGTGTTCCTAAGCGTTTCGGCCATATAACCACCAAAAATCAAATCAGGCCGACTATTTTAACGTGCTGCCCTTTAGCCACTTTGAATCACTCCAAAGTGCCCGAGGTGAACACGTGGAGGCGGGCCAGCACGATACTACGTCGTACATCAAGACTTACTTCACACATCAGTATGAGATCAGCGTACTCAAATCGAGAAAAAAAAAACAATTTGCCTGATACTTAACTTTTAATCTTACAAGTAGGGGAAAAACTCGACTCCAGTTGGTCACTGCCGGGAATGGAAGCGCTCTTTTCATTCTTCCTATGTCATACACGTACTCGAGGAAAGAGGCTCGGTATTTACCAATGAAGGCCTTTTTGTACACACTTTGCTACAAACATTCCCGTATCAAGCATGAACTTTCACCGTAGCAAGGAAAAAAACGCTCATATTCCTCGAGCACGTGCTTTACTGTCTCGGGTGCTGCACCACACGGTCACATCGGACTTTCAACTTTCTTGAACCTATGGAGGTATGAATTGAAGTCCCCATGGCCTGTGAGGATCTGTGCTAGTCAGTGGTTAAACCGTCGTTCTCTAGCATGTACAATGTTCAGGCACTCGTTAAAAGTGTATTCTAAATACACTTCAGTTAGGCAAACTTTACGACCACCAACGTAGAATCAACAGGTAATATAGCTCCCCAAATAGGAAAGTGGGTTCCAAATAATAAATACGCCACACTTTTCGAATAGGACTAAAAGGTATGAAATCGGTATATTTAGGCGTTGGAAAACAAACAAGCAATATTTTATATTGATTCTATTTTTATCCGTTCATAAATATTAAAACTGATGTGTTTTCAAAAAATCTTAGCGATTTCGTTTCCAACAAAGAATGACATATTGAATTCATGAAAGCATAAAAGATCAAATAGTTTAGAGAAACTGTAATATTTTTTTTTTAATTAGATCACTTACTACTAATGCACAGTGGAAACACCTTAAGCTATATATTTGTACTTCTATCCTCAATACCAACAAGCGACCAGATATTTTACAATTGATACAATTATATATAAACAATGATTTAAATAAACCACTTTCCGGGCTTTCCAATAAAGTCGCACGTTGAATTTCGATTCCTCACTTAAAGCTTAATTCTTTAGGTTCAAATAAAAATATTCCCTTCCCTCTTTCTATAATATTAGCAACATTTTTTCTTCAAGTATGTAATTTTTTTTTATCTCACAAACTCTCCCTTTATAAATAATAAAAAATATAATCCCTTATGAACTTGTCTCACAATGAAGTACTTGAACGTGAAAGGGTTTGGTTTTATAATATGGCCTACATTATAAGACTCCTCTTTTTCATTTATTATTTCATACTTTTTCAAGAGTTTGCCCCTTTTTTATGCTAAATAACTTTCAATGTTTACTTCATAAAGGCATTTATTGTCAATACAATACAATAGGATTGATTCCTAAAATACACCACAATCAGCCAAATAAAACTGTCAAATTAAAATACAAATATCGCGTTTATTTCATTGAATAGACAGAAGTGTAGTATCCTTAAATGACTTTAAGTATGACACAAAGCTGCGAAATTTCATACTTTTCAATAATTTTATTCAATATTATTTTTTGATTTTTATCGAGTTTTCGTCTAGCGCCAAACGATCTTTTCGACAGCTTTTATCTTTATTGCACGTTTCTTTATTTAAAGACTAAGGTAACAAGACTATAATTACTGGAGTTGATGAGTCACGTTGGATTGAAGAGGTCAAGCAAGAAGATAACATATGAAGTATGACAGTGCAACATTTCGATCAATAAAGTTATACCCTCAAAATGATCTTGTTCATAGTGACATTATTAAAAGACAAAGTTATATTATATCATAAGTTATCTTTCCTTTCTGAGCTGCTTTAAAGAAATAGTCCCCTGTGCTTAGTCAAAAACTAAACATCAAGAAAAACAATATATACGTAGTAAAATAATTAATATGAAACAATAGGATCTGAAGTTTAGGATTTAAGACCTGAAATTAACAGAATACGCAAAGAACCTGTCGGGTTACTCCTGGGTTTCTTAAGAGACTCTGGATACATCTGACGGGGATTAGTCGAAACAATGGGAGGTGCAATATTCCCTTGAGGACTCAGCAGCTGAGGGTAGACTTTGCCAGTCCCTCGCCCTCTCAAAAAAAAAATTAAGTAAAATAAATAATTAAGTCCCCTTAAAATATAAAATGAAATTGAGAGAAAATAAGGTAGAGTAAGTGGGTGGATGATTAAAATTCAAATCATTCCTGGACTGAATAGCTTTTACTGCAGTCACGCTACGTCGACTATGTCTTGATTAGGTCTAATGCACTCATAGACAATTAGCCAACTAATTTCTGTCATTAAATAGTTTAAGGCAATATATTAAATGTAAAAGAAAGTGATAAGGTGATAAACTCTTTAATTATCATAATGTAAGCATTCTTTATTGAGATAAAACTTTATGCGAAATAAATGAGATAATGTCTTACTCGATTTATTCTTTAATAGTTAGATAACCAACGGAACAGATTTCATCAACTTCTATTTCATTTTTCTTTTTTCTTTCTACGCCATTATTAAGGGCCAGCTTAGCTTGGTGGCTAACGTACTCGCCTCTGGGCTGGTAGTCCGGGGTTCGATCCCCTGGTGAATAAATCTGATTACGTCGTCCCAAGGGAGAGGACGTTAACCCGAGTCTGTACGATGTCAGGTACTTGCTAAAGATCCCTACTCTAAATACACTTGTTTTAGGTAAAATTTAGGTCTCCCAATGTAGAATGAATTGGTAATGTCGTTCACTAATTCCTAAATTGTATGCTAACGAATAAATAAGCCTCAGTCTTCCCCCCTAGAACAGCACTAATGCATAAAAGCCTTATAAGTGTAAGTAATGGTAACCCTGGTGGGACTGTCAGGCTCCCATGTGCAAACCATCTATCTTTCTATCAGCATTTCGCCCTTGGAGAGGATCTTGAGCCGTCGGTTCCAAGCCTGTACGATGTCAGGTACTCAGTTTTTTTTTTAATGTTGAATCGATCCCTTGCGGTTGATAACATCGTTTTGATTTTGTGTCGTGGGACCCGACACCGCGAGGTCCACCTTGGGCATATCCGTGGCTCCTCGTACCCCTTCTAATATAGGAGGGTCATAGTCGCCTTGCTGATGAGGCTAAAGGGTTTCACGTTAAAAAAGCATCGATCTGTTGTGCTTTGCTCATGGAATGGCTGAAAGGTTGAGAGACATGATGATAAATCAAAACAGGTTGATAAAATCTGCCGTTTACTGGCTTTTTGCTTGATCGGTGATTCTACAGATGCTACATTGAGAGTCCTAAATTTGGCCTAATTCAAGTGTATTTGGAGTAAGGATGTTTAATGAGCACCTGGCATCGTACAGGCTTGGGACCGACGGCTTAACGACTTCATTATATGTGTTCTTTAGTTAAAGTGCAACTGGTAAGGGAATTTTGAGTACCTTAAAGGTAATTATCTCCGCATGTTACCTGGGCTTTAGCTTGTCTATTACTCGTGGCCTAGGTACCGTTTTGCGGAGTAACTGTCAGAATTCATGCTTAGCATTGCGTTGCTTGAGGTGCCCTCGGGCACCTCCATACTTTCAAAGGGGCAACTTGTCAACAAGGTGGCCTGGCTTGACTAAGCGGTTATGGCACAAAATGCCGAGGAACGTGAAGATAAAAACGGGCTTAACGTCTGAGGGATGACGTACTCAAATTTATTGATTTTCTATGAATAAATCTAGGGCCAGGTGGAGATCGAACTCCGGACTACTAACCCAGAGGCGAGTGCGTCAACCACTGAGCTAACCTGGCTCCTCTGGCACTCCTTAAATGTACCCTATTCTAAATACACTTTAATTATGAAAACTATAGCCAATGGAAAATGTTCATTGTGTAGTATCACAACGGGCCTTTGATCGTTCCCTCAGGGGGTGTGCCACTGTAAACTAACCTAACCTGCTGTTATAATGACCTCATCATCAAACACTAATGCCCTAAACTAATTAATTAGTGATATTGCATTGACATTTGTTTTTCCACGATGACTTCAATACGCTCTGTACAAATATTACAACAGGGCTTTCTGCTTTGTGTAAATAACATGCACCTGTTGGCATATTAAACTGAAACCTGTTTGTACAACAAGATCAATAATATTTACCAAACCAATTCATTACACCCGTACATACAAATCAAATCGCTTTGATCGCTTTAGTTTTCAATAGTCATGTTAAAATTGTCAAATATTTGTCCATATCTATTTTTAAAGTCATACA
Organism: Hermatobates lingyangjiaoensis; assembly: GCA_026182355.1. Lineage (NCBI taxonomy): Eukaryota > Metazoa > Arthropoda > Insecta > Hemiptera > Hermatobatidae > Hermatobates > Hermatobates lingyangjiaoensis. Next base: position 965,861 of record JAPFBL010000126.1, on the reverse strand, counting down.
TATTACTGAAATTAATTTCAGGCTGTTATTCTTTTTTTTAGATTTCATTTCAAACGAGTGATTATTATTTAGGCGTCACAAATGATTTGATTTGCATCGCAATCCAAACAATCTGCTAGTATTATTGCCCTTTTGAAAAGTTAATTGAAATTTATTATAGTTTATTTCCAATTTTCATTCCTTTAATATCGAACAATTTTATTATATTATCATGAAATATGTTTTTGTTCAAAAGTAATATGTTTTGTTGATTATAATGTATTTGCTAAAAGGCAGTATGGCTTTTTTAATGTAATAATAAATTAAATTTTATTGATGTGTTGAGACAATTCAACGGGACTGACACCGAATAAACACTACTACAGAAGCATGTATGACAAAGAAAGATAAAATGATAAAACAGCAGGGAATATGATAAATAAATAGATGGAATGAGAGACAGTGAGTGAGAGGGAGAGAAATAAGAGTCCTGAAGCAGAAAATAGATGTTTGAAAACTGTGATGAAGGCAGTTCAAACAGGAAATCAGGAAAATAAAAAAAAAACTATTACAATTGCAACATTGTTATATACATTGTTATATACATATTGTTATATACTCGTAGGTCAGGGGAGAAGTGTGAAAGGACAGAGAAGAATAGAGTGCGAGAAGGAGCAGAAAAAGAAAGAGAGAACTTATAATTATGTCTAATTATATATTAATTTAATTAAATATATTATATTTAATTTCAAAAAATGAATTTTTTTTTATATTACTTCCAGAAATGATTAAATTCAAGTATTTAAACTTCTGTAGTCCCCTGAATTCAATTTGCCTTCTTCTTTTTTATATCTGAGTGTATGTGGGGGGGAATGTATTTAAAAAGTTTTTGATCACACTACGGGTCAAGTCAGACATAAAATTGAGACATTTGCTAAACAAATAGTCATGGTTATGATAAGACTGTATAGCTTTTGGGGAAAACCAAATAATGGTAGCGGTACTTTATTGTACTAACGTCTTTTTCCGAAAATAAGACACTGTCTTACTTTATTTTTAGGTCCAAATCCGTGCTAGAGCTTATTCTCGGGGGAGGACTTTAATTACATTAATTAGATTTACATATTTTTGTTTAATATATATTTTAATACAGAAATTTCAATTTATTCGATTATAGTCATGTTATCTTCTGGAACATCATCATAAATTATCAAAATTTTGAATTCCGTTCTGATTTTCCGCCAAATCTATTTCCTGTAGAATCATTGGTCTGAATCTCTCATGTCTTGCAATATAGCTGAGGTTAAATTAATACTTCTTCTCTAAGTATTGTAGCCTCCTTGAAACGAACTTTAGAGGTAAACAAGAAATTTCTTGGAATATTTTGTTCCAAAGAATTCTCTGAAATATTACGACAGCTAGAGATACCTACTACATTCAACAGCAATTTTTTAACGAATTATATTTTTTACATTATCTTAACTAGGGTCTATTTTCAGGGGAGGCCTTTAGTCCAAAACGTCCCAAAAATCACGCTAAGACTTATTTTCGGTAGATGTCTTATTTTCAGAAAAAGACGGTATATGTGAAAACAGTTTTCACTCTTCTCACAATTCTAAAAAGGAAAATTTAGGGCTTAATATCGCATAAGTACTAGGAATAAAAATTCCGATTTTTATTGGAGTATAATCTGGCCCGGTCTACACTTTACATTACTTAAGAGAAAGTCACTTTAGTTAAAAGAGCATAATATTAAAAAAAATGTCTTATCAATCAAACTCATTGTTTTGTTACTGGACTATGGGTATTACTTTACTATGAGTATTACTTTACTGTGAGTATTACTTTACTTTGAGTATTACTTTACTGTGAGTATTACTTTACTGTGAGTATTACTTTACTATGAATATTTCTTTACTATGAATATTTCTTTACTATGAGTATTACTTTACTATGAGTATTACTTTACTATGAGTATTAATTTACTATGAGTATTACTTTACTGTGAGTATTACTTTACTGTGAGTATTACTTTACTATGAGTATTACTTTACTATGAATATTTCTTTACTATGAGTATTACTTTATATTACTTTATATTACTTATTTTACTATGAGTATTACTTTATATGAGTATACTTTATATTACTTTATGAGTATTACTGTAAGTATTACTTTACTATGAGTATTACTTTACTATGAGTATTACTTTACTATAAGTATTACTTTACTATAAGAATTACTTTACTATGAGTATTACTTTACTATGAGTATTACTTGACTATCAGTATTATTAGACTATGAATATTACTTGACTATCAGTATTACTTGACTATGAGTATTACTTTACATGAGTATTACATTACTATGAGTATTACTTTACTATAAGTATTACTTTACAATAAGTAAAGTACGGTAACCATAATAAAATTAACCTCAAGGTTTTAACGAATTTACATATTTGAGATGCTTATTTTAATTTGAAGATTGTGGAGCTATTCTTTAGCTAGTACTATTGACTTGAAAAATACTGGAGATAGTAAATCAATCCCACAATATGGTTAATAGATAAGTAAGAAGATAACGAACTAAAAAGTGAGCCATACCTTGTGTCTCTAGAACAATACTGAAAGCAAGGATCCTACAGCTTGTAAAATGTGTGACACCTTTTAGCAACTTCACTTTTAATAAAACTCGGAGAATTCAGTAGAATACCTAATAGGCCAGGCATGATCAACCTTTTGTAAACTGGGAGCCGCATTACAGAATTTTGAAGTTATCGCGGGCCGGATAGTACTTTTTGTTGTATTTGAATACATACAGTCTGTACATATATAGAAATACATATTGTGTACTATATTTATGTACCAATAATTATTTCACTTTTTATTATTCTTATAATGAAAATTATTATTCATTTCTTATTATTTCATAATATTAATTATGAAACGAAGTCCCCTAAAGGTTACATATATAGCATTTATTGCTTTTTGAGCTCTCTCTTTCCAATAATGTAATTTTCTTCCAAATGTTTCGGTGAGGTTTTTTAACAAGAAAAAAGGAAAGGAATTTTTAATATTAAGATACAATTCCAGATAATCTCCGAGGGCCACATAAAAACACGTGTTGGGCCGCATGTGGCCCGCGGGCCGCACGTTGCCCATGCCTGTAATAGGCTATATGAATCTCAGAAATAGGATAAACCGTCTTACTTTGTATACTGCTGCTACGTATAACTATTCGACCAGTTTCGGGCTCTTCAGACATCTTCAAAAGAAACTCATATAAGCAGTCAGTATCAGTGTTATATAACCTACCAATAGTGGGACTATTATTATTATAATTTAATAATAGAAAAATCTAGACAGCAGTGGAAATAGGTAGGTTGTACAACACATAACGACTCCTTGAGTCAGTTCTTTTCAAAGATTGGTGACGCACGAATGCGGTCGGATAGCTCCTGCAGCAGTATACGAGGCAAGACAGTTTATTCTATTTCAAACATTAATCACACTAACCTCAGTGGTATTAACAATATACATGAATATTAATTTACTTTAACAATTCCAGGTAATAACTGGGCCACATTTTCCAGCCTGAAACTACTCTAGTGTTTCAGAATGATTGCGTAACTTAAAAGGAAAACTGCGTCAATTTCCTTTTACAGTCAATAAATATTAAATTTACGCATTCTGTTATTAAATTATAATACCATATATTATATTAGCCTTTAAGGAAATTGAAAAGACGACTTGACAATGACGAAAATAATAGAAAAAGAATAATGTTAACTAAAATAAAATAATGTTAAAGTAATTAAATAATGAAAATATAGACAGTAGTGGGAAATTAGGTAGGTTATATAACAGGACGTACGACTCCTTAGATCGGTTTTGTTGAAGATGGGTAATGCCCGAAATCGGTCAGAGAGCAACAGCAGCAGTGTACGAGGTAAGACTGCGATGATAGTTGTAATTCTAAAGTAGTGCAATCACTTATTATGTCGTATTTACTCATTGTAGGGTAAAAAGCTAATGAAATGGTCTCCACATATAAAAGTTTAATGGTATAAACAACGTGTTTCGAACACGTAGTGTTCTTCCTCAGGCATTAACTAAGGGTGAGTGTCAGTTGTACCACAGACACATAGTTAATGCCTGAGGAAGAACACTGCGTGTTCGAAACGCGTTGTTTATACCATTAAATTTCTATATGTGGAGACAATTTCATTAAACATATAGTTGTAATATTAACAATAAATATTAATTCATAATTTCCATTTGAGACTGAACTATTCAAGATGGCTTAATAACACTAATTACATAAATACTTATTAATATCCTAATTAACAAATACGAGTATATTTGCACTAAAAGCGTTTACATATAAAGTATATATTATAAAAAGATTTCACATAAACACGTGAAATAACAATCAATGTTCGTTGGGTTTTTGACTCCGACAAAGACCGCTTGTTACGGTTGAAAGATCTTAGTCTTTTTCCCATTTCATATTGTGGTTTGATCATTGAAGTATATATTATATAAACATAATTTTAATATCAATGTTATGCTTTCATACATTAGATAAATAAAGTGAATACGACTGTACTTTTTCCTTTCAAAATAATTAAATTTCATACTTTTGAGCCAGCTCTGATACAGCGGGAAAGGCAAGCAGGAATATTTTCTAATATAATATTGCGTGTCATCTCTTACTCAACAAAGTCCCTCCCAAAACAATCACAACAGCCTCTCAAATAATATTTTCAACAGTGACATTCCTTTTAGATACCAGTAAACCAATATTTGAATCAGCATAACCATTCTTATAATTTTCCAAAAAAAAACGATCATCGATATTAAAATGTAATACGAGTACATTTAAAATTATTGATTTTGTAGAAATTCATAATAATAAAGAATAATTATTTAGTTCCGCAGAAAATTAATAGAATTAGCCTAATTTCAGTCAAATAGAAAGCTAACTTCAAACTACAGTTTAAAAAATTCGAATAAATTACTTTTTTTTAATAAATCAGTCAACACAATCAGTTGCATCTAAACAAATTACTGGGTTACTTTCGCTTGCATCTCCAGCATGCTTAGTCTCCCTCTTTTTTCTCTCCTGAAGACGGATTTTTTTGAGATTAAAGCTAGCAAGTGTATTTTTTTACACTTTTTTTCCGATTTAGCTTCTCTAGTTTTCTGACCTCACACTTTGATTCATTTGGTACTAAGTGTAATAACACTTATGACTGCAGGTGGTCCTAAAGACCATACACTCAATACCCACAAAGTCAAACTCACACGAGAGATGCTAGTAAACAACACAGAGGTGCTATACTATGAAAAAAAGAAACAAGCTAATGCTATTGGAAACCCTAAACATTTTAGAACCAAGACCTAAAATTAATCATCAAACTGCAAGCTTCAACAATATGTTAAAGCTATATACGGGACAGGCACAGCAGAGACAGCAGTTTGAGTTGCAGAGCGATACTCTAGGAACATTACAGTAAAAGCACAACATTGATAGTGTAAAACCCTGTGCAACGTGCAAATTTATGTTTACTATGTAGTTGTATCTTTTGTATTGGAAATTTGAAGCACCTTAATAGTAAGTAGGATATAATTTTTATTTTCGTTAGTAACTTTTGTTCAATTATTTTATCTTTCGTTACACCCTGATTATGGTCAGTGATGACTGAAACGAAGGATTTAAATTTTTAAATGTATGCTAACTAAATATTACATGGAATTTACAAGGAAATCTTTTGGTGATTTAATATACTTAGTACCAAATGAATGGAAGTGTGAGATCAGAAAACTAGAGAAGCTAAATCGAAAAATCATCCATAGAGAAATCGGCAAGAAATTTAATTGTGTATGTATTAATGAAGGTCTGCTACCTAATTACACTAATATATATATATAATATATAATATATAATGTGTATATATATATATATATATATATTATTTGATCAAACCATAATATGAAAGGGGAAAACAAAACCAAGATCTTTCAACCGTAACAAGCGGTCTCATCAGAATCAAAAACCCAACTCTATTAATTGTTATTTCACGTGTTTATGTGAAATCTTCATATATATATGAAGTTTAAACCACAATGGAAAAAGGAAAAGAATAGAAATAAATGCTTTGAAGCCTTTCAATGTATGTCATCAGAGCCTCAGAGCAATACATCCAGGTAGGGGTCTTGGTGGTTTTTATGTACACTGAAGTTTCTGCATATTGATAATATGAAGTTTCATCATGTTAAGAAAATGTATTTTCTTATTTATTTATTATTTATATTATGAATTTTAAATGGGTCCTGTTTTGAATGCGTTTTTAGGGTTTCAATATCATCCATACTCGTTGATATTATGACGTAGTCATTCATGTATCTACAATAGACTATTGGTTTGATAACTGGTCGGATGAATATTATATTATTTTCAATTAAACACTAAATGGTATTAATAGTGAATGTGAGTCCCAGAAACGACCTTATACCAACTCAATCTGTCTGTAAATAAATGGATTCTTCTATATTCGTAAATGGTCGATGAGTCCTTATTTGCAAATGTTCCTGTAATGGAAACTATATATATCATAAGTCATTATGTATATTCCAACCGAGCTACACCACCAGCAAAATATCCGAAAGAAGAGCACTTACGCAAATTACTCTAAGCCTGCACTATTGAAAACACATTTACCAAATTAACTAGAGAAATGATTGTAGTAGTTTACTAAAATAGTGAAAAAGGAAAGAGGTCATCATGGACTTAAAATTATTGAACATTACACAACAAAATGAAGCTATATATTAATGCACAGATAGGAAATAGTTATAAAATGTATTCATTTGGTTCAACTCGAGGCTAGATAGAGGCGGCTCAATAAGTCAATCCCTTAGGTCACTTAAGCCCCAGCTATGAAGACACAACTATAAACTCTTAAGATATTATTATTAACCATCATACCTCGTCTATCGCTGGTGAAGTCGTCCGACCTGTTTCGCAATGGTTGCATCATCAATGGGACTTCCATGGGAGTGTCAATCCATTTTCATATTGTGTATATATTACATGTTGATATGCGATTTGTTATTATCCTTTATTTGTAGGCCTATGAAAAAGGTTTTGAAATAAAACCGAAATGTTGGCAACGAGAGTCGATTTTTTATCCTAGAAAATTGACCGAATCCCGATTAGAGAGCACACATATATATATATGTTTCATTAAAGTACACAGCAGCCTCTGCGTTAACGACTTTTAAGCTGGTCTGCTCCAATTCACGAACAACCTTCCGGTGGGCTGGTGTTAAAAGCCATATTAATTGCAATTAACTTTCGTCTGGAAGTTGTGATTTTCTTTTTACATCTGCTCATGCCAAATTAAGATGTCTCTTGGGCAATTAAAAGTCGTTAACGCAGAGCCTTCTGTGTACTTTAATGAAACATGTTTACGTAAAGATTTGCTGCCATCATACACACACACACATATATATATATATATATATAAAACATCAAAATCGAAGAAGAGTAATACAAAGAGTAAAAAACGCACTTACTAACACAACTAATCGAAAAATCTAACCTTAGGAGAAAAGAGAGAGGGAATGCTTTACCTTACAATTATAAGCATAGAATTAATAAGTCTTAATTAATAGTAAGACTATTTCCCTGTAAAAAAAAAAACCGAGCCAACTTACAGGAAAATCCAAACCATTTAAAAAGTCAAATTTTACGAAGTTGGATCGAAAATGATAACCTGGAGAATAGGGAATTGACAGTGCAGTCTAATTCCCTTTCTTCTTCAATATAATGAAGGAAATGCATGTATGATTGCCCATTTCAATTTTTAACTTTTGATGTTCATTCCTAGACTCTTATAGGCTCTGGTGCGGTGCACAAGGCATGGGTGGGCTTTTGGTTCTTAGTTGTAAATAATATTCGTATACCCTAAACAATCAAATATTTGCTAGGCAAAGATATTTTTTTTTATTGTATTATTTAAACCGTTGCCCTAGCGGATGATAACGTCAGCTATTCACCGCTTTTTTGTTTCATCGGTGATTCTACAGATTTTATATAGGTTGTCATAAATTTTGCCTAACTCAAGTGAATTCCGAGTAGGGGTCTTTAAAGAGTATTTGACATCGTACAGGCTCGGAACCGACAACAAATTCTAGAAATTGTGTAAAACTATTGACTTTTGGGTAATAATTCAATTTAATCATTTTTTCATCAGAAATATGAAGAATTAGCAAAATCAATGAAAGTTTAAGTTGGCAAGAAGAAACTGTTGACATCTTCTGAATAAAATCAAGAAAGGAATTTTGTTTAAAAGAATGTTTCTAGCTCTACTCCAAAAAGTGTTCTGGTAGTAAACTATAGAGTTTTAACAAAACAAAAACGACGAGGAATATCGTATAAATGGGTAAATGTAAGTGCTTAAACGAACATAAACAAATGAAAAACGGTTTTAGATCTTGTTATTCCTCGTTATATAGTGGAAAATGCTCAACAGAAGGGCTTCAGAATAAATATATCACTGAAATTTATGAGTGTGCAAGGCAAAAGTGGATACATAACGGTTGTATACTCAAGAAATCGGTTAATTCAGTTCAATGATTTAATTTATTTTCCTCTGGCCACATCCATTTTAACGGTTAATAACAAAACTATTTAACTCCTTGTCCTTTAATAATCTTATATACTATTATTCTTTTTATTATTCTTTTAACTGAAGGACGTAGATAATGTTCCTTAGTTTCGGCTATCTTTTGAACAGATTCCCGAGTTCTTGCAAAACTGTGAAGGTGCCTGTTTAACTCATTAGTTGTGGTATACATAAATATGTGGTAGTTACTCATACTGGGGTAAATAGATAAATCAAAGTCTTTACACATAAAAAAAGGAAGCTTACTTCATTCTATGCGATTCAAACATGTGTTCATTGTCAGATAAACTTTTTTATTCTACTTTTTCGAACACTACGTGTTCATCGTCAGGTAAACTTTTTTATTTTACATTTTTGAACACTACATGTTCATGGTCGGGTAAACGTTTTTACACTACGCGTTTCGAACACTTCGTGTTCATCGTCAGGTAAAGTTTTTATTCTACTAAGTGTTCATGGTCGGGTAAACTTTTTTACACTACGCATTTCGAACACTTCATGTTCATCGTCAGACCACGACTGACCGGTGGTCTTGAAAAAACACTCAAACAGTGTAGCCAACTTACGGAGGAATAAGAAGCAAGGAAAGATAAAGAAATAAAAGCAAAATAAATTATAACAAATGAAAGCAAAAACTATTAGCACGAGTAAAAAATCCAAACAAAAATAAAAATATGTAAGTAAACAAAAGATAAATTATTATATATATATATAATATATATATATATATATATTAAATTTGGTAGCAGTCCTTCCTTGACACACACATTGCTGAAAATGACACCTAATTAGCTGATACCTGTTTCATAACAAGTTTCTCAATTTTTCTAAATAACACGTTATTTCGTCTACACAATAAATTACATCTCCTACAGTCGACATGTTTCAATGATCAACATTCATCATCAGGTCGTGAATAACTTTTTGGGTGAATTTTCTGCTTTATTATATAATAAAATTGAATTCGAAAATAGTTTCCGAATTTTAAAGCTCTTTAATTCACATCAGGGGCATCTAGAAGCCCTTACAGGGTAGTAATTTAGGCCGAGAGGCCACTCACTCCACAGGAGTAACGACCAACTTATCCTAAATTCGAAGAAAAACAACTCTGACTGTCTTCACATTGCAAAAAAAAAAAATCACCCAAGAAGTTATTCACGTCCTGATGATGAATGTTGATCATTCAAATATTTCTACTATAGTAGATGTACTTTCGTGTGTGGACTAAATAACGAGAGTGTTATTTAGAAAAATTGAGAAACTTCTTAAGGAACAGGTATCATCTATGTTTGGTATCATATATGTATATATATATCAATGATCAAACCACAATATGAAATGGGAAAACAAAGACTAAGATATTTCAACCGTAACAAGTAGTATTCGTGAGAGTCAAAAACCCAACTCTTTCAGTTGGGTTTTTGACCCTGACGAAGACCATTTGTCACGGTTGAAAGGTCTTAGTCTTTGTTTTCCCATTTTATATTGTGGTTTGATCATTGATTGTTATTTCACGTGTTTATGTGAAATCTTTATATATATATATATATATATATATGTGCATTTTGGGAGCAGACCTTCAATCAAACATGTTTTATTAAAAATTATGCCAATTTTAACTTTTGTTCTTTTCCGGGTTAATTTTTCAAGTTTTCTGACTATGCATTTCCGCCTTTCTGGTAAAATATAAAGTAATTCACCAAAAGATTTATTCTTGACATCCATTTTTTTTCCACTAAACAAGTTTTAACCATAAGAAACAAATTAACAATACATACAAATTTTCTTTTCCGAGTTAATTTGTAGGTATTGTTAATTTGCTTTTAATGGTTAAAACTTGTTTAATGAAAAAAAAATGGATGTCAAGAATAAATCATTTGGTGAATTACTTTATATTTTGCCAGAAAGGCGGAAATCAATAGTCAGAAAACTTGAAAAATTAACCTGGAAAAGAACAAAAGTTAAAATTGGCATAATTTTTAATAATATATATATATATATAGTAGCTGTTAAATAAGTAGCAACACCTAAAAGAACGAGGCACTAACTCTAGTCAATTTTTGAACCTCAGCTGTTCTTCAGGAAGAGACTACAAGAGATGTTACTAATTTGTCCGGTTTGGACCGATTCTATATTACATGTTATATAGAAGTTACGCTTCTATACGCTTCTATAATGTTATTATAGCTTCACGTGTTTGTTTATTGTGATTTTTCTGCATACATGTTATATATATAAAAAGATTTCACATAAACACGTGAAATAACAATCAATGATCAAACCACAATATGAAATGGGAAAACGAGACTCAGATCTTTCAACCGTAACAAGCGTCAATTGGGTTTTTGACTCTGATGAAGACCGCTTGTCACGGTTGAAAGATCTTAGTCTTGTTTTTCCATTTCTTATTGTGGTTTGATCATTGATTGTTTTATTTATATATATATATATATATATATATATATATAATATATTTGTTGTATTTATTACTCTCATTTTTAGCCCTAATGATGATGACATAGGTCAAAACTTTAGTAAAAATAACTTTAATACCCTGAAAAAAGCCGTGATGTAATGATACATTATGTTCTTCGAACGCATTTAAGAATAAAGAGTGATTCCCTTTTAATTTACCAAAGTTGAATGTAGTTTTTTTTCCATAAATCCCACTCGTAAGGGATCAATAAATAGAATGAGACAAAAAACCTCCCGGAATGATAACGATCCTCTTGGGAGGCAATATATCACAGAGTTTTTCCCAGTTTTTTTTTGGTCCCTTTTTATTTTTTAGTTGTAGAGAAAGTGTAGGCAGTTCGATAGGGAAGCGCAGTGGTGCAGTTTTATAATATTGAAACAAATAGCTTGTTGAACTCCCCTGAGAGAGGGGTGTGTGTGTGTGTGTGTGTGTGTGTGTGTGTGTGTGTAGGTGACCGGCTGTCTCTCCCAGCTTTACCATCGAAACGCGTTTGAAACACCATCAAACAACCTGCCCCCTGGCCTCTCGAGGGTTAACCAATGAATCATGCATTTCTGCGTCCAACAACTTACCCCATGCATTAGCATGTTCACAGTCATATTCTTAAAAAAAAAAAAAACCTTCCAACTTATCGCAAAAACCAATCATTTATTCCTCACCTATAAAATTCCTAGAATAAAGTTACATATTTCAAATTTTCAAAAGTCATATAAGTTAATTCTACAACTCGAAGTTTCATTAAAATAATTTAATTATCATAGTATCATATCTGAATTCGTAAGTCAGTATAAAGTATTTCATTTGAAAAATAATAGCAAGCTTAGTGATAATGCGGAGAATTTTGGATTACAAATAATATATTTATCTAAAACATAAATCGTTTTATTGTTTAAACAACGAGGTAATGTATATTCTGATTTCTATGAAGAAAACAAAATTGTTTTTGAAGCATAAATACTGCACAGGGAAAATTATTAAGACTATAAACATTAAAACTACAGTACGAGTATGAATGAATAAGACTTTTTAAGGAAACTAATTATGATGGATTCCAGTATAGTTTTTAGAACTAAAAAAATTATTCCAGTGGTGGATATAAATATTAATGGATTTCTTTTACTAATAATCCGTAAAAACACTTTTTGATCTCTCTCCTTCTGTCAAAACTGAAAGAATATAGTTTGTACGAAATAAATAGGAGAAAGTATAATAGGTTACGTTGCAGTGAGCTTCCCATTAGAGAACTCCTATAGGCCAAAGTATACCCCTTTCTGATTCTTCACAATGAACAATCTACAATGGGAGCCTTAAATTTTCCCTAACTCAAGTATATTAAGATTAGAGGTCTTTAATGAGTATCTGACATCGTAACGGCTCGGGATCAATGGCTTAACGTCCTCGCCGAACGATCGAGGGCAGAGTAAGTATCGAACCACATATCTACTAGTCCAGATGTGAACCACATAGCTACCTGGTAACCTGATTAACACCTAATTTAGCGTACTTCTGTGGCCTCATATATACCAGTCTAGAGGTCAGCACGTGAACCACATAGCTACCTGGCTCCCTGATTAACACCTAATTTAGCGTTCTTATGTGGCCTCATATCTGCCAGTTCAGATTAGCACATGAGCCACATGGCTACCTGGCTCCCTGATTAACACCTAATTTAGCGTTCTTATGTGGCCACATAACTCTTGTACTTCTCTTGTTCTCATAAATCAATCATTCACACCCCTTTTTTGTTAATTCTACAAATTTGGAATAACAGGAAGTAAGAATGTGAAAGAGCGTCTCAAGTAACAAGTAATAAGTTTTATACGCAGGTAGATGTCAAAATGAGCAATCAATTTCATAGAAGAATAGTTTATAGCCTGAAAATTTTGATTAATTCTCAATCAATTAGCCACTTGTTAGTTTAGTTGGAGATAAGTTTATAAATAAGTTTGAAATACTTTCCAGGAAAGACTTATCTTTAATTGATAACTTCATAAATGAAACAAAGAATTTAATTTCTTCAAATTGTCATTGTTTGTATAAATCATAACTTTTTGAAAAGCAGTTTTAAGGGTCAAGAGACAAGAGAACTAAGTACAATCAAATGCCTTCCTTCAGAATAGCTCATTTAAAATGTTGAAAGCTTTTTAGCCATTCACAATAATAATTCATATTGTTCGTCATTTCAATATCATTGTTCAGCTATTTTGCCTGAATAAACTTTTACACGTAAAGATTTTCTTTTTCTTCCTTTTTATTTTGTGTCAGGCAATTCATCTTGAACCAATATTTTTTATTAAAAGATAACATTTAATGGCTAATTGTACAGTAGATGGTTCTGTGTGAATGATAGATGTGAAATTTTCATACATATTGAATTCTAGCTCAGATGTTTACTGTTTACATTTCATCAACTAATTCTAATGTGATCAGTAAGTCTAACGCTAATAATAATTATACCGAAAGAAAGCACAAAAACAGTTTTCTTAATGGATAAAAACTTGCTTCTTTTAAACCTATGAAAGGATACTAGGTATAGAAGATATAATAAGAGATACTTTTATTACGCAAGGAATGTTTTAGTTGCAACAATATCTATAAAATCTACAGAGAGAAGACTTAAAAATGGATGTGGAATTCATAACTGGACATTGTCAAATAATACTGGACATTCTCTTCTAATACTGGGCAATGTCTTTAATACTGGACATTACCATCAAATACTGGACATTCACTTCTAATACTGGGCAATGTCTTTAATACTGGACATTACCATAAAATACTGGACATTCACTTCTAATACTGGGCAATGTATTTAATACTGGACATTGCCATCAAATACTGGACATTCTCTTCTAATAAGGGCAATGTCTTTAATATTGGATGTTCTCTTAAATACTGGACATTACCATCAAATACTGGACATTCTCATCTAATAATTGGCAATGTCTTCAATACTGGATATTCCCTCAAATACTGGGCAATGAATACTGGATATTCTCTCAAATACGGGGCATTGCCTTCTAATATTGAACATTATCCTCTGTACTGAAAATTGCCCTCAAATACTGAGCATTGTCCTTTAAATTGGACATTATCCTATAATACTGAATATTGAACCCTAATACTGAGCAATGTCCTCTAATACTGGTCATTCTCCTTTAATACTGCATATTCCCTTAAATACTAAATATTTCCATCTAACATTGGGCATTGTCCTCTAATACTCAATATTGCCTTCTATTAATGGGTATTGTCCTTTAATACTTGGTATTGTCCTTTAATAACTGGATATTTCTTTAAATACAATGTGATCTATTACTGGGTATTGTCCTTTAATAGTGGGTATATTCCCACAAATACTGGGCATTGCCTTCTAATATTGGACATTATCCTCTATACTGAATATTACCCTCAATACTGGGCATTGTCCTTAAATATTGGATCTTCCACTCAAATCCCGGGCATTGCCTTCTAATGTTGGACATTATCCTCTAATGCCTTAACAAGTATATTCAGAGTATGGATGATCAACGAGTACCTGACATCGTACATACTCGGGGCGGAACACTTAACGTCTTTTCAGATTTATTAAACTCACGCATATAATTGAGAGCCAAATTAGGTACTGAACTCTGGATCTACCAGTCCAGAAAAGAGCGTGCTGCTACTATGATACCTGGCATGAAAACATAACATTCAGTTATCATGAATTCTGCTAAACAGTCAAATAAAGTGTACATATTTGTCTCATCCTGTCCACAGCACAAATATCCTAATTCACCCATTTTCAAAGTAATAAGAATAAACTAGTCAGATATACAAGTCAGTATCATGTTGGACTCTAATTGGTTATATATATATACCTATGTCCCTATGTCTACTCTCCTGATGGCGGTTCAACCGAGAATTAGAGACTGTAAGTGTGTTCATCCTTTTACTTTGTATCTATAGTTTACTGTGAGAAAAAGAAATATATATATATATATAACAATTCAATAATATATCAACCGTTTGTTAAAATAGGTGTGTTATCTAATCGGGATTCGGTCAAATTTTCTAGGTTCAAAAATCAAACTCTCATTGCCAACGTTTCGGTTTTATTATAAAACCTTTTTCATAGGCAGAAGTAAGAATTTTTTACTAAGAAAATGAAATTTACATTATTTAAAAAAACAACAATCTTAACCGGACAAAACCTTGGGATAGACTGTCGAACAGTAGCTACTGTAGCAGTTTGCTTCTCAACGCGAGTACTTCGCACTTCTTCCTGACGACGACAGATGTCGAAATATCGAAATAAGTTCTGTAGTGACTTTCTGTGTTATTTCCTATGTTTTAAACTTTTTATTGTCCACACGGTCTACTATTATATATATGAATTGACTGTCGTCCTTCCGACAATTCACTTCTTCTCATGTGGACGACCACCATTGCAGTCGAAATATTGAAAAGTGAGTCTTTGTTATGTTTCAGTCTATATGTCACTGTTTATTTTAAGTATATATATATATATAAAAAGATTTTACATAAACACGTGATATAACAATAAATGATCAAACCACAATACGAAATGGGAAAACAAGACTAGGTTCTTTCAACCGTAACAAGCGGTCTTCGTCAGAGTCAAAAACTCTGTCCAACGAAAGTTGACTCTGACGAAGACCGCTTGTTACGGTTAAAAGATCTTAGTCTCGTTTTCCCATTTCTTATTGTGGTTTGATCTTGATATATATATATATATATATATATATATATTCTTAGAGAGAACGCATTTATTCTATCTAACGGTCGATATATTACTGAATCTATATATATATATATATAAAGAAAAAAGTTACTAAGTACGTAAATTGACTGGTTTTTCTTCTCCTAATAGCTACACTTTATAAAGCACGGTCTATAATACAGTCAGTAAAAGGCTCAAGTAAATCCCTATTCTATTACACTTTTAAAACTTGCCGCAGGCCGAATAAAATGAACCCCGTGTTGTTTCTAATCCACACTTTATAATAAAAACAACACTTGTTTGAATTTAATTCGGTGGTTAAAAAGTTAATTAAGTTCCCTTCTTAGTCTTATAATATCTCATTCGCATTTTTTATTTCAATTTCAAAAAAAAAAAGAATGAAGATTTATTTAATAAAGAGTAGAGATGGAAATTAAAAAAGAAAATTACAACGCTGTTTGTATAACTTTTAATCCAATGAGTTGACTTTTAACAAAATCATTCGCCTCCTACAATGTCGAAATTCAATTTAAATTACCGCTAAAGTTATAAATGTGTATTAAAGGTTATACAAAACAGATTATATGAATCCGGGACCATTAGGTCAACTAAGGACAACTTTATTGATTGCTATTGTTATTTAACATATATTGTTAAACGACACCCCATGTTTGGCTTGTATCTGTTTTCTACATCATTTCTCTATTTTCCAAAACATCTTTCTCATATCTTTGTTAAAACTGTGTATCTTATCACCTATAATCGACATGTTTCAGAAGATCCACTGATGATGAACGTGGTACATTCGAAACATATCGACTAGTAATATATGTGATAAGCACCTATATATACATATATATTAGGTGTGTTCTCTTAAACGGTCGATGTATTATTGAATCAGTTATATACATACATACATATATATATATATATATATATATATGATCAAACCACAAAAAGAAATGGGAAAACAAGATTAAGATCTTTCAACCGTAACAAGCGGTCTTCGTCAGAGTCAAAAACCCAACTGAACACTAGATGCAGAAAACATCTGGTGAGGAGTTGAGAAGAGTGGGAGGGAAGAGTGGTATTTTAAAAGGGTGAAAGTACAGGAAAGGACTAATGTCCAGAAAGGGATGTTGGGGAAACAAAGGAGTACAGTAAAAAAAAGTAAAAAACTATCCGCTAGCTGTCAACCCTCTTTATATATATATATATATATATATATATATATAAAGATTTCACATAAATACATGAAATAACAATCAATGATCAAACCACAATATGAAAGGGGAAAACAAAACTAAGATCTTTCAACCGTAACAAGCGGTCTTCGTCAGAGTCAAAAACCCAATTGACGAAGTCATTGGGTAATAATTCTCAGTTGAGTTTTTGATTCTGACGAAGACCGCTTGTTACGGCTGAAAGATCTTAGTCTTGTTTTTCCATTTCATATTGTGGTTTGATCCTTGATATATATATATATATATATATCATGCTAATATATCCATATTCCTAATATATATATCCATGCTAATTCCCATATCCTCCCTTTCAATGATTGTTTCAGGGTACAAATCCTCAAACAAATCCCCGAGTCTAATTCCCATGTCACCCTTAGAGCTTCCGAAGAGGCATTCATATGCTTCCTTGGGGCTCGTTCTCCTCCTGGTCTTATCCTGTACCGTTAATTATTTTTTATTTTATTATTTTATTATTATTATTATTATTTTATTATTATTATTTATTTTTTATTATTATTATTTCGTATTTTATATATTTTTTATCTTGTTTTCTAAATAAATATTGGAAGGATTTCTATTTTTCCTCTCCTCCGCTGGGGAGCAGCATTGCGGTGGTTCCACGAATTACTCTGGAGGCCAGTAGCAGTTTGCTTCGCAACGCGAGTACTTCGCACTTCTTCCCGATGACGACGGATGTCGAAATATCGAAGTGAGTTCTGTAGTGTCTTTCTGTGTTCTTTTCTATGTGTTAAAGAGTATATATATATATATATATATACCATGATAAACGAAAAACGGTCCGGCAGGACAAATAACAATTAAAATAAGCAGTGACACATAAACAGAAACACAACAAAGACTCACTTTTCAATATTTCGACCGTAATGGCGGTCGTCCTCAGGAGAAGAAGTGAATTGACGGAGGGACGACAGTCAACTGAAGAACTCACAGGGTGAGGGCTAAAGCAGTGCTGCCGCAAAGGAGACAAATAAAAAAGGAACTAGGAAGTCGAGAGCAAAAATAAAAAAAAAAAATGTTTTTGAAAGGTAGAAAAAGGTTAAGAAAAGAAAAAATAAAGAAAATATATAGAACAATTAAAAATAAAAAAAATAAATAAAAAAAAAGAATTAAAAAATAAATAAATAAAAAACTAACGATTTAAATTCAAGCCAGGTTTCGAGCGTGCCCCCAGGAGCTAAATGTGGGCTTCCTCAGAAGCTTTAAAAGTAACTTGTCTGTTATCACTGGGGACTTGTTTAAGAACTTGGACTGTGAAACAATCATTGAAACTGAGATGGTGGGAATTAGCGTGAGTGGCGACAGGGAGACTGCTGCGTTTACCAACCGAAAGCCTGTGATTATTCATCCGAAGGTTCAGCATCGTAGATGCTAAACCAACGTAAAAAGCATCACATTGGGTGCATTTCAAGAGGTAAACGCAGTCAGTGGAGATACAGGAGGAAGGACTGTGAATAGGGTAAGAATTAAGATTAGTTAGAGACTCAAATGAAGACCCAGAATCAACAATGGGACAGGTAAGACATCTCCGACGTCCACAACGTTGTAGGCCACCACTGCTTTGGGGATTCTGAATAAGTTTGCCGGCCCGGTGGGAAAAAATATTTGAGAGATTGGGGGCTCTTCTAAAGGAAATTAAATTTAAAGGAATTTAAATCGTTAGTTTTTTATTTATTTATTTTTTAATTTTTTTTTTATTTATTTATTTTTTTTTTAAATATTTTTTTTTATTTTTAATTGTTCTATATATTTTCTTTATTTTTTCTTTTCTTAACCTTTTTCTACCTTTCAAAAACATTTTTTTTTTTTATTTTTGCTCTCGACTTCCTAGTTCCTTTTTTATTTGTCTTCTTTGCGGCAGCACTGCTTTAGCCCTCACCCTGTGAGTTCTTCAGTTGACTGTCGTCCCTCCGTCAATTCACTTCTTCTCCTGAGGACGACCGCCATTACGGTCGAAATATTGAAAAGTGAGTCTTTGTTGTGTTTCTGTTTATGTGTCACTGCTTATTTTAATTGTTATATATATATATATATATATATATATATATATATATATATATATGAAGCATTCTTATATATAAATAAATATTCTTATATATATTCTTATATAAGATTGCAAAGAAATTTGCTATCAGTTTGCAGGGTACACGAATAGACAAAAACAAAGCAATGTTTCAACAGCCTCTCCTTCTTGAAGTCAGTCAATCTGCTTAAAAAGTTCTACATTGACTATTTCTAAAGAAAAAGAATAACGTGTTTCACTCATGTAGGCTCTTTTTCTGCTTTTTAACTACAATTATAAGTTTTGATAAAAGTATCAACCGTCAAATACAATCAAAATTAAAGTTTTTCAGGACACAGTCAGTTCTTTTGGTTGAAATTAAAGTATCATTGCCAATGTTTTGGTTTTTATTTAAAACCTTTTTCATAGGCAGATGTATAAAATTTTTAAATAAAAAAATTATGTATTACAATACAAATTATTTTTCTTTGTAAAAATAATTTGTAATATAATACTTAGTTTTTCTGTTTCAAAATTTATACTTCTGCCTATGAAAAAGGTTTTAAATACAAACCGAAACGTTGTCAATGAGAGGTTAATTTGAACCTCAAGTACTGACCGAGTTCCAATAAACTTTAGTTATTATATATATATATATATTATTTTTTCGTATTTTCTATATACCTTTTCCAATCTTCTAATTAAGGACTTCCACTGACAGGGAAGATAATAAACGAGCTCGCCAAAATAAAAATAAAAATTGACAAGCAATTTAATGAAATATATGTTTGAAAGAAGGTCTGCTCCCCAAGTATACAAATATATATATATATATATATATATTATACAAATAATATATATATATATATAACTGTAAGTCAAAGGCAAAGAAAAAATATAAACTTTATTCAAGAGGCATAAAAGTACAGAAGGGTGAAGAAGTGATGTACTTAGTAGAATCGTGTAGGGTGTAACAGTATATATGTTATGTATTCCTTTTTCAATTATTATATATATAAACGAATATATATTAAATTTAAATAAAAAACAAACTTAAAAGAGATCACAAAAATTCACTACTATGACCTCCCTCATCATCAAGTATAAATGTGCAAGTCACTCCGATGACAAGTAAGCGACACATCTTTCTCCTAGTGACGAGACAGTCAAAATATGGTACGATTTTGTTGTGATCTATTTTATGTCTGCTCTTTTGGTTTGTGGAATCATTTTATTTAGTTTCTTATATATAGTTATTGATTTTTCTTAAGTAGTTATGTTTTAACAAAGTTTCGTGATTACATTGGCTATTTGAGTGTACCAATGAGATATTCAAGCACTCTAACTAGCTTCTTTACTCTGGTATGAATTATTTACAGTTACTTAGAAACTTAAACAATGTTTACAGAATTCAGACTTTCAAGTAAGAAACACACCTGCTTCCTTGATATCCACTTAGCAACAGTTTGCCCAAGTAACTTTTACTTTACAAGAACTACTAAGAAATGCAACTTTCTCGATACAAATGTCTTAATAACAATAGCAACTACTTATGTTTAAAACAATTGTATTTGAAATGTAAGATCTTTTTTTTAATATTCGTTATGAATGATATTGACAAATTGTGCATTTCCTTTAGATATATCAGTAATGCAGATGCTACTGCATCTCAATATTTATTCATTGCGTCTTCGTAATAAAAACAAGATCAATAGATAGACTGTGCGTGTTAGTCACACTCCTCATGCTCGGAATAACAAACACCTCCGATGTCTGGAGATAAATTACGAGGTAAACACCTTTTACTATCATAACAGAATGAAAAGCACTCATTTTCTTTAACAGGAAATTCATTTAATTACCCATTACCACTAACTGATAAACAATTAGAAGACACCTAAACTTTCTTGATAAGTACAAACATTTAAGAACATTCTTTGAGAAAAATGTCGTATATTACTTATAGGATAAAATATACAGATATTTACTCATTCAGATAAAAAAAAATCCATCTTGGCTGAAGTATACCCGAGAAATATCAAATTTTAAAATATTGCTCCTAATTTTATAAATTTCTTAACTAACAAATATAAAGAAAAAACAAAAAGAATAGCAAATAGTTTCATATATATATATATATATATATACGTTTCACGGTGAATAACAAACACAGAACTTAAGAACAAACACACTTACTGTCTCTAATTTTCGGTTGAACAACTGTTGTGATACCAACAGGTTGGTCTCCAACCGTCGCTTCACAAGTGCTCTTGGTGTCCCTATCTCAACTCTCCCGATGACGGTTCAACCAAAAATTAGAGACAGTAAGTGTGTTTGTTCCTTAGTTCTGTGTTTGTGATTCACCGTGAAACGTTTCTTGTCCTTTTGGATTGTTTTCCTGTTTACAATATATATATATGTATATACAACAGATTCAATAATATATCGACCGTTTGATAGTAGGTGTGTTATCTAAACGAGATTCGGTCAAATTTTCTAGGTTCAAAAATCAAACTCTCATTGCCGACGTTTCGGTTTTATTAGTTAATTATTAGTTGTATGTGATTTCTTATTATCCTTTGTTTGTAGACCTAAAAAAAGGTTTTAAAATTAAACCAAAATGTCAGCAATGAGAGTTTGACTTTTTAACCTAGAAAATTTGACCGAATCCCGATTAGATAAAACACCTATATATATATATATATATATATAATATAAGAGTTGACTGTCGTCCCTCTGTCAATTCACTTCTTCTCCTGAGGACGACCGCCATTACGGTCGAAATATTGAAAAGTGAGTATTTTGTTATGTTTCAGTCTCTGTGTCACTGTTTATTTTAAGTGTTATCTGTCCTGCCGGATAGTTTTTCGTTTATCATAATATATATATATATATATATATATATATATATGATAAGCGGAAACGGTTCGGCAGGACAGATAACACTTAAAATAAACTGTGACACATAGACAGAAACATAACAAAGACTCACTCTCGTCCCTCCGTCAATTCACTTCTTCTACTGAATTACAACGAAATATTTTTGTATTTCGTATTTCGGCCATTACGGCCGAATGTTTCTGTCTATGTGTCACAGTTTATTTTAAATATATATTATTATATATATATATATATATATATATATATGAACAAACCACAATAAGTGGTTTGATTGTTATTTCACGTGTTTATGTGAAATCTTTATATATATATATATATATATATATATATATATATATATATATTATATATATATATACAATTAAAAGAAACGGTCCAGCGGACTTTTTTAAAATAAAAAAAAAAACGAAGGAAACACACAGAAAGACACAGACATAACTCACATCGATATTTCGACAATCGTCGTCATCAGGAGGTGCGAAGAGCGAAGAGTCCCGCAGGAAGACAGGGCGGTACTCTGACAGGAGTACCGCCCTGTCTTCCTGCGGGACTCTTCGCTCTTCGCACCTCCTGATGACGACGATTGTCGAAATATCGATGTGAGTTATGTCTGTGTCTTTCTGTGTGTTTCCTTCGTTTTTTATTTTATTTTATATATATATATATATATATATATATATATATGAATTAAATACCATAATATTATATTATATCAAGAGTTATTGTTGATTATTAATTTTTATATATATATATATATATATATATATAAACTGTAACACATAGGAAAGAACAGAGAAAGTCACTACAGAACTCACTTCGATATTTCGACATCCGTTGTCATCAGGGAGAATGCGAAGTACTCGCGTTGCAGTACTGCAATGTTGCAGTTTGCTTGTCAATGCGAGTCTTTCACACTTCTTCCTGGTGACGACGGATGTCGAAATATCGAAGTGAGTTCTGTAATGACTTTCTCTATTCTTTCCTATGTGTTAAAGTATTTATTGTCTACACAGACATTTCATTTTATTTGAAGTAATATATATACATGACAAAATAAAATTTTATCAGATCTCAGTCAGTTTTTTAGGTTAAACTCAATCTGTGGTAGCCGACGTTTCAGCTTTATTTAAAACCTCTTAATAGGCCTACAAACAATGGATAATAAGAAATGATATATAAACACCTAACAAATAAATAATATGAACATAGTTTATTATAACATGTGGAACATTAAAAGTAGAAATATTTCAGAGATAAATAAAGTAATATAAATTATGAAGTAAGATTTTTTTGAATAGTAAAATTAAATTTACATTATTTAAATGAAGTAAGAATGTTTACTAGTCAAAACCTTCACTAGAGTAATCAGACAACACTACAAGTAACCTCAAACACTGTTCACACAAAGGTCATAGCAGGAACTAAGGAAATCAAATTTCACTAAAACTCAGCATAATACTCCAGAATATTAATTGCTTAAATTAGTAATATAACTTCTATGATTAATTGAAGTCAGATTTTTTTTAATTTATATCATTTCAAATGTCTTCCTTCATTTTTTATCTTTTTCTTTATCTATTATACTTGCATCTGCAAAATCGAACGTGTCCTTTTTATGGCATAAACAAAGCAAAGGAAGCAAAGTAAATAAAGCAACCAAAGCACACAATGCAACCAAAGTAACCAAAGCAAACAAAGCAACCAAAGCACACAAAGCAACCGAAGCAAACAAAGCAACCTAAGTAACCAAAGCAAACAATGCAACCAAAGCAATCAAAGTAACCAAAGCAACCAAAGTACGAAAACAACCAAATTAACCAAAGCAAAGGGAACAACCAAAGTAACCAAAGCAAACAATGCAATGAAAGCAAACAAAGTAACCAAAGCACACAAAGCAACCGAAGCAAACAAAGCAATCAAAGCAACCAAAGTACAAAAACAACCAAAGTAACCAAAGCAAACAATGCAATGAAAGCAAACAAAGCAACAAAAGCACACAAAGCAACCGAAGCAAACAAAGCAACCAAAGTAACCAAATCAAACAATGCAATGAAAGCAAACAAAGCAACCAAAGTACACAAAGCAACCGAAGCAAACAAAGCAACCAAAGTAATATAAGCAACCAAAGTAATATAAGCAACCAAAGTACGAAAACAGCCAAAGTAACTAAAACAAACAGAACATCCAAAGTAACCAAAGCAAACAATGCAACCAAAGCAACCAAAGTAAACAAAACGACCACATCATCTAAAGTAAACAAAGCAAACAAATTATATTTAGTTCTTGAAATTGATTTATACAATTACTGGTACATGTAGGTATCATAAGTGAAGACACTTGCTTGTCAAGTGAAATTGGTCAGGCATAAAGACAATATGACAGACAGGTTGATAGTCTACAAAGATCTTGAGATATTAATATCTTAATGATTTTTAATCATTAAAATGATTAATCTTGCCGTCGTCCGGTCAATCTTTGATTATTACCTAAAGACTTTACGTTCCCTGCTAACCGGCTTCAACTTGTTGACGTCTCAAGTAATTTCTGCTTTCCTGTCTGAATACCAAAGTCAATGGTTCATCTAAGTTCTGACAGTTGCTAAGTTTGTTTAGCAAAGGTCGTCGAATTGTGCCAGCTCTTAATAACAACCATCCTATCAGTATTGATCCCCAACTTCTTGACTTCATCTAATAACGTGTTAAAATTCTACGCCTGCTTTACGCTTAGTTCAAATAATAACAAGAACTGTCGCTGAAAACTATTTCATAAGTATATATATAAAAAAAATGTAAATAGCGTTTGTACTTAGTAATAATAACCTTCCTATTATTCTGCTTAAATAATAGGCCTCTTAATCTCTAAGTTATAAGTTCATTATTATTTAACTAATTCCACTAAAGCTCAAAAAAAAGGAGTTTCAAGAAAATATCAAAATAACAAAATGCTTAAATTGGTATACACTTAATATTATTATTAGTTGCATAAAAAGTTCAAATTATTATGATATTTATTAATACTTTTATTGCTAAGGTTAACTAAAAGTATTATTTGCTCATGCATTCATTATCCCTTGTATTTTTTATTCGTCATTGCAGTGTTTACTGGACGTGTCTAGTGTCAAAGTCTTTAGTAACAATAACTTCTAGTAAGAAGCACGTCACGATAAAAGACCAGTAAAGAAGAAAATATCCGTCGAATTATGAGTTTTTATCTGAATATATATATATATATATATAATAATTATACACAATAAAAAGATTTCATATAAACATGTGAAAGAACAATCAATAATCAAACCACAATAAGAAATGGGAAAACAAGACTAAGATCTTTCAACCGTAACAAGCGGTCTACGTCAGAGTCAAAAACCCAACTGAACACTAGAGGCAGAAAACATCTGGTGAGGAGTTGAGAAGAGTGAGAGGGAAGAGTGTTCAGTTGGGTTTTTGACTCTGACGAAGACCGCTTGTAATGGTTGAAAGATCTTAGTCTTCTTTTCCCATTTCTTATTATAATTATACACACACACACACACACACATATATATAGGTATATAATGTAATCGGGATTCGGTCAATTTTCCAGGATCAAAATCAAACTCTCAATGCCAACGTTTCGGTTTTATTTAAAACCTTTTTCATAGGCCTACAAACAAAGAATGACAAGAAATGATATATAAACATCAACATTGTTGATGTTTATATATGATTTCTTGTCATTCTTTGTTTGTAGGCCTATGATAAAGGTTTTAAATAAAACCGAAACGTTGGCATTGAGAGTTTGATTTTGATCCTGGAAAATTGACCGAATCCCGATTACATTATACACCTATTCTATCCAACGGTTGATATATTATTGAATTTTTTATATATATATATATATATATATATATATATGAAGATTTCACATAAACACGTGAAATAACAATCATTGATCAACTCAGAATATGAAATAGGAAAACAATACTAAGATCTTTCAACCGTAACAAGCGGTCTTCGTCAGAGTCAAATACCCAACAGTTGGGTTTTTGACTCTGACGAAGACCGCTTGTTACGGTTGAAAGGTCTTAGTATTGTTTTTCTATTTCATATTGTGGTTTGATCATTGTTTTATATATATATATATATATATATATATATATTCACTGTTTCGTTATTGAGGGCTAGGTCAAATCATAATTTGACCTAGCCCTCAATAACGAAACAGTGAATAGAATAGAAGAGGTCAATAACAATTTTTGAGTTTATATATATATATATATGTTGAATGCCAGATTAGATATTGTAAAAGACGAGCCAATCCCTGTTACGTATTACTTTGGGCACTTCTTATTGGTTGTGGGTGTTTATTCGTTGAACACGTTTCTCCTTAGCACACTCCGTCTGCTCGGCTGCCTCAGCCTTCACTCCGGGAGAGGGCTCGCAGTCCCTACTTAATTTTCCAATAGAGTTGGATGAAGGTCTTGGCGTCCTGGCTTGGAAGTGTACCTCGTCGAACTCGGTGTTCACTATGGGCTTAGTGGATTTCATTAGATACTGGTTGTTGGTGTTTTTTGTAAATTCTATTGATGTGGGTGTATGTAGACCTTTTCCCCGTCGGTTTCTTAACACGCTTGGCCGCATCCGCCGTCCTTCCTGGAGAGGGCTCGCAGTCCCTACTTTAATTTCACAGATGGCAGGAATGGCATAGGCGTCCTCACGCCGAAGAGTTCCTCGTAAGAATCTGGTCCGGCTATGGGCATTATGAGTTGAAGTTGAAGTTGAGTGTGTGTGGCGTTTGTCATTAGACCCCTTTACTGCAGTGTTTTCTTGAAGAATGCGTGGCGCCTTCCTCGTGTCGTTGCGACCGGTTTCGACCGTTCCTCGGTCATTCTCAAGCTGGTGGGTTCACCCACCAGCTTGAGAATGACCGAGGAACGGTCGAAACCGGTCGCAACGACACGAGGAAGGCGCCACGCATTCTTCAAGAAAACACTGCAGTAAAGGGGTCTAATGACAAACGCCACACACACTCAACTTCAACTTCAACTCATAATGCCCATAGCCCGGACCAGATTCTTACGAGGAACTCTTCGGCGTGAGGACGCCTATGCCATTCCTGCCATCTGTGAAATTAAAGTAGGGACTGCGAGCCCTCTCCAGGAAGGACGGCGGATGCGGCCAAGCGTGTTAAGAAACCGACGGGGAAAAGGTCTACATACACCCACATTAATAGAATTTACAAAAAACACCAACAACCAGTATCTAATGAAATCCACTAAGCCCATAGTGAACACCGAGTTCGACGAGGTACACTTCCAAGCCAGGACGCCAAGACCTTCATCCAACTCTATTGGAAAATTAAGTAGGGACTGCGAGCCCTCTCCCGGAGTGAAGGCTGAGGCAGCCGAGCAGACGGAGTGTGCTAAGGAGAAACGTGTTCAACGAATAAACACCCACAACCAATAAGAAGTGCCCAAAGTAATACGTAACAGGGATTGGCTCGTCTTTTACATATATATATATATATATATATATATATATATATATATATATAACTTTAAATTACACAAAGCACGACACAGAAAAAAGAATAAAAAGAACACTTACAGAATTCAATATTTCGAACCGTGGGGAGAGAGATCTCCCCACGTCGAAGAACGGAGCGCGAATGAAGCAATAAAGAGTCAACCCATCAGAGCAGCACTAGCGTAAAAAAGGAGCTAATGAAGTCCGGAACATTTGTGATGTTCAAACTATTTTCAGAAGTGGGCCTATTTTCACAAATGAAAAAAAAAAATGTTCAGTTATTAACAAGCGTAGGTAACTATTATTATTATACATAAAGTTGATAAAGAATATATTTGTTTCTTATTTATTTGCCTAGGTAGAGATAATATAATAAACCACCCATCATCTATCCTGGTGTTGTAGTATTTTTGGAGCTTTGGTGTTTTTAGTATATCATCTAGTTTTAGTATTTTTATTATTCTTTATAATTTTAATTCTTTACAATCAAGTCTCTGAACTTCTTCTTCACTTTTCTTCACAATTCTTCACTTCTCTGTTTGAAGACATCTTCTTTACTAAATCATTTTCCATCTCAAATAATCCTGGTCGTTATATAAGTTTTTATAAAATTCCGTGGCACAATCAGTTATATTTTCTTATAGGTTTTAGTGTTGTTGGCTTTATCTGTTTAAGCCTTTTACCCAAAAGTGACCTTTAACTTGATGCATTATCAGTAATAATTCTTAATTCTCTTATTATTATTAGGAGGAGGTAGGGGCATGGAATATTGTAGATGGCCTAGTCAAAACGATATTGACTATGAAAAAGCGATACTTGGAAGATCTAGAAGAATAATAAAGTAAGTATGCCTCACCTAAGGTAAGCTACGACCAAGCCTGAAGTAATGTGGAAAACAGTTCCAGGCTAGGTCCTAGGTAAAAAGGGGGTGTTTTAGTTGGTAGTCTGGTTTATCTGGGAGCCCAGTACTATGTGCGTAAATGCATTTCACCTCCTTACCCAAAAAAAAAAATTATTAGGGGGTAAGAGTGGGTATTGAACCCCGGATCTTTGAGTCTAGTAGCAAGTACGTGCCACTAAGCTAACCTTGCCCCTACTTTTTGAATTCATGAGTGTCTGGGTATAAGAAAATTGCAGGTGTTTTCGTTTGAAAACCACAGGCAGAGACCAAGGTGCATTAATCACACTCCGCTGCCTCTTACGCAAACAGCTTACACTCCACAATGCATACATCTCACAACGCCACTCAATTCACCTACATTTATTCCTCCTTTATACAATCCACAGTCATGAATTCAATCAAAACATGGTTTAACATTTAGATCCAAACTTTATTCTTATAAATATTTGAAAATATAATTCAATTAAAGGCATCCCATTCATACAGTTATAAACTGTCTCAATAACTTCAATTTTCTTAGTTTTTCTTCATTCTTCGTCTGATTAAAGACAAATCCATATTGCTTAACTTTTATTTTTATATCACACCCGTAACTTTTCAATTGTTCCAACAATTCTTATTTTTTATTCATACTTATTTCCATTGTATACTTACATCGTACACAAACATTATCTAATTTTAAAAAATTAGTATATGAAGGAAAAAATGAAATTATAGATTATTAAACAAAGTTAATTAAATACAAAGTAAAACACAGTATAAATGATATTTTTTTGTTTATATCTATTTTAAAAAACAAAATAATTTGAATTTAATTACAAACTTTAAAGATTACAAAATTAAAAAAAATTAAACATTTAAATAAAATGTTTCTGCTTTTAACGAATATTAAAAATGGTTGTCTAATTCATATAGGCTTTAAGGGTATCAAACAGTTTTACACTTTAGAAGATTATAATTAAGTTAGTCTTATAGAAAGAAGTAAAGAATGTGTATTTTTACAATTAATGCTCTTAGAGGGCTCAGGAGTCCCTCTCCTTCTGGGGGGAGGCAGACCCCAAGATTCCCATGTACCTATCCATCGGCGTCCTCGACGCGAGAGTGTGCAACATGTTATGCTGATTGCGTAGACTGGCTAACAGGTGGAAGGCTTTATGGCTACTGACATCACGTGTAGCCAAGATAGACTCAGTAGGACAAGGGTCCGCCGTTTTACCCGAGAGCTCTTAAAGTATGTCGGTACTTCGAGTGCAGGGGTAGCCAATTCGGAGTTTTTTATTTGTTCTGTGGACATAGGTCCGGCGTTTTACCCGAGAGCTCTTAAAATATGTCCGTACTTCGAGAGCAGGGGTAGACGATTCGGAGTTTTTTATTTCTTCTGTGGACATAGGTCCGGCGTTTTACCCGAGAGCTCTTAAAATATGTCTGTACTTCGAGAGCAGGAGTAGCCGATTCGGAGTTTTTTATTTGTTCTGTGGACATAGGTCCGGCGTTACCCGAGAGCTCTTAAAATATGTCGGTACTTCGAGGGCGGGGGGCAGGGTTTCTTAGGTTGTTCTGTATATCCCGTCATTGGCTGTTAGACTCATGGTGGCTGTGATTCCTCATGCAGGAAGGATAGGCTATTTGGAAATCACTGTGTGAGAAGCAGGGTCCTCTTGGGAGGTTGCCCATATAGCAACAAGAAGGATAGCTTGACTCTCCACCATTACTATTGCATAAGGTCCATCAGTTGGCAAGTGGACTTAAAAACTGGCACTCACTTAGTTGAGGCCTCGTCCAGGGTTAACGGGCATTTCCCTTTCGGGGGGACAACCGAATCTTTTTGTATACTTTTAAAATACTGTCGGGTTTGGGAGTGGCCCATGCGGGTGTTCTTTATGTTGTTTCGCATGCCTCGTCGGTTTTGTTGGAATCAAGGCTGTGGTTACTCATCCAGGAAACGTAGACTATCTAGGGAGTCGCTGCGTGAGAAGCAAGATCTGTGGTTCCTCTAGCTGTAACTCCAAGGAGTGAAAAGAACCTGACATCCTAAGTTTAGAATTAATACTTGATATGCATAAAGTTGAAGGTCACTTTTGGGTAAAAGAGTTAAAAGATTAATACAACAATACTAAAACCAATAGAAAAATATAACTTATAGTGTAACATAATTTTATAAAACGTATCTAACGACCAGGAAATTGAGATGGAAAATGAATTAGAAAAGAGATGTCTTAAATCAGAGAAGTTACCTGATTGTTAAGAATTTAAATTAGAAAGAATAATAAAAATACTAAAACTATAAAGAACACCAGGACCTGACTTCATTACAAATGAGATAATCAAACTATTTTTAGAAGTTGAGAGAGGCCTATGCCCAGAAGTGGGTTTAGTTTCGTAATCGGATAAAAAATGTGTTTTCTTTTATTAACAAGTGTAATTAGTTTTGGCCCCCAAATATTAATTTTGAAAATAAGATGTCAGGAACTACTCCCTCCTTGCTGTATAAGGAGTCCCCTTGAATCTAAAGAATTCGGTTTCCTCTGAACGGAAATATCCATTTACCCAGTACCAGGCCTCATCTACCTGTTTTCAAGTCCATCTACCAAGATATGGACTTACCCAATGACAAAGGTCAAGGATCTAGCTCGTCCTTGTTGATCTGCAAGCAACCTCCTGGGAAGATACTACTTCTTACAAAGCGACTCCCTAGAGAGTCTCTCGTCCTGGATGATGAACCACAGCATCCACGGGTCTAACACAAACGACAAGGCATGCAGAACAACATACGAAATTCCGCATCGGTTATCTTACATTGTGAAAAAAAATCTGAGCTCATAGTCTCTCAGAGAGGCCGTTATAACATTAACCCCAAGTATGTACGATGTCAGGTTATTAACGCCTTTAACCCTTGCATAATCTATACAGAGTAAAGATCAATCATTGTATAATTGAAGAAACCGGTTCTTTTTACGATCACATGAATGGTTATTGAAACATCATATTATTAAAGCAATACATCTTACGTCGTGAATATACCATCCAGGGCTTATATACTCTTCTCAAGACTGGTACATCCAGAGTTCGATACCCACTCTGGTCATTAATTTATTCACGCGGAAGGCGAAAAATCTTAGCATAACCTTCGGATAGGACGTAAATCCGTCATTCCAAGCTTGTAAGATGTCAGGTACTCGTTAAAGATCCCTACTCCAAATACATTAGAGTAGGAATCTACATTACATGCATTACTTTAAGTTTTATAAAAGTATTATATTCCTATCTTGATAAACAGGGAAATATATATTAGTAGATTATGAAATGCATTGTTTTTAATGCATTAAAGTGTGAAGACACTTTATCTACTATTTCAATTTTAAAAGTAAAACCTAATCTCAGTATACATAAATAAATCCGATATTATTTTTCATTTTTTTTCAAAATCCTACTAAAATAACTAAGAAGAATAAATTTGAGCAATTTATTAGCGAGGTTGGGTGTAGTAGGTAAACAGTGTAAAGTAAAACCTATATCATCGTCAAGTCACGTATATCAAACCAAGATATCGGATAAAGAAAGAGGGAAATCTCAAAGTAAGACAGTAAAACAATCAAGACATCATACGAAGTAAGAGGGAAATTTATGTATAGTGATTTCATACAAAGTAAGACGGTGAAGCTATCGATACACAGTCCGAAAGAAAAAGGTAGATCTATGAAGATATCGTACGAAGTGAACCGGTAGAGCAATCAAGTCATCGTATGAAGTAAATCAAAAGCTATCAAGACACCATATAAAGTAAGGCAGTATAGCTATCAAAGCATTATACAAAATAAGACAGTCAAGCTATCAAAATATCGTACGAACTAAACATGAAAATCTATCAAGTCATTGTACGAGGAAGTACCATAGAACTATCAAGATACCTTACAAAGTAAAACAACTAAGGTTAAAAGACATCATACAAAGTGGGACGGTAACAGTTGAGATTACAAGATATCGTACAAAGTGAGACGGTAACAGTTAAGATTACAAGATATCGTACAAAGTGAGACGGTAACAGTTGAGATTACAAGATATCGTACAAAGTGAGACAGTAACAGTTAAGATTACAAGATATCGTACAAAGTGAGACGGTAACAGTTAAGGTTACAAGATATCGTACAAAGTGAGACCGTAACAGTTAAGGTTATAACACATCGTACAAAGTGGGGCAGTAACTGTATTAAGATTTAGTTCAAAATAAGATGGCAATTCTTAACGATAGTTTTAGTTCTATGAAAATAAACCCAAAGAAGGTCCAATAAATTTACAATAACATTTCGTTTTGGCAAATTGAATGAACAACCTCAAAGTTACTTAAACAAGTTGATTGATCAAAGTCGTTCAAGATTAAACGAGTTAATCCAAAAAAAGAAAAAACATTGAGCTAAATGTAATTTAATAGAATATTTCACCCCTAAAAGAACCAGAACTGTCTAGTCTTAAATCTATAAAGTATGAAACTTTTAATTAAACAGAAGAAAAACGTATCTCTTATTTTTTCTTTTTATTTTCATATATCATATATTTATTTTATTTCATATTTTATATAATAACAATTCATATGGATTATAAAAATAAATGTCTTATATATTTTGTAATAACAACCATATTTTTTTTAAATTTCCCATATATGTGAATTATATATATATATATAACAGATTCAATAATATATCGACCGTTTGATAGAATAGATGTGTTCTCTAATCGGGGTTCGGTCAATTTTCCAGGATAAAAAATTGAACTCTCGTTGCCAACGTTCCGGTTTTATTTAAAACCTTTTTCATAGGCCTACAAACAAAAGATAATAAGAAATCACATATCAACATCAAACATATACACAATATGAAAATGGATTGTTGCAACGTATGAATATTACAAGTATAAATATTTCAGAGATACATAAAACAATATTACTTACAGAAGTAAGAATTTTTTAACTAAGAAAATGAAATTTACATTATTTAAAGGAACAACAATGTAAACCGGACAAAACCTTCGACTAGACTAATAAGATAGCATTACAAATAACCTCAACACTGTTCACTCAAGGGAACTAAATAAATCAAATTTCACTAAAACTCAGCACAACACTCCAGAATAAATATTACTTAAATTAGTAATATCACTTCTATGATTAATCGATCTTAGATCCTTTTTAATATATAACCTCTCAAGTGTCTTCCTTCTTTGCTCATCTTTTTCTTTTTCTATTATAGTTGATCTTCAAAATCGAACGTGTGACCTTCGTTTATGGCATGCCCAGCTAAGGCTGTTGCGTTACTTTTATTTGTTCTTATCGAATAGTTATGTTGGTACAATCTTTCTTTGAGAAAACGACTAGTTTCACCATAGTAACACTTGTCACAGTCTTTACATTTGATGGCATAAATGAGGTTACTTTGTAACTTCTTCGGTATTTTTCGTTTGAAAATTTTTCTAATTGATTGTGATAAGCCCTCAACATAAGGAACTCGTGTATATATATATAAATTTAATAATATATTAACCGTTGGATAGAATAGGTGTATAATGTAATCGGGATTCGGTCAATTTTCCAGGATCAAAATCAAACTCTCAATGCCGACGTTTCGGTTTTATTTAAAACCTTGTGGTTTATAAATAAACTTAAGGTTTAAAAACTTAAGGTTTTAAATAAAACCGAAACGTCGGCATTGAGAGTTTGATTTTGATCCTGGAAAATTGACCGAATCCCGATTACATTATACACCTATATATATATATATATATATATTCATTCTTTACAATGGTGACCAATAGGAGAGTAGAGTTTTTAGCTCTATGCGTGCGGTCCCAGTTACTTGCTGCCCAGCGAAGCCTCCGTCATTCCGCCAATGGATATAGAGGTTGCACAGTACCTCTGTGATACACTGTGATGGGACAGTGCAACCTGAATATCCATTGGCGGAATGACGGAGGCTTCGCTGGGTAGTGGGTAACTGGGACCGCACGCATAGAGCTAAAACCTCTACTCTCTTATTGGTCACCATTGTAACGAATCATATTCCTTTCCCCCTGACAACCCATAGAAAACAATATATATATATATATATATATATATATATAAAGATTTCACAAAAGACACGTGAAATAACAATCAATGATCAAACCACAATATGAAAATGGGAAAACAAGACTAAGATCTTTCAACCGTAACAAGCGGTCTTCGTCAGAGTCAAAAACCCAACTCAGTCAGTTGGGTTTTTGACTCTGACGAAAACCTCTTCTTACGGTTGAATGATCTTAGTCTTGTTTTCCCTTTTTCATATTGTAGTTTGATTATTGATATATATATATATTCTAATGTAGTGCAATCTGTTATTATGTGGTATTTACTCATTGTAGGGTAAAAATCTAATGAAATGGTCTCCACATATAAAACTTTTAATGATATAAACAACGCGTTTCGAACACGTAGTGTTCTTCTTCAGGCATTAACTAAAAAAATACAATGACACCAGAGAGTTATCTATAGTACAAAGTAAATAAGTACAAAAATTAATATAAAATAAAATAAGGCAGAAAGTACGAACCTAAAGGTGAGGGCCTCTGAATAAGACTGACTGGAAATGGAAAGGACATGGGTGGGGGTATATAGGGTACATCTGTTTCTTATTAGAGCAGGTAGAGTTTTCTTTAAAGTTAGGCTGAGCCTTTACATTTTCTTTTAGACTAAGTTTAGGAAACATATTGAAAAAATAACACACAGAGCTATAACGAAATATAAACCAAATATATGTATAAGGAGGAAGTAGAACTTTTTTTTTTTTTTTTTTTTTTATATTATTATTATTTTTATATAAATAAATTAAGAAACGTTGTACATTTGGGGATTTGCTCATTGAGGCAAGTAGAAGAATTATCGTGCACTAGTTTGTTGATTTCATAGCCTTCTAAAATAGTTATTTCCCGGAATTTATTGTTTCTGTGTAGTATTTCTATATTTTTCCCAGACCAAAATATAGAAATACTACACAGAAACAATAAATTCCGGGAAATAACTATTTTAGAAGGCTATGAAATCAACAAACTAGTGCACGATAATTCTTCTACTTGCCTCAATGAGCAAATCCCCAAATGTACAACGTTTCTTAATTTATTTATATAAAAATAATAATAATATAAAAAAAAAAAAAAAAAAAAAAGTTCTACTTCCTCCTTATACATATATTTGGTTTATATTTCGTTATAGCTCTGTGTGTTATTTTTTCAATATGTTTCCTAAACTTAGTCTAAAAGAAAATGTAAAGGCTCAGCCTAACTTTAGAGAAAACTCTACCTGCTCTAATAAGAAACAGATGTACCCTATATACCCCCACCCATGTCCTTTCCATTTCCAGTCAGTCTTATTCAGAGGCCCTCACCTTTAGGTTCGTACTTTCTGCCTTATTTTATTTTATATTAATTTTTGTACTTATTTACTTTGTACTATAGATAACTCTCTGGTGTCATTGTATTTTTTTAGTTAATGCCTGAAGAAGAACACTACGTGTTCGAAACGCGTTGTTTATATCATTAAAAGTTTTATATGTGGAGACCATTTCATTAGATTTTTACCCTACAATATATATATATATGTAACATGCAATATAAAAACTTAACAAACCGTACAAATAAGTAACTGTTGAAAAATAGCGATACAGAAAGAACGAAAACACTTACTAGAATCAAAAGTTCCAAATCTTGATTCTAGTAAATGCTTTTGTTCATTTCGTGTTACACATTTTAATCATTTATATATATATATATATATATATATATATATATATATGCAAAACTAAAGTTTATCGGGACTTGGTCAGTTCTTCAGATGCAAATTAAACTCTCATTGCCAACGTTTTGGTTTTCATTTAAAATCTTTTTCATAGGCAGAAGTATAAATTTTGAAAAAGTTTGAAAATAGCTTTGCTGTTTCAAAATTTATACTTCTGCCTATGAAAAAGATTTTAAATGAAAACCAAAACGTTGGCAATGAGAGTTTAATTTGAATCTGAAGAACTGACTGAGTCCCGATAAACTTTAATTTTGTTCCTATTGCACGGTCGATACTTTTATCAATGTTTATAATATATATATATATATATATATGTTTTGTTAAAAGTAATGCCCAATTTAACTTTTACACTTTTTCTTATCCGTTTTTCAAGTGTTCTCATACTTGACTTCCATGGTTCTGGAACTAAAAACATAAGTTCACCAAAATTTTTATTATTATACACCGACATGTTTCGGTCATCGTTGACCATTTTCAAGGTTAAAGAATATATAAAATTATTAATGATCTAAAAGTGAATAACAATTAAAATAAACTAAAATCAACATAACGAGTCCATAACACATATTCACAACTAGGGAGTTCGCCTGGCGAACCAGTCTGGGAGAGGTATAGAAGTTAATCGATTACCTTCCCAGATACAAATGACGGATGGAAGGTAACCAAGAGCCTGGTGAAACCTCAACATACCTTTACCTTTGATAACCTCCCTAGTTGTGAATATGTGTTATGGACTCGTTATGTTGATTTTAGTTTATTTTAATTGTTATTCACTTTTAGATCATTAATAATTTTATATATTCTTTAACCTTGAAAATGGTCAACGATGACCGAAACATGTCGGTGTATAATAATAAAAATTTTGGTGAACTTATGTTTTTAGTTCCAGAACCATGGAAGTCAAGTATGAGAACACTTGAAAAACGGATAAGAAAAAGTGTAAAAGTTAAATTGGGCATTACTTTTAACAAAACGTGTATAAATGAAGGCCTGCTCCCCAAATATATTATATATATATATATATATATATATATATATATAAAATTCAATAAACATAGAAAAACATGGAGAAATTAAAAACACATTTACAGTCTCTAATTTTCGGTTGAACCGTCTTCAGGAGAGATAAGAGAGGGAGGCCAACCGTCTCTGTACCAGTGCGCTTGGTTTCCCTCTCTTATCTCTCCTTAAGACGGTTGAAACAAAAATTATAGACTATAAGTGTGTGCTTCTAATTTCCCTATGTTTCTTTATGTACATTATGATTATATATGTATGAAAATACGATCCGAAATGGACAAATACAGTTCAATGTACATTGAAATATATATATTAAATGAAATATATTTAAAAGTTATTTAAGCATGTCTAAAGGAATAAATTAATGATATTAAAATAAACGATAACATCTCTTTCCTAAAGATGAAAAGAAGGTGACAGTCGTCAAGTAAACAGGCAGTGTCAAGCCCAGATATTTAATTCAACTACCAAGAACGTCTCTATTACCAGGTAAATGTTAACTTTCCTTAATTAAAACTTTAGATTAAATTTTTAATATATTTCGCGTAATTATTTTCTAAGCTTTTGCCAAGTTTCTTGTCAAAATTAATACAAGTTCTACAGAACTTGTCTATATTATGTTGCAACGGTTAAATTACCCCCCCTAATGAGATGGGTTAAGAAAACTTCTGTCTTGACTTAAGCAAACTGATGCAATAAAATCGTTTTGTAACTTCAATTCTTGTTTTGTTCAAAGGTATATATTAATGTTTTACTAAACTGTATTCCTTTATGTTAACACAGCTATTTAAACTTCAATATGGTTTTATAAACATTATCACAAGTAGGGCAAGAAAATGATAATTATATTTTCAAAGATCAAAAATTAAAGAAACATTTTAAAAATCAATGTTAAACTATAAATATTATATAAGCATAAATCATAACCTTAAGAAAGCCTTAAACTTATTAACTTGTATAAAATATAAAAAAATAATATTTTAAGTTAATATGTCTGTGAATTATAACAGACTGCAAAAGTACACAATGAATAAATAAAGTTAAGAAAAGGTTAAGAAAACAATTAAAACTTTCTAAAGCGCTTCGAAATGTTCGTCAATTTTTGGATCGATAAATATAATTAAAAGTTTGTTCTTGAAATTTTCTTTTATGTCATTTGATATTAATGACTTGCTGTAAATATCCGCATGAAGGATTACTTTCTAAATCAATGGGAAATTTTTAATAATGACATTCTCCAAAAATTTGAATAACTTACTCTCTTTATGATGGTTTAGATTAGACGTGGGGAACG
The DNA here is from genome assembly GCA_026182355.1 of Hermatobates lingyangjiaoensis. Lineage (NCBI taxonomy): Eukaryota > Metazoa > Arthropoda > Insecta > Hemiptera > Hermatobatidae > Hermatobates > Hermatobates lingyangjiaoensis. Next base: position 927,279 of record JAPFBL010000126.1, on the reverse strand, counting down.
TTTTACGCTTTGATGAACGTATTTGAAATTATGTTTAATCATATGCTTGCAAAATGTAAAATATTTTTAATTAGGACAGAACAAGTTCGTCTACAGTTTACCAGGTTGTTCAATAAGTTTTGTTGGTCGATAAGAGAGGGCGTTGCTACTAGTCCAAATTTGTTTTTGTTTTGTTGGTTCACTCTTCTTATCAAGGTATGTGAAGGTTCATTTCATTCAGTCAATTCATTCTTTGTTCACAAGCCATTTAGTGTCGCCGTGTCACAGTACAATATTGTTAAAGTAATATGTCTGCCCTACTACGGGCTGCATTGAATTTATTTCCACAGGTACTTTGAACCAGGGGCTACAATGGCCTCTGACCTTACCTGCAGCTGAGCAGGGTTCAGTGGGACCATTGGTCCTGAGTTTAATCCGAATCTCTTAAAACAAGTTCGTGATACTGCCGGCGGGGGCACATGGAGGGTTTTCTCTCCAGCCCGCCTCAGAGATCGGACTCGTAGTGGCTGTTGGTTCTCACCCAAGTTGGGTAGACCCTTGTGGTCGCTGACTGAAAAGCAGTAACTTCTCGGGAGGATGCCTGCTTAGCATACCGGGGAGCTAAAGACCCAAAACCCTTACTAGTGGGAACGGGCCATGAACTCAACCGAATGGACTGACTAGTGCTTGCCTGGTAGAGGCTTTGGCTTTTGACTTGATCTCAGAGTGGGGACGATTAGATACCACCCCTCTCTCTCTTCTTTTATATTACGAATAGAGACACCTTAAAGGATCTCTATCACTTTATTGACACAGACCAGGTGGCGTTTAGACAACGATTTGCAATCACTCTATGAGTTGTTCACTATGGTACTATAGACTCCCCAAAATGAGTCTCTGATGGGTCAAATTAACAATGGCTCGGAGAGAGACGACTGAATTCACATATATCCTGTGGTAGTCCATAACTGTAACGCATATGTAAGACACTTAGCCATTAATTAAAGGAATATTTCATCAAATTAAAAGTACGCGCTTAAACGTATGATGGTGGCACATCTTTAGAGATAGTTTTATTGGGACAGACCTACTTGTTATTAATACAAAATTAATAACGTTATAACGTTAATTAATTAATTTATTAATTAACGATGTTAATTAATTAACAAAAATTAATAGCGTTTTGATATTTCTTATTTGTCACAAGGAGTTGACTATTTGGTTCTAGCATAGTAGTTTGCAGCCCAAGTTTGTCATCAAAGGCACATCAGTGAACTGAGTTCTCAACTTTCTTTTCATTTGTGCCATGTATGAGAAAGTTGATTCACAGCACTATGAGGTGGGAAAACAGAAAAGCATTTTTTGAGCATCATGGCAATGACGTAAGTAATCAATTGCGTATTTTCTAATTTCAAGTGGATCATTTTTAAAATTAAATAAACATTTACTAATGTTTTTATATTAAAAACTGAAAGTTCTACTAATTCCATCATCAAATTAGCAGGTGCTAAAGAATTGTCCTCTAAATGACGCAAGAAAATTAACTTTAAACAATTCTAATATTTCTCAAAAACCTAAAAATCTTTCATTGTAATTTTAAATTAGGGAATCAAGAAAAGATATAAATTCCTCAAATAATTCATTTGGTCGCTCATAATCTATTTAAACTTTTGTTAATTGAGGAAAATATCTTCAAGGTCTATCATATCGACTTAGCAAAGGTATTTTTCAAAAATCCTAATAATTTACGAAGCCACATATGGGTGCACGTTAACTATAAAATGACCCCATGTAGCAATGGCCTACAGGTTCTCACCCCCTGCTTTTGGTTATACGGGATTTTTCATTAATCTGAATTCAGTGAATACTTCAACGCCATAATAAAAAAAAACTTAACCACGCTATGTGATAAACTTCCCACGAGCCGCTTGCCAAGCCAATAAAATATGCCGTCAAAAAAAAATTAAATAATAACAGATATTATTACATAATAAGGATAATGAAGTTTATATACTACCAGAAATTATTAAATATTATTAATAACTGTACAGTTTCTGTCATTGTACAAAAGGATGATATTACAAAAAAAAAATAGCTGACTTTTTTTTCTCATAACTATAAATGAGAAGTATGAGTAGGCAGAAAAATGTTTATTCTATCGAACAACCAACCATGGAAACATAAAAAGATATAAATTAGTTCGTTTCTCTTTTATTATTTAAGAGTAATCAAAAGATATGAACTCCATTAATGATTGAACATGAAAATGTAATTCCAGAAAATATTGATATTTGGCTTAAATAATATAGCTGCCCAGTAATTGAAAAAAAACATGCTCTTAATAACGTTTCGCGTATAGTTTTTTAATCTTTTTTTAATATTGTTTCTTATTGTTAATAGACTATAAATTAATGTATTTATTATATGTGTTTATTTTGTTTTTAAAATGGATGAAGAAGTTAAAATGATAATGTGCGTTATGAGAGCTGGTAAGTATGTTTGAAAACATAATGTTTTGCGTTCTATTAGCAGAATAGTCTTTAAAGATGGTTTGCACCATTGGGGATGACATATAATAAAACATTATGGTTTTCCCTGCCTACCATTCATTTGGTATCAGACTCGCTGCAGATGGGGCGTAGTAACTCACTTGCTGACGTATTTGGCTCTGGACTGGTAGATCCGTGGTTCGATTCCCATTCTGGCTTATCATTTAGTTTATTCACGCGGAAGGTAAAAAGAAACTGGGAACGTTTTACCTCGGAGAGGAAGTTTAGCCTGAAATTCACTGGGGTAAGGGAAAATTAAGGACTTCTACACTCCTAATGCAGAACGTTTAACATTCTATGTTCAACATGACAAAAAGGCAATCTTGGCCTATGTGCTCTCTTTGATCTGTAGATTAGGGACCAGGGTAGCCTAGTGGCTTGCATGCCCGTCTCTTAGGAATAATAGACCTGGAGTTTGATATCCACTCAATCCCTCGATTCATTCATATGGGAGGTAAACAAAACTGAGCATGCTCTCTCTCGGAGAGGATGTTAGGCCGTCGACCATAAACCTGAAGAATGTCAAGTACTCTAAATATACTTGAGTTAGGCAATATTTAGAACTGTCAATGTAGAATGTCCATTGTATGGTATAACAAAAGGGCAATCTTTGGCCCCTAAATCTTACAAAAAGGAACGACCACAACATCCTAACCAACAGGCTGTGGTTGCTCACCCACGTTAACATATATATGCAGAAAAAAAAGACCTGCATTTGAAGTGCTGACTTAAAACTGGTGCTTCTTCTAGTAATGTGTGCTCTAAATAAAAAAAATGATAATTTTCTTTGTATGTGAACTTTAGAGATAAAAAGATTGTACTTTAAACAAATATCAGCAGTATTTGATCAGTAATCTAACATTTTCTAAGGTGAATGAAGACTTAAAGAATATTTGAGACTTATGAGAGAGATAAGCCCATCTCTTGTGTAATGAATGAAACAATTTCATCTCTTGTGTAATGAATGAAACAATTTCATCTCTTGTGTAATGAATGAAACAATGTCATCTCTTGTGATGAATCACTTGTGTAATGAATGAAACAATTTCATCTCTTGTGATGAATCACTTGTGTAATGAATGAAACAATTTCATCTCTTGTGATGAATCACTTGTGTAATGAATGAAACAATGTCATCTCTTGTGATGAATCACTTGTGTAATGAATGAAACAATTTCATCTCTTGTGATGAATCTCTTGTGTAATGAATGAAACAATTTCATCTCTTGTGATGAATCTCTTGTGTAATGAATGAAACAATTTCATCTCTTGTGATGAATCTCTTGTGTAATGAATGAAACAATGTCATCTCTTGTGATGAATCACTTGTGTAATGAATGAAACAATTTCATCTCTTGTGATGAATCTCTTGTGTAATGAATGAAACAATGTCATCTCTTGTGAGAGGGAGAGGGGAATGAGAATTCTTACAGCATGTGAATAGCCATGAGCCACATTCAAAATATTGCCATAGAGAAGCCGTCAGTTTATTTAGTCTTATCTTCAAAATCTGCCAAATCTCTGTCATATTTTTTTTCGTAAAAAAACGATATTTTTGATAAAATTTTATTTAAATTATAAATTTGTCTATTCTCTAGGAATACCAGTTACAATCATAGTTGAATTCCTTCAAAGTAACAGTAAGTATCTTTTCTTGGACGGAAGTATTTAAAAATGTTAAAAAATAATAAACAATATGACCCAAAACCATAGAAAGGTTATATTATTACTACGGTAAACCGTCATACCTCGTACGATCATCTTATATCATCATACGAGGTATGACGGTTTGCCGTATTAATAATATAAATCATACTAACCTTAGTGGTAATAATAATATGCATGTATAAAAAGGTTAGCTTAAAAACACTAAACAAGTAAATGTATTTACTTTTATAGTTATATTTCAACAATAATAAATCTTTTGTACTTTCAAAATCAAAAGTCTTTTAGTACTAAAGATAGAGTAAAAACTGAAATGTCATTTAGTATGAAAAAAATAAATATATTTCTGACTTTTTGGCCACCTAAAACTAAATAAAAAATACGCTAACATTTCGTTTATGTTCAAAGAAATAAATCATCGATATGTTATTTTTAATCAGAGAGGATTTCAAAGCCTACTTGAAGCAGAAACTTTAAGTCGTGTTATAGTATGTAACATAACTTACAGTATAGTGGCATACTGTAATATACTGTTTATAACGTGGAATAAAAGCAACATTGGATGATTAAAGTAGTTAAAAGCCAAATTATTAGTTTGTATCATTTCTCTGAGCAGAGGAAACATGAACCTATTATCTGTTTAACTACATTTCTACGAATCCAGTTGATAGAAGAAAGTTTATTATTCCTCTATATAGCACCTTCCTGTATATATCTTACTTATTTAATAATAGCATAGATACAATTTATTGTTGTTAAACAACATTCGAATAATCTTTCCCCTAATTTGCATTGCAAATCATGTACGTTTCTCATTGTAACAAACAATGGGGGAATTCTAGAGTCTATTGAAATTCAGGGATGGTCCATGAAGGGTAGATTGATATGCTGACGTCATATTGCACAGATTATTTACTATGTCCTTACCTCTTCAGCGTTACCTTCTTCAATCATTACAAAACATATACTTTCACTATAACATATTACAGAAATTTGATCATCTAAAATTATTTAAATAATTATTCATTTTTCTTTAACTAATGTTTATATAATAATTAAAATAATTTATTTTGTACTTTTAAAGTATTTAAAGTTTTAAGAACTCAAAACCAATGCATCATATCTCAGGGCTTTTAGCTAATATTGTTGAAATACTACTAGCAGTTTTTATTTGTGTATTTTTCTCAGAGAGGAAGAGTTAGAGAGGAGAAGAAAGAGAAGTGGAGAGAGAGGGGGAGGGATAGAAAGGCAGGGAGAAAGGGAGAGAGAGAGAGACTACGAGGTAGAGGGGAAAGGTTAGAGATAGACGTGAGAGTGGGAGAAATAGAAAGGAAGAGGAAGAGAGAGAAAGAGAAGAAGGTATTGAGGGAGAGAGAGAGGAGTGAGAGAGAAGGATTAGAATGAGTGAGATGAAAGGAGTGCAAAGAAGAGAGGAAATGACAGAGAAGGTGGTGAGAGGTTCAGAGAGTGGGAGGAATAGAAAAGAAGAGAGAGAGGGTATGAGAGAGAATGAGCTAAGGAAAGAGAGAGAGTGGGAATGAGGTGCAGCCAGGGAGAGAGGAAATGATTATAAAAGAGGTGAGAGGGTCAGAGAGTGGGAGGAATAGAAAAGAAGAGAGAGAGGGTGTGAGAGAGAATGAGCTAAAGAAATAGAGAGAGTGGGAATGAGGGAGAGGGGAAACGATTGTGAAAGAGGTGAGAGGGTGAGAGAATGGGAGGAATAGAAAAGAAGAGAGAGAAAGGGTGAGAGAGAGAATGAGCTAAAGAAATGAGAGAGTGGGAGTGAGGGAGAGGGGAAACGATTGTGAAAGAGGTGAGAGGGTGAGAGATAGGAGGAATAGAAAAGAAGAGAGAGAGAGGGTATGAGAGAGAATGAGCTAAAGAAATTGAGAGAGTGGGAGTGAGGGAGAGGGGAAACGATTGTGAAAGAGGTGAGAGGGTGAGAGAATGGGAGGAATAGAAAAGAAGAGAGAGAAAGGTGAGAGAGAGAATGAGCTAAAGAAATAGAGAGAGTGGGAGTGAGGGAGAGGGGAAACGATTGTGAAAGAGGTGAGAGGGTGAGAGAATGGGAGGAATAGAAAAGAAGAGAGAGAGAGGGTGAGGAGAGAATGAGCTAAAGAAATAGAGAGAGTGGGAGTGAGGGAGGGGAAACGATTGTGAAAGAGGTGAGAGGGTGAGAGAATGGGAGGAATAGAAAAGAAAGAGAGAGAGGGTATAGGAGAGAATGGCTAAAGAAATAGAGAGAGTGGGAGTGAGGGAGAGGGGAAACGATTGTGAAAGAGGTGAGAGGGTAGAGAGTGGGAGGAATAGAAAAGAAGAGAGAGAGAGGGTGTGAGAGAGAATGAGCTAAAGAAATAGAGAGAGTGGGAGTGAGGGAAGAGGGGAAACGATTGTAAAGAGGTGAGAGGGTGAGAGATGGGAGGAATAGAAAAGAAGAGAGAGAGAGGGTGAGAGAGAGAATGAGCTAAAGAAATAGAGAGAGTGGGAGTGAGGGAGAGGGGAAACGATTGTCAAAGAGGTGAGAGGGTGAGAGAGTGGGAGGAATAGAAAAGAAGAGAGAGAGAGGGTATGAGAGAGAATGAGCTAAAGAAATAGAGAGAGTGGGAGTGAGGGAGAGGGGAAACGATTGTGAAAGAGGTGAGAGGGTGAGAGAGTGGGAGGAATAGAAAAGAAGAGAGAGAGAGGGTATGAGAGAGAATGAACTAAAGAAATAGAGAGAGTGGGAGTGAGGGAGAGGGGAAACGATTGTGAAAGAGGTGAGAGGGTGAGAGAATGGGAGGAATAGAAAAGAAGAGAGAGAGAGGGTAGAGAGAGAATGAACTAAAGAAATAGAGAGAGTGGGAGTGAGGGAGAGGGGAAACGATTGTGAAAGAGGTGAGAGGGTGAGAGAATGGGAGGAATAGAAAAGAAGAGAGAGAGAGGGTGAGAGAGAGAATGAGCTAAAGAAATAGAGAGAGTGGGAGTGAGGGAGAGGGGAAACGATTGTGAAAGAGGTGAGAGGGTGAGAGAGTGGGAGGAATAGAAAAGAAGAGAGAGAGAGGGTAGAGAGAGAATGAGCTAAAGAAATAGAGAGAGTGGGAGTGAGGGAGAGGGGAAACGATTGTCAAAGAGGTGAGAGGGTGAGAGAGTGGGAGGAATAGAAAAGAAGAGAGAGAGAGGGTATGAGAGAGAATGAGCTAAAGAAATAGAGAGAGTGGGAGTGAGGGAGAGGAGAAACGATTGTGAAAGAGGTGAGAGGGTGAGAGAGTGGGAGGAATAGAAAAGAAGAGAGAGAGGGTGTGAGAGAGAATGAGCTAAAGAAATAGAGAGAGTGGGAGTGAGGGAGAGGGGAAACGATTGTGAAAGAGGTGAGAGGGTGAGAGAGTGGGAGGAATAGAAAAGAAGAGAGAGAAGGTGATGAGAGAGAATGAGCTAAAGAAATAGAGAGAGTAGGGAGTGAGGGAGAGGGGAAACGATTGTGAAAGAGGTGAGAGGGTGAGAGAATGGGAGGAATAGAAAAGAAGAGAGAGAGAGGGTGAAGAGAGAATGAGCTAAAGAAATAGAGAGAGTGGGAGTGAGGGAGAGGGGAAACGATTGTGAAAGAGGTGAGAGGGTGAGAGAATGGGAGGAATAGAAAAGAAGAGAGAGAGAGGGTGAGAGAGAGAATGAGCTAAAGAAATAGAGAGAGTGGGAGATGAGGGAGAGGGGAAACGATTGTGAAAGAGGTGAGAGGGTGAGAGAATGGGAGGAATAGAAAAGAAGAGAGAGAGAGGGTGAGAGAGAGAATGAGCTAAAGAAATAGAGAGAGTGGGATGTGAGGGAGAGGGAAACGATTGTGAAAGAGGTGAGAGGGTCAGAGAGTGGGAGGAATAGAAAAGAAGAGAGAGAGGGTGAGAGAGAGAATGAGCTAAAGAAATAGAGAGAGTGGGAGTGAGGGAGAGGGGAAACGATTGTGAAAGAGGTGAGAGGGTGAGAGAGTGGGAGGAATAGAAAAGAAGAGAGAGAAAGGGTGAGAGAGAGAATGAGCTAAAGAAATAGAGAGAGTGGGAGTGAGGGAGAGGGGAAACGATTGTGAAAGAGGTGAGAGGGTGAGAGAATGGGAGGAATAGAAAAGAAGAGAGAGAGAGGGTATGAGAGAGAATGAGCTAAAGAAATAGAGAGAGTGGGAGTGAGGGAGAGGGGAAACGATTGTGAAAGAGGTGAGAGGGTGAGAGAATGGGAGGAATAGAAAAGAAGAGAGAGAAAGGGTGAGAGAGAGAATGAGCTAAAGAAATAGAGAGAGTGGGAGTGAGGGAGAGGGGAAACGATTGTGAAAGAGGTGAGAGGGTGAGAGAATGGGAGGAATAGAAAAGAAGAGAGAGAGAGGGTGAGAGAGAGAATGAGCTAAAGAAATAGAGAGAGTGGGAGTGAGGGAGAGGGGAAACGATTGTGAAAGAGGTGAGAGGGTGAGAGAAGTGGGAGGAATAGAAAAGAAGAGAGAGAAGAGGGTGAGAGAGAGAATGAGCTAAAGAAATAGAGAGAGTGGGAGTGAGGGAGAGGGGAAACGATTGTGAAAGAGGTGAGAGGGTGAGAGAATGGGAGGAATAGAAAAGAAGAGAGAGAGAGGGTGATGAGAGAGAATGAGCTAAAGAAATAGAGAGAGTGGGAGTGAGGGAGAGGGGAAACGATTGTGAAAGAGGTGAGAGGGTGAGAGAATGGGAGGAATAGAAAAGAAGAGAGAGAGAGGGTATGAGAGAGAATGAGCTAAAGAAATAGAGAGAGTGGGAGTGAGGGAGAGGGGAAACGATTGTGAAAGAGGTGAGAGGGTGAGAGAGTGGGAGGAATAGAAAAGAAGAGAGAGAGAGGGTATGAGAGAGAGAATGAGCTAAAGAAATAGAGAGAGTGGGAGTGAGGGAGAGGGGAAACGATTGTGAAAGAGGTGAGAGGGTGAGAGAAGTGGGAGGAATAGAAAAGAAGAGAGAGAGAGGGTATGAGAGAGAATGAGCTAAAGAAATAGAGAGAGTGGGAGTGAGGGAGAGGGGAAACGATTGTGAAAGAGGTGAGAGGGTGAGAGAGTGGGAGGAATAGAAAAGAAGAGAGAGAGAGGGTATGAGAGAGAATGAGCTAAAGAAATAGAGAGAGTGGGAGTGAGGGAGAGGGGAAACGATTGTGAAAGAGGTGAGAGGGTGAGAGAATGGGAGGAATAGAAAAGAAGAGAGAGAGAGGGTATGAGAGAGAATGAGCTAAAGAAATAGAGAGAGTGGGAGTGAGGGAGAGGGGAAACGATTGTGAAAGAGGTGAGAGGGTGAGAGAGTGGGAGGAATAGAAAAGAAGAGAGAGAGAGAGTGTATGAGAGAAATGAGCTAAAGAAATAGAGAGAGTGGGAGTGAGGGAGAGGGGAAACGATTGTGAAAGAGGTGAGAGGGTGAGAGAGTGGGAGGAATAGAAAAGAAGAGAGAGAGAGGGTGAGAGAGAGAATGAGCTAAAGAAATAGAGAGAGTGGGAGTGAGGGAGAGGGGAAACGATTGTGAAAGAGGTGAGAGGGTGAGAGAGTGGGAGGAATAGAAAAGAAGAGAGAGAGAGGGTATGAGAGAGAATGAGCTAAAGAAATAGAGAGAGTGGGAGTGAGGGAGAGGGGAAACGATTGTGAAAGAGGTGAGAGGGTGAGAGAAGTGGGAGGAATAGAAAAGAAGAGAGAGAGAGGGTGAGAGAGAGAATGAGCTAAAGAAATAGAGAGAGTGGGAGTGAGGGAGAGGGGAAACGATTGTGAAAGAGGTGAGAGGGTGAGAGAATGGGAGGAATAGAAAAGAAGAGAGAGAGAGGGTGAGAGAGAGAATGAGCTAAAGAAATAGAGAGAGTGGGAGTGAGGGAGAGGGGAAACGATTGTGAAAGAGGTGAGAGGGTGAGAGAATGGGAGGAATAGAAAAGAAGAGAGAGAGAGGGTGAGAGAGAGAATGAGCTAAAGAAATAGAGAGAGTGGGAGTGAGGGAGAGGGGAAACGATTGTGAAAGAGGTGAGAGGGTGAGAGAATGGGAGGAATAGAAAAGAAGAGAGAGAGAGGGTGAGAGAGAGAATGAGCTAAAGAAATAGAGAGAGTGGGAGTGAGGGAGAGGGGAAACGATTGTGAAAGAGGTGAGAGGGTGAGAGAAGTGGGAGGAATAGAAAAGAAGAGAGAGAGAGGGTATGAGAGAGAATGAGCTAAAGAAATAGAGAGAGTGGGAGTGAGGGAGAGGGGAAACGATTGTGAAAGAGGTGAGAGGGTGAGAGAGTGGGAGGAATAGAAAAGAAGAGAGAGAGAGGGTATGAGAGAGAATGAGCTAAAGAAATAGAGAGAGTGGGAGTGAGGGAGAGGGGAAACGATTGTGAAAGAGGTGAGAGGGTGAGAGAATGGGAGGAATAGAAAAGAAGAGAGAGAGAGGGTATGAGAGAGAATGAGCTAAAGAAATAGAGAGAGTGGGAGTGAGGGAGAGGGGAAACGATTGTGAAAGAGGTGAGAGGGTGAGAGAGTGGGAGGAATAGAAAAGAAGAGAGAGAGAGGGTGAGAGAGAGAATGAGCTAAAGAAATAGAGAGAGTGGGAGTGAGGGAGAGGGGAAACGATTGTGAAAGAGGTGAGAGGGTGAGAGAATGGGAGGAATAGAAAAGAAGAGAGAGAGAGGGTGATGAGAGAGAATGAGCTAAAGAAATAGAGAGAGTGGGAGTGAGGGAGAGGGGAAACGATTGTGAAAGAGGTGAGAGGGTGAGAGAATGGGAGGAATAGAAAAGAAGAGAGAGAAGAGGGTGAGAGAGAGAATGAGCTAAAGAAATAGAGAGAGTGGGAGTGAGGGAGAGGGGAAACGATTGTGAAAGAGGTGAGAGGGTGAGAGAATGGGAGGAATAGAAAAGAAGAGAGAGAGAGGGTGAGAGAGAGAATGAGCTAAAGAAATAGAGAGAGTGGGAGTGAGGGAGAGGGGAAACGATTGTGAAAGAGGTGAGAGGGTGAGAGAATGGGAGGAATAGAAAAGAAGAGAGAGAGAGGGTAGAGAGAGAATGAGCTAAAGAAATAGAGAGAGTGGGAGTGAGGGAGAGGGGAAACGATTGTGAAAGAGGTGAGAGGGTGAGAGAATGGGAGGAATAGAAAAGAAGAGAGAGAGAGGGTATGAGAGAGAATGAGCTAAAGAAATAGAGAGAGTGGGAGTGAGGGAGAGGGGAAACGATTGTGAAAGAGGTGAGAGGGTGAGAGAGTGGGAGGAATAGAAAAGAAGAGAGAGAGAGGGTATGAGAGAGAATGAGCTAAAGAAATAGAGAGAGTGGGAGTGAGGGAGAGGGGAAACGATTGTGAAAGAGGTGAGAGGGTGAGAGAGTGGGAGGAATAGAAAAGAAGAGAGAGAGAGGGTATGAGAGAGAATGAGCTAAAGAAATAGAGAGAGTGGGAGTGAGGGAGAGGGGAAACGATTGTGAAAGAGGTGAGAGGGTGAGAGAGTGGGAGGAATAGAAAAGAAGAGAGAGAGAGGGTATGAGAGAGAATGAGCTAAAGAAATAGAGAGAGTGGGAGTGAGGGAGAGGGGAAACGATTGTGAAAGAGGTGAGAGGGTGAGAGAGTGGGAGGAATAGAAAAGAAGAGAGAGAGAGGGTATGAGAGAGAATGAGCTAAAGAAATAGAGAGAGTGGGAGTGAGGGAGAGGGGAAACGATTGTGAAAGAGGTGAGAGGGTGAGAGAATGGGAGGAATAGAAAAGAAGAGAGAGAGAGGGTGATGAGAGAGAATGAGCTAAAGAAATAGAGAGAGTGGGAGTGAGGGAGAGGGGAAACGATTGTGAAAGAGGTGAGAGGGTGAGAGAATGGGAGGAATAGAAAAGAAGAGAGAGAGAGGGTGAGAGAGAGAATGAGCTAAAGAAATAGAGAGAGTGGGAGTGAGGGAGAGGGGAAACGATTGTGAAAGAGGTGAGAGGGTGAGAGAATGGGAGGAATAGAAAAGAAGAGAGAGAGAGGGTGAGAGAGAGAATGAGCTAAAGAAATAGAGAGAGTGGGAGTGAGGGAGAGGGAAACGATTGTGAAAGAGGTGAGAGGGTGAGAGAATGGGAGGAATAGAAAAGAAGAGAGAGAGAGGGTGAGAGAGAGAATGAGCTAAAGAAATAGAGAGAGTGGGAGTGAGGGAGAGGGGAAACGATTGTGAAAGAGGTGAGAGGGTGAGAGAGTGGGAGGAATAGAAAAGAAGAGAGAGAGAGGGTATGAGAGAGAATGAGCTAAAGAAATAGAGAGAGTGGGAGTGAGGGAGAGGGGAAACGATTGTGAAAGAGGTGAGAGGGTGAGAGAATGGGAGGAATAGAAAAGAAGAGAGAGAGAGGGTATGAGAGAGAATGAGCTAAAGAAATAGAGAGAGTGGGAGTGAGGGAGAGGGGAAACGATTGTGAAAGAGGTGAGAGGGTGAGAGAAGTGGGAGGAATAGAAAAGAAGAGAGAGAGAGGGTATGAGAGAGAATGAGCTAAAGAAATAGAGAGAGTGGGAGTGAGGGAGAGGGGAAACGATTGTGAAAGAGGTGAGAGGGTGAGAGAGTGGGAGGAATAGAAAAGAAGAGAGAGAGAGGGTATGAGAGAGAATGAGCTAAAGAAATAGAGAGAGTGGGAGTGAGGGAGAGGGGAAACGATTGTGAAAGAGGTGAGAGGGTGAGAGAGTGGGAGGAATAGAAAAGAAGAGAGAGAGAGGGTATGAGAGAGAATGAGCTAAAGAAATAGAGAGAGTGGGAGTGAGGGAGAGGGGAAACGATTGTGAAAGAGGTGAGAGGGTGAGAGAGTGGGAGGAATAGAAAAGAAGAGAGAGAGAGGGTATGAGAGAGAATGAGCTAAAGAAATAGAGAGAGTGGGAGTGAGGGAGAGGGGAAACGATTGTGAAAGAGGTGAGAGGGTGAGAGAGTGGGAGGAATAGAAAAGAAGAGAGAGAGAGGGTATGAGAGAGAATGAGCTAAAGAAATAGAGAGAGTGGGAGTGAGGGAGAGGGGAAACGATTGTGAAAGAGGTGAGAGGGTGAGAGAATGGGAGGAATAGAAAAGAAGAGAGAGAGAGGGTGAGAGAGAAATGAGCTAAAGAAATAGAGAGAGTGGGAGTGAGGGAGAGGGGAAACGATTGTGAAAGAGGTGAGAGGGTGAGAGAATGGGAGGAATAGAAAAGAAGAGAGAGAGAGGGTGAGAGAGAGAATGAGCTAAAGAAATAGAGAGAGTGGGAGTGAGGGAGAGGGGAAACGATTGTGAAAGAGGTGAGAGGGTGAGAGAATGGGAGGAATAGAAAAGAAGAGAGAGAGAGGGTGAGAGAGAGAATGAGCTAAAGAAATAGAGAGAGTGGGAGTGAGGGAGAGGGGAAACGATTGTGAAAGAGGTGAGAGGGTGAGAGAATGGGAGGAATAGAAAAGAAGAGAGAGAGAGGGTGATGAGAGAGAATGAGCTAAAGAAATAGAGAGAGTGGGAGTGAGGGAGAGGGGAAACGATTGTGAAAGAGGTGAGAGGGTGAGAGAATGGGAGGAATAGAAAAGAAGAGAGAGAGAGGGTATGAGAGAGAATGAGCTAAAGAAATAGAGAGAGTGGGAGTGAGGGAGAGGGGAAACGATTGTGAAAGAGGTGAGAGGGTGAGAGAATGGGAGGAATAGAAAAGAAGAGAGAGAGAGGGTGAGAGAGAGAATGAGCTAAAGAAATAGAGAGAGTGGGAGTGAGGGAGAGGGGAAACGATTGTGAAAGAGGTGAGAGGGTGAGAGAATGGGAGGAATAGAAAAGAAGAGAGAGAGAGGGTGAGAGAGAATGAGCTAAAGAAATAGAGAGAGTGGGAGTGAGGGAGAGGGGAAACGATTGTGAAAGAGGTGAGAGGGTGAGAGAGTGGGAGGAATAGAAAAGAAGAGAGAGAGAGGGTATGAGAGAGAATGAGCTAAAGAAATAGAGAGAGTGGGAGTGAGGGAGAGGGGAAACGATTGTGAAAGAGGTGAGAGGGTGAGAGAATGGGAGGAATAGAAAAGAAGAGAGAGAGAGGGTGAGAGAGAGAATGAGCTAAAGAAATAGAGAGAGTTGGAGTGAGGGAGAGGGGAAACGATTGTGAAAGAGGTGAGAGGGTGAGAGAGTGGGAGGAATAGAAAAGAAGAGAGAGAGAGGGTGAGAGAGAGAATGAGCTAAAGAAATAGAGAGAGTGGGAGTGATGGAGAGGGGAAACGATTGTGAAAGAGGTGAGAGGGTGAGAGAGTGGGAGGAATAGAAAAGAAGAGAGAGAGAGGGTATGAGAGAGAATGAGCTAAAGAAATAGAGAGAGTGGGAGTGTGGGAGAGGGGAAACGATTGTGAAAGAGGTGAGAGGGTGAGAGAATGGGAGGAATAGAAAAGAAGAGAGAGAGAGGGTGAGAGAGAGAATGAGCTAAAGAAATAGAGAGAGTGGGAGTGAGGGAGAGGGGAAACGATTGTGAAAGAGGTGAGAGGGTGAGAGAATGGGAGGAATAGAAAAGAAGAGAGAGAGAGGGTATGAGAGAGAATGAGCTAAAGAAATAGAGAGAGTGGGAGTGAGGGAGAGGGGAAACGATTGTGAAAGAGGTGAGAGGGTGAGAGAATGGGAGGAATAGAAAAGAAAGAGAGAGAGAGGGTATGAGAGAGAATGAGCTAAAGAAATAGAGAGAGTGGGAGTGAGGGAGAGGGAAACGATTGTGAAAGAGGTGAGAGGGTGAGAGAATGGGAGGAATAGAAAAGAAGAGAGAGAGAGGGTTGAGAGAGAGAATGAGCTAAAGAAATAGAGAGAGTGGGAGTGAGGGAGAGGGGAAACGATTGTGAAAGAGGTGAGAGGGTGAGAGAATGGGAGGAATAGAAAAGAAGAGAGAGAGAGGGTATGAGAGAGAATGAGCTAAAGAAATAGAGAGAGTGGGAGTGAGGGAGAGGGGAAACGATTGTGAAAGAGGTGAGAGGGTGAGAGAATGGGAGGAATAGAAAAGAAGAGAGAGAGAGGGTATGAGAGAGAATGAGCTAAAGAAATAGAGAGAGTGGGAGTGAGGGAGAGGGGAAACGATTGTGAAAGAGGTGAGAGGGTGAGAGAATGGGAGGATTAGAAAAGAAGAGAGAGAGAGGGTATGAGAGAGAATGAGCTAAAGAAATAGAGAGAGTGGGAGTGAGGGAGAGGGGAAACGATTGTGAAAGAGGTGAGAGGGTGTGAGAATGGGAGGAATAGAAAAGAAGAGAGAGAGAGGGTATGAGAGAGAATGAGCTAAAGAAATAGAGAGAGTGGGAGTGAGGGAGAGAGGAAACGATTGTGAAAGAGGTGAGAGGGTGAGAGAGTGGGAGGAATAGAAAAGAAGAGTATGAGAAAAAGAAGAAGGTGGGGAGAGAGAGAATGAGTGAGTGGGAGTGAGGGAGATGGGTTACTGTATTCTGTATCATGAGCCAAGGAAGTTTGTTTATTCAATTCATTATGAAAAATCAATGAATGTTATACATCTATTGAAAGAGATCGGAACAGTGTAAAAGAAAAATTGGCTGTTTAATATGAAAATTAATAACATATTCTTACATTTTAATAAGTATAGAACTGTTAAGAACATATTTTACACTGAGCTCTTGTAATTCATGCCATGCAGACTAGTATGGGTAGAAAGAAATACCATAAGCAATGAGTGACATCTCAATTAAAAATTTGAAAATAACAAAGGAGTGAAATCTGTTTTTTTTTCAGATTGTTTGCATCAGAAAAATGCTTTCAATTTTTTTTCTTTGTTGGGTACTTTCTTATTAAATAATAAAACTAGATTGTCTACTCTAATACTTTTAAATAAAAAAACACACATGTTTACATATTTATTTATTTTTTCAATAATACATGTGAAATTAAGATGTTTTGTTTAAGCAAGTAGCACAATTGATTTACGATAACAAATATAATTACACTTTTTTATTGAAGTTGGCTGTGTGTTACTTTCCAGGCGATATACTGAAGTCCTGAAGAGGTCGAGAATCGACCCCAGCAGGCTGTCTCCAGGCTTCCTTTATACAAGGTAGGCAAGAATACTTCATAACCATTGTTGTGAACCTTTACGTTTGGTTCCAGTGGCTATATCACAAGGAAACATCCAAAGCTTAACATTGGCCTTTTTGTGATAACACACAATGAACATTCTTTATTGGTAGTTCTCTAAATGTTGCCTAACTCAAGTGTATTTTGACCACGGTTTTTTAACGAGGTCCTGACAAGGTAACACTCGGAACCAACGGTTTAATATCATCTCTACAGAGACGATGCGCTCAGATTTATCAACTCTCACGTATATAAATTAAGGATCAGAGTTGGTATTGAACCCTAAATTTACCAGTCCAGATGCGAGCACGTTGCCACTGAGCTAGCGTGGTCCCTTCATGCAGCTTTAACTTTAGTGCATATTGTGGCTGAGTGCTTATTGGACTGTAGATGCAGAAAGAGTGTGGAAGTGTAGCTTAAAACCTCCACAAGTTACTAAGTCTCTTTAAGGAGTGCAAGATACTTTCAAAAACTAGCTACTTTAAATACAGATAATTTGCAAGATGCAAATATGAGCTGCATGTACTATTAAGTTGTATTGTACAATACAAGGCTATGCGCTTGTAATAATAAACAAAAAAAAACCGCATTGTTCATTGGAAAGAAAACTAACATTCAGGCTTGGAAACACACAAATACCAAACACTAACACCTTTTGATACTATACAAAGAGGATTCATTCTACATTGGCAGTCCTCAATATTGCCTCACTCAGGTGTATTTAGAGTAGAGATCTTTAACAAGAACCTGACATCGTATAGGCTCTAGACCGACGGCTTGATTTTTTTTTCAAGGGACGACGTGGTCGGATTTATTCATCCCACGTGAATAAATCGAGGGAAATGCTAGACATCGAACCCTGGACTACTAGTTTAGAGGCAAGCACGTAGCAACAGAGCTAACCTCGCTCTCATAAAATAAGTGGCATATAAAAATTAAAAAAAAATATATCGCTAAGTTGTTAAAATAATGTTGAAGTGCAGCATTAGAGCATTAGATGTCACTCCCTCTATACATCTCTCTCTCTCTCCTTCTCTCTCTCTATATATCCTTCTCTCTATATATATCCTTCTCTCTCTCTCTCTCTCTCTCTCTCTCTCTCTCTCTCTCTCTCTCTCTCTCTCTCTCTCTCTCTCTCTCTCTCTCTTCCTCTTCTTTTCTTCAGGAAAGGAACAACTCTTACAAACTACAAATTGAATAACTTCACAATGTTTTTACTAGTGGTTAAACTCTATGCAAGATTTCATAAGAAAAATGTTAAATATAAATTAATGTCTAAACCACAGTAAAAAAAAAACTGAAAACAGACTAAAAATCTTTCAAGCGTAACAAGCGGTCTTTGTCAGAGTCAAAACTGAAGCTTATGTCTCTCAAAACATCAGTTTTGACTCTGATGGAGACCGCTTGTTACGCTTGAAAGATATGGTATTATTTCTAATGTCTGACTGTAGTTTGGACGTTTAATTCTATCCTAAACGTTTGTTTTACATATAACCTTTCTTTTCCTGCAGATGTCCCAGTTATTCTGCTGTTATTAACGCATTATTAATGAAGTTCAATTCACTTTAAGTGTTTGTATAAATTTGTTTTTTATGTTATCCACTGATTTATTTGTCTACCAAATGTTCAATGCAGCAAGGATCTAATACAATTCCATGACACTATATTGTTTGGACATTTATTTGCTACTCCTCTAGCCAAAGTCAATTTAATTAGTGTGATGGAAGGAATCGAGTTGTATTTGTAAGCTTTGCAGCTCTCCTCTACATAATTAAATGTTCAATGTCTCTTTTATATTAGCAAATAAACCAGTAACATTATGTTTATTTTATTTTACGTAGTTTAAACGGTGGTTTGATTTAATGAATGTGATTGTCGTAAGTTACATTTAATATGAGAAAAGTTTTATTGGAATTATTTTATTGGCTAAAAAATGTAGGTGTGGTGGATGAAAAAACTGACCAATATAAATTCTTTTTTACAAGCCATGAAATATCAAACAATTATATCGGTCTTACATTGACACATAAACTTCGTCCTTATACGAGTAGGTTAGGCTAGGTTACAGTGCCAGTCTACAACAGAACACTCATTTTCAATATGTCTGTGCTTAAGCGCTGAAAATTCGTTATTTTTTTCGCTACAAATCATTAGTTTTTTTTAATTCATCGTCTATTTATTACCTATTATGCTTATTATTTATTACTTATTTGTATAGTTTCCCTGAAATAAATTACAATTCACTTCAAATTTAAGTCAGGCTATCTGGCAAAGACAAAAATACTAAAAGACGTTGATCAGTATTTAATTAAAGTTGCTGAAGTTATGTATAGTTTAATACATAAATTTTTTAAAAACTGAGTCATGCACTGTTGTTCAACGTGCATTTCGACGAAAATTAGGAAAGGAGCCACCATACAGGAAGTCCATAGTGAGATGGCATACTAAATTCACAACGGATGGGTGCTTATGTCCAGCTAAAAGAACGGGACGCCCCTCAACTCAAAGCACGAATAACAGAAGCTGTTACAACAATTGACAATGCAATGCTGGGACGCGTTTGGCAAGAATTTGACTATCGGCTTGATGTGTGTCATGTAACAAATAGTGCTCACATTCATAATTTTTGAACATTTCATGTAAAAC
Source organism: Hermatobates lingyangjiaoensis (assembly GCA_026182355.1). Lineage (NCBI taxonomy): Eukaryota > Metazoa > Arthropoda > Insecta > Hemiptera > Hermatobatidae > Hermatobates > Hermatobates lingyangjiaoensis. The sequence goes on along the minus strand of JAPFBL010000126.1, from coordinate 908,481 downwards.
TTGAAATAACAAGCTTTCTGATTTTACCTGATGCGTTTTTATATATTTAATAGTTTCCGAGATATTCAATGTCAAAATGTGAGCAAGAGTTTTGGAACACACCGTATAATAGGCAACGGTAGCCCAGTTACAACATGCTCGCCTCTGACTGGCAGATCGGGGGTTCAATACCCACTCTGACCCTCAATTTATTCATGCGAGAAGCGAATAAATCTCAGCTTGTCATCTCTCAGAGAGGACGTTAAGCCGTCTGTCCCGAGTCTGCACAATGTCAGGTATTCGTTAAAGATCCCTACCCTAAAAACGCTTGAGTTAGTCAAAATTTAGGACTCCCAAAGTAGAATGTTCATTGTCTGATATTTGGCCTATGTGTATTTCTTGTAGAACTGCTACTGCAGCCTTACCAATATTTTATAATTTATATAATTTAAAATCCAAATCGAACACTTTCTCTTTATTTCATCTTATTATTTACCGCTTATTGTTCTGTATTAGTAATGTTGTTTTTATTTCAACTTGTTTGGTATGTTGGTACTATAGGAGTTTAATCCTTTTTTTATGCTTTCGTTAAATCATTATTGTTTGTTTTTTTTTCAGAATTAACACCCAAGTTTATTTGACGTATCCCAAGCTACGATTGCAGGACATATATAGTTAAAACAATCTCCCTTCACGTGAAGAGATTTCACAGAGAATTAAAAGTCCTCTATCCTTGTTTTGTCAATGGTGTAGCAGTATCAATTGCTGTTTGTTTTATGATATTTCACGCCTTAAAGCTGGTTTTTCTCTCTTTCTCCCTCTGCAAACAGTTTCCACGTTAAATCTGAATCGACTCTCCAATCAACAAAAGCCTGAACGTTCTGCATATCACGGTTTTTTCATTAACTTAACTGTTAGTGATTTTCATATTCACATATTTGAAGAAGGTGTTCATATACTATATCTTCATATTAGTGAAGATGATTTTTAAATCAGTATAGTAAATTTAATAAATGTAATTAATTAAATGTAATAAATTTAAAAAAATCCAATGATTAGAAGAAAAATATATTATTACCGTCTTTTACCGAAAATAAGATATCCGCCGAAATAAGTCCTAGCATCATTTTCGGGACGTTTTGAATTATAAGCCCTCCCCAGAAAATAGGCCCTAGTTAAGATAATGTAAAAAATATAATTTGTTAAAAATTGCTGTTGAATCTAGTAGGTATCTCTAGCTGTCGTAATATTTCAGAGAATTCTTTAGAACAAAATATTCCAAGAAATTCCTTGTTTATCTCTAAAGTTCGTTTCAAGGAGGCTGCTTAGACAAGAAGTATTAATTTAACCATAGCTATATTGCAAGGCATGAGAGATTCAGACCAATGATTCCACTGGAAAAAGATTTGGAAGAAAATGAGAACGGAATTTTAAATTTTGATAATTTATGATGATGTTCCAGAAGATGACATTGACTGTAATCGAATAAATTCAAATTTCTGTATAAAAATAAATATTAAACAAAAATATGTAAATCTACTTAATGTACTTGTAAGTAAGCCCTCCACCGAGAATAAGCCCTAGCACGGATTTTGGCCTAAAAATAAATTAAGACAGTGTCTTATTTTCGGAAAAAGACGGTATTTGTTGGGGATAAAATTAATAAATTCTAATGAATATTAGACAGCAAAATAAACATTAACACTTCTATACCCAAAGAATTTAACTACACTTAGGTTTCACACACACACTATATATACTAGTATATATAGTATATATAGTGTATAGTAGTATATAGTATATACTAGTTAGTATCTAGTAGTATAGTATCTAGCTACATATTACTTTATCTAGTAGACACAATATGGTACTGAAATAGTATCTAGTAGCATAATAGTCTAGTATCTAGCTACATCTTACTTTATCTAGTAGGCACAGTATGCTACTGAAATAGTATCTAGTAGCATAATAGTCTAGTATCTAGCTACATCTTACTTTATCTAGTAGGCACAGTATGCTACTGAAATAGTATCTAGTAGTATAGTAGTCTAGTATCTAGCTACATGTTACATTATCTAGTAGGCACAGTATGCTACTGAAATAGTATCTCAGTCAACCAGAATATCAAAAATTATATCCTACTTTGATATATGAAGATTATGGCAAACATTTTGAGTTCGACCTGTCGAAATTTGTAAAAAATCGAATCAATTTTTGTGATGTGCCACACCTCACAAAACTAAAGACTAAAAAAAAATAGGAATATTTATAATTTTTGTACGTTAAATATTGTTTGATGCCATTTAAAAGACAAAAAACCAAAATTATGAAACCAATTATTTACATTTAGAGCCTTGCTTTACATATTTCATTGACACAACATACAAAATCAAGTAATATATATATATATATATATACTTTTTTTATGATTTATTTATACTCTGTTTATGCATCACGTATATATATAACCTACTTGATTAATTCTTTTATTAACATCTATCGTATATTAAAACTATATATTTAAATATTTTTAATATATACTTATTTGTTATGCAGTATTATTGTTCTCTACATGCACGTCTTGTTTCAGAAATCAGTTTATTATACTACGATTAATAACCAACTCTTGTTGTTATGGGAGACAAATATTTGAATTTTGAAATTTCTTATCTTTGAAGATGCGTGTCAACAAACATACATCAGCAGTGACACGCGTGTTACAAGTTAGCCAACACTGATTTAGGATTTGATTTTGAATCTCTACAGGTATTGTGACAAAGGGGATTCATTAGTTAAAGTGGAGCAGAAATTTGAGAATAAGGTGTTGAAACTGTAATGAAACTCAAAAGGAAAACACCAACCATGCTTCTTTAGCCGCCCCCACCTCACGCCCCCGCCTTTCTCAAAAGCTGTTATCAAGTCTTAAAATCCAATAAGGAAACAAGAGCGAAAAGTCTTAAATATTGCTCCTCGCGCAATCCACTTTGTTACAGATATATATTAAGAACCTGGCGAGCAGTTTAATAAAGCTCAGCTCGTCTCTATATTTTATACTTATACTCTCCCAGGGCCCTCCCTCTCCCGCGATTTATTATACAGTTATACTTTAATAACATCTTGTCATTTACTCATCCCTTTAGCCAATCTATGCTTTTAGATAAGTTTATAATTTCAAAATTGTCTTGAGAATAGAATTTTTTATTTATTAAACCGTCGGTCACGAGCCTGTACGATATCAGGTACTCATTAAATTCACGGAGTTAGGCAAAGCTTAGGACTCGCAATATAGTTGAATGTTCTGGTTCTCGATCTATTCACGTGGGATGTGCATAAACCTCTGTAAGTCGTCCCTCGGAGAGGACCGTCGGTCACGAGCCTGTACGATATCAGGTACTCATTAAATTCACGGAGTTAGGCAAAGCTTAGGACTCGCAATATAGTTGAATGTTCTGGTTCTCGATCTATTCACGTGGGATGTGCATAAACCTCTGTAAGTCGTCCCTCGGAGAGGACCGTCGGCCCCGAGCCTGTACGATATCAGGTACTCATTAAATTCACGGAGTTAGGCAAAGCTTAGGACTCGCAATATAGTTGAATGTTCTGGTTCTCGATCTATTCACGTGGGATGTGCATAAACCTCTGTAAGTCGTCCCTCGGAGAGGACCGTCGGCCCCGAGCCTGTACGATATCAGGTACTCATTAAATTCACGGAGTTAGGCAAAGCTCAGGACTCGCAATATAGTTGAATGTTCTGGTTCTCGATCTATTCACGTGGGATGTGCATAAACCTCTGTAAGTCGTCCCTCGGAGAGGACCGTCGGCCCCGAGCCTGTACGATATCAGGTACTCATTAAATTCACGGAGTTAGGCAAAGCTTAGGACTCGCAATATAGTTGAATGTTCTGGTTCTCGATCTATTCACGTGGGATGTGCATAAACCTCTGTAAGTCGTCCCTCGGAGAGGACCGTCGGCCCCGAGCCTGTACGATATCAGGTACTCATTAAATTCACGGAGTTAGGCAAAGCTCAGGACTCGCAATATAGTTGAATGTTCTGGTTCTCGATCTATTCACGTGGGATGTGCATAAACCTCTGTAAGTCGTCCCTCGGAGAGGACCGTCGGCCCCGAGCCTGTACGATATCAGGTACTCATTAAATTCACGGAGTTAGGCAAAGCTTAGGACTCGCAATATAGTTGAATGTTCTGGTTCTCGATCTATTCACGTGGGATGTGCATAAACCTCTGTAAGTCGTCCCTCGGAGAGGACCGTCGGCCCCGAGCCTGTACGATATCAGGTACTCATTAAATTCACGGAGTTAGGCAAAGCTTAGGACTCGCAATATAGTTGAATGTTCTGGTTCTCGATCTATTCACGTGGGATGTGCATAAACCTCTGTAAGTCGTCCCTCGGAGAGGACCGTCGGCCTCGAGCCTGTACGATATCAGGTACTCATTAAATTCACGGAGTTAGGCAAAGCTTAGGACTCGCAATATAGTTGAATGTTCTGGTTCTCGATCTATTCACGTGGGATGTGCATAAACCTCTGTAAGTCGTCCCTCGGAGAGGACCGTCGGCCCCGAGCCTGTACGATATCAGGTACTCATTAAATTCACGGAGTTAGGCAAAGCTTAGGACTCGCAATATAGTTGAATGTTCCGGTTCTCGATTTATTCACGTGGGATATGAATAAATCTCTGTAAGTCGTCCCTCGGAGTGGAACATCGGTCCCGAGCCTGTACGATGTCAAGTACTCATTAAACAACCCTATTCTAAATATACTTGGTTTAGGCAAAATGTATAACATAACTGCTTATTGGATACAATTAACTTGTGAAAAGCACAACAAAGAATACAGCTCTTGTTAAATTTTAATAAATTTGACTTTACTATAAAGCACATATAGTAATCATGACAAAAATATACATTATTTGTTGATATTTGTAACTCTGATTGACGAATCATGATACATGTAAGTCAGAAAATACTGCATACAAGCCTATAAGCTAATTTGTTTTGTGGGTCAATTTTTTTGAAAAAATAAAGATATTATAGTATATTTTGAAAAAATAGGAATTTTTTTTCACTAAACTAATAAATCTAGAACATAGAAATTTTGTGCATATCCTCCTATCATAAATTGGTTTTGAAAAAATGTTCAATATTTTTGGACAAGTCAATAAAGACAAAAAAACGAGAATGACAAAGTATGGTAATCACTATTTATTCTAATTGTTGCATTTGTTTACATTACCTTAGAAAAGAATTTCATAAAAATCAAGCAGAACACATTTCACTCATTCCTTGTGTAATCTGTTGTATTAATTCATGTTGGGGGTTACAAAAAAAGATTAACATGAAAACTAACAACGCGTTTCGAACACATAGTGTTCTTCTTGAAGTTTACATCCAAAACAAATATATATATATATATTCGTTTCACGGTGAATCAGAAACACAGAACAGAAACACACAACACCAACAGTGTTGTCTCCGATCGTCGCTTCACAAGTGCGCTTGGTGTCCCTATCACAACTCTTCTGTTGACAGTTCAACCAAAAATTAGAGACAGGAAGTGTGTTTGTTCCTTAGTTCTGTGTTTATGATTCACCGTGAAACGTTTGTTCTCCTTTTGAATCGTTTTCCTGTTTACAAATATATATATATATATATATATATATATATATATATATATATGACCAAACCACAATATGAAATGGGGAAAAAAGAATAAGATCTTTCAACTGTAACAAGTGGTCTTCGTCAGAGTCAAAAACTCAACAAAGACCGCTTTTTACGGTTGAAAGATCTTAGTCTTTTTTCCCTATTTCATATTGTGGTTTGGTCATTGATTGTTATTTCACGTGTTTATGTGAAATCTTGTTATATATATATGAGTTGACTGTCATCCCTCCGTCAATTCACTTCTTATCCTGAGGACGACCGCTATTAAGGTCGAAATATTGATATTTGTTATGTTTCTGTCTATGTATCACAGTTTATTTTAAGTATACGAGTGTGTAAATAAAGTAGTGAGACTGATTTTTTTTTTTAAATTTTCTATTCAAATATAATTACAATGAGATATTGTCACCTTCAAAATAGTTCCCTTCGGAAGCCACACAGCGCTGGAGATGGTCCTTCCAATCATTGTAGCATTGCTGGATCTCGGATTCTGGAATGGCCTTCAGCTGGTCGGTTACAGCAGTTTGTATGTTTTGTAGTGTCCCGAAATGAGTTCCCTTGAGGTGATTTTTCAATCTCGGGAAGAGGAAAAAGTCACAAGGACTCAAGTCTGGTGAATAAGGAGGCTGAGGAGCAACAGGAATGTTTTTACTGGCCAAAAACTCGTTTATTGAGATGGCAGTGTGACAGTGTGACAAGGTTTTTCGGAACCATTTTCGCACAAATTTTTCTCATCTCCAATTCATTGGTCAAAATGTGATGAACGGAGGTGTGATTCAAATTCAACTGTTCCCCGATCATTCTGACTGTCAAGCGTCGATCTGAACGCACAAGGTTCCGTACTCTGTTGACATTTTCATCGGTGTTTGCACTTGAAGGCCTTCCGCTTCGTGGTTCATCTTCAATCGACTCTCTTCCTTCTGAAAATTCCTTAAACCACCGAAAACCTGTGCCCTTGATAAAACACGTTCTCCATAGGCCTCCTGAAGTTTTTCAAAAGTTTCGGTTGCATTATGTCCAAGTCTGAAGCAAAATTTGATTGCACACCGCTGCTCAACTTTGAGGTCACTCATTTTTAAAACGCTCAAGAAAAAACCATTTCACGAAAACCAACGCTACGGACAAACAAATGACTGTGGCGAGTTCAGATTCATACTGGAGGCGCATCACACGTGCACCTGACGCTACTCAAGCCCACGCATCTCCAGCGTTGCCAGATCGAAAGCGACGTTGCCAGTCTCACTACTTTATTTACACACCTCGTATATATCAGTGAGCTTAATGAACACCAGATTGAATTATTTGAAATGGTATACAATAGATGTTGAATTGAGGTTTTTAACAATGGAATTAGTATAAAAAATGACTTATTGTAGGCTAAAAAGCTAATGAAATGGTCTCACATATAAAAATTTAATAGTTGTAAACAACGTGTTTCGAACACGTAGTGTTCTTCCTCAGGCATTAACTAAAAAATACAATGACACCAGAGAGTTATCTTAATGCCTGAGGAAGAACACTACGTGTTCGAATCGCGTTGTTTATACCTTTAAATTGTTATATGTGGAGAACATTTCATTAGTTTTTTACCCTACAATGAGTAAATACCACATAATAACTGATTGCACTACGTTAGAAAAATGACTTAATTTTAAAACATGACAACACTGAGGCATGAACCAATTTATAATAACAAAGATTTGTAATTTAGTTGTTAGTTTTCATATTTAACATTTTTTTGTGTGGAGATATAATTTTTGAAATTTCTCAATACAAAACAGATTTATTAAATCATAAAAACTTGTTGGTGTTCTTTTAAAGAGACTGGTGTGAAATTTGTTACATTTGAGCTATCAGGGTGTGTACTTGCGCCGTGGTACTGATAGCGTTAAGTAACTTAGAATAGTTGTAATATGTACGATATACATAGCTGTAAGTTTGTATCATAAGTAGGGTATGACAGACGTCTTACTTGGGCTCCCCATACCAAAATGAAAAGAACAGAACTAAACAGACGATATAGACTTTTAATTCACTTACTTGATAATCGTTCAACATTAACAACTGTCAATAAACTATTACTGTACAAATCTATGATTATGCCTATTTGGACTTACTGTATTGAAATATGGAGAGCAACAAAATCTAGCAATGCCCAGAGGATACAAGCTCTTCAGTCAAAAATTCTTCATTGTCCCTTTTACATACCAAATCAAACAATCTATTCAGACCTGAGGATTTCAACAGTTCATCAAGTGGCAATATCTCGCTACAAAGCCTTCCATAAAAATCTTTTTAGGCAATAATAATCCCTTAGTCCAAAAAAATATCCCAGGAAATCTCTAAAGGCGCTTGAAGAGAAAGTGACCAAGGGACTTATTGGTGTGAATTACTCTAGTGACATAAATTTAATCTAAGTTTTATAACTTATTTTTCACGCCAGGAATTATAATTGCTGGATGATTTCTTACCTCCTGCCTCCATGTGCAAATTTATATATTTCTTTCATCATTGTCACTGGTAATGTTACTTTTACCTTATTGTGACTATGTAAAATAAAAAAAATATAAAAAAAGTAGGGTATGACTTAAATGTGTCATAGATGACTTTAGCATAAACCACAGTGGCTTGTGACCTCACGAGTGAAGCCAATACTTCTTTTATGCAATAACATACTATTTTTGAAGATATTTCACAATATAAATCAAACAAATCACTATAATATCGGCTTATCGACCAGTCAGTAAGTACACGGCATCTCAAAACAACACGTATGAAATAAAATGTCAACTTTCAAGTATGACAAAGGGTTAATTTTCAATTTATTCTATCGTTTAAATAAGAGAAACTAAAAAAATACATTTCCGGAATATATAGAACACGAGTATGACATCATCTGTTCACCGAAGGGAGAGTTAGTGTCAATTTATGTTTTCTATTTACTCTTTTAATATCTTTTTTTTATACTATAAACGATTTTTTGTCAAAAAGTCAACTGATTTCATTTCATCAGGAATTTATTGGTAAAAATTCTTTAAATAACATCGTCATGAGTTATATTTCTTAAAACTATATTGTAGTGAAACTAATTTTTGTAAGTTTGAGAAATCTTCCAGTTAAAACTAGAGTTCTTGATGCCAGATTATGATAGTTATCAAGATATAACGTTCACAGGATAATAAAATAAAGATAAGAATTAAAATACTCTTAGTAAGATCAAAGTTATGAAGTAATATTGCAATCAAAGTTTATGACGCTGCAATCAGATAAAAGTGGTTTTATAATGTTAACATCACAAACAAAAGTACGTTATTATGAGGGAATGACATACTAAAGCAGATTTATAATGCTGAAACTCATATCAAAGTATATGTATAATGCTGAGATCGCATGCTCAAGTAGTTTACTAAGTGTTTTTATGATGTTGATATCACATACCAAAGCTGTATGTTATGAGGAAATCGCATACTAAAGTAGTTGTAGGATACTGAGAACGCATAACAAAGTATATATCTGATGCTTTTATCGCATACTAAAGTAATTTTACGAAGTTGAGTTCACATACTGAAGTAGAATCTTTTGATTAATAAATAGAAAACAGAAATAGCATTTGACAAACCGTAACATCGTTCACAGTCATACAAGTAAGTTAGTAAAAAAAGAAACCTTATTAAATCATTACTTGTGCAATCCGTAATTGTGTGGTATTTACTCATTCTGAGGTAAAATGGATAAACAAACAAATGTGTCCACACAAAGAAGTTTCACACACTTCCACACTTCATTTGTGTGGAGACTTTTGTTTGTTTATCCATTTTACCTCAGAAACCTTATTGTATTCGGTTTGACTGTTGACTTATCATATGTTAAAGTTGAGTGTCCACCAATTCATATGACTTCAACAATAAATATAAATATAAATAATCTTGTTAAGCTAATTATATATCAATCACAACTTATATCAACAAAACAGAAATTAAAATAAAAAAAAATTTTAACTTTAAAAAAATACACGTTTTGGAAACAAAGCTAATTTGTATCAAACAATTTTAATTATTCATGTTTTCTAATGCGGCTCGGTTTGGCTCAAATAGGTGTCCAATCAAAAATGAGCTGAATTTTACACCAACGTACAGCCAGAAAGTAGTTAAGCATCTATAACAGCGGGATTTGGAAAAAAACTCATTAATTAATTGCTAAAAGGAAGTAAATTAATACTGTTTTATTTTATTTTTAAAAAAATAATAACAATATGATTATTTACAGACAACTGGTTTATGAGTTATTGATGCTGAAAACTAATATATATATATATATATATATATATAAATATATATATGATCTTTTTTTGGGGGTAAATCTCAAAGAAAGGAGATAGAAATACGATGAGAAATGTTGGATGAGATATGGAAAAGGAGGTATAAAGATTAAGGAAAGGGGTGAAGGGCGAGGGAGAACTCGAAGGGTGGAATTGAAGTTGACGGGTAATTTATTAGGGAGGAGATCTTTTTATTAAGGTTATCGAGGTAAAAGGCGTTTTGTGCGAGTTGCCACGTAGGTCCTACATCATAGAGCTTTGGAAGCCACTGTTTATAGCTTTACTTACCACACTTACCTTTTCCTCCAAATACCTTTCTCTAACTTTCTGCTTCAATTTTATTTTTTAAGTTTCTATATATATATATATATATATATATATACATATTGTTTATCGGGACTCGGTCAGTTCTTCAGGTTCTCTACATATATATATAATGATCAAACCACAATAAGAAATGGGAAAACAAGACTAAGATCTTTCAACCGTAACAAGCGGTCTTCGTCAGAGTCAAAAACCCAACTGAACACTAGATGCAGAAAACATCTGGTGAGGAGTTGAGAAGAGTGGGAGGGAAGAGTGGTATTTTAAAAGGGTGAAAGCACAGGAAAGGACTAATGTCCAGAAAGGGATGTTTGGGGAAACAAAGGAGTACAGTAAGAAAAAGTAAAAAAAGTAAAAAACTATCCGCTAGCTGTCAACCCTCTTTGAAGAGGCTATTGCCCTCGTGACGAAAGTATCAAGTTTGAAGAGACCGTTACTAATGTTTATAATATTAGATCTATTAAATTTAATTAGAGACGATTCAATAATATTTCTTAACAACATTGATTTTTCATAGGTAATAAATTTAGCTCCTGTCCAATCAATATGATGATTTTCATTTTTTATATGCAAGAATAAGGCACTACTGTTTTCCTGTCTACTTACGTTATATTGGTGTTGTTTTACACGTGTTTTTAATGATTTACCAGTTTGACCAATATAAATTTTATGGCAATTTTTGCACGGAATTTTATAAATACCAGCGGACTCCAATTCGCTTGGAGAGTTTTTTATTAACATATTACCCACGTTATTACGATTAGAAAACACTATATTAAAATCAAGTTGTTTGGCTAATCTTGGAAGGGGGTCCAATGATTCGTGGTATGGCAAAACTATAGAATTTGATAATAAAAGGGGCTCTTTTGAAGTATTAGAGAAAGTTTTTTTAGCACCCTTCAAAGCTAAATCGATATAAGAAGAGGGGTATTTTAATGAAAGGGCAATTGACCTAATGTTATTAATCTCTTCATTAAGAAATTCTGGAGAGGAAACTCTTAAAGCTCTCAAAAACATATTTTTAAAAACAGAAATTTTAACATTTTTTGGATGCGATATATATATATATATATATATCGTTCAATGTACATAAAGAAACATATAGAAATTAAAAACACAAACTTACAGTCTCTAATTTTCGGTTGAACCGTCTTCAGGAGAGATAAAGATTTATCTCTCCTGAAGACGGTTCAACCTAAAATTAAAGACTGTAAGTTTGTGTTTTTAATTTCTCTATGTTTCTTTATGTACATTGAACTGTATCGTATTTTCATCGAAAAAGTGTATATATATATATATATATGTTTTATTAAAAATAATGCCGAATTGGATTTTTACACTTTTTCTTATTAGTTTTTCTAGTCTTCTCATACATAACTTCCATGGTTCTGGAACTAAAAACATAAGTTCACCATCATTTTTATTATAGTCAATAATTATTCATAATTATTATGGAAGTCAAGTAGGAGAAGACTAGAAAAACTAATAAGAAAATGTGTAAAACTCCAATTAGGCATTACTTTTAATAAAACTTGTATAAATGAAGGCCTGCTCCCCAAATATATATATATATATTGAACATTATAAACAGGAAAACGATTCACAAATGATAACAAACGTTTCCCAATAAACTATAGACATAGATTAAAGATACGAACGCACTTATAGTCTCAGTCTTGAGACTGTAAATGTGTTCGTATCTTTAATCTGAATCTAAAGTTTGTTGTGAAACGTATATATATACGAAACTAAAGTTTATCGGGACTCAGTCAGTTCTTCAAGTTCAAATTAAACTCTCATTGCCAACATTTCGGTCTTTATTTAAAACCTTTTTCATAGACAGAAGTATAAATTTTGAAACAGAAAAACTAACTATTACATTACAAATTATTTTACAAAGAAAAATAGTCTGTGGATTTCAACAACTATAGTTTGAATGAGCACGTGACACATAGTTAAGTGTCACTTAAGTGGAAAAAAGGTTTTGAATAAAAACCGAAATGTTGGCAATGAGAGTTTAATTTGAACCTGAAAAACTGACTGAGTCCCGATAAACTTTAGTTTTGTTTGTATTCCACGGTCGATACTCTTATATATAATTATATATATATATATATATATAGACTGTGTTGTTATCAGCCTTTGGAGCGATTCACTTCTTTTCCTGAAGACGAGGACATCGAAATATAGTAGTGAGTTCAGTGGTTTCCTTTCTATGTGTTCTTTTTTAAATTTTAGTTTATATATATATATATATATATATCAATGATCAAACCACAATAAGAAATGGGAAAACAAGACTAAGATCTTTCAACCGTAACTACGGTTGAAATACGTTTCACGTATGTTTGTATATGTATATATATATACATATACAAACATAAAAGTTAAAACATGGTACTGTTTCAGTATACAGGTCCTGAGGCAGACTAAGGTTTAGACCTGCTCCTGGTCTTAACCTCAATCGTTAATTGTTTTATTGTTATTTTAGTCTTTTTGACTTAGTCAGTTTCATTTTTCATTTTTTGTTTATAGTTCAGTTTTTAAAACTTCTTATTAGTTCTTAACTTTATATCAGTTAAATGTATTTATTCATTTAATCTTTATTTGGCTTTTATTTTATTTTATTTATTTATTTATCTTCCTTGTCTCCCCCTCCCTCCGAATGGTAACTACGTGGTGTACCGAAATATTCTTAAAGATTATAGAGTAGTAGAAAATATAATTATTAGTATAGTCCATAACTGTCATTAGATCTGGAGTTTCTTTTACGTTTTGCAGCTTTATATACTGAGCTCAAATTTGTTTTTATTTTAGGCATACTTCTTATTTAGTACGTGGGTAGGTAGGACTCACTTTTTTAAAGCGAGCAAATTATCTATTTTTATTATCTATTTTAGCGGAAATTAAAATCAATAATACCTACTTGCTATAGTATCATGCACCTAAAAATACCTGTGTATCTATACAGGTTTTCTCACTACATTGTTTATAACTGATTCATTTTAAGTTATCTTTACGTTTTATACATTAGGAACCAAATACACCGTCAGAAAAATTTTTCACTGTTATATTTTCTTATTTTAAAAATATACTGATATTTTAGGTTCCTGTTACAGTATCAGGCATGTATTGTTATATTTTACAAAGAAAAATAGTCTGTGGATTTCAACAACAACTGTAGTTTGAATGAACACATGACACTAAGTTAAGTGTCACGTGTTCATTCGAACTACACGTATATTATATAGAAATAGATTCCATACGTTTTGTCACAACATTGTTTGTAACACATTCATTTCAAGTCATCTTTACGTTTTATTTATTAGAGAAACCAAATACACCCTTAGAAAAATTTGTCACTGTTTATTTTTTTTTTATTTTCAAAATATACAGGTATTTTTAGGTGTCTGATATTATGGCAAGTAGGCATTGTTAGTTAATATGCCTTGAAGGCTAGCTAAACACAGCTTAAAGGTCCATAAATTCGCTTCTACATTGTATTCCAATCCATTCAAATCAGCTTTTATGTTAGACATACACAAATCTACTGTCAAACTTTCAGCTCGCTTTAACTTATAGTGTCTGAGTTTAATTGTGACAAAATTTTGGACAAACAAACAGATAAATTATTCTAAGAGTGGATTTGCTTTCTCTAATCTATAAAACATAAAGATAACTTGAAATGAGTCAGCTCTAAGCAATGTAGAGACAAAACTTCTCTTTTATTTATATAGAGAAGAAAATAATATCATAATCACTTACAAACTCATTTTCTTACTTACTTTTAAAGAAGCTTACTTACGTTTTAAGTCTAATGATACACTGCATTACTTAATACAAGAACTGAAATCCTTAAAATATAGTGTTCATTAAATTAAAAAATGTAATTAAATTTTTATATACGAGCCAAAAAAAAGAAGTCAAATTTAAAATAATATATTAATAGCATTTTTCTAAATTCTTCTTTCTTAGCAGTATATCAATTACTTTATATTATATTATTATAGAATATAATACTGTTTCTTTTAGTTTCATTATATCAACTATTGAAAAGTAAAAATATTAAAACAAACTGTTGAACTTTTGTCAGAGAAAACATCACACTATGCCAGAGATCTTTGTATTTAAAATTATTTCTTTCAATTTTAAATCTATTAATAATAATTAGTGATATTAAATAATTAATAAGCTATTAATTGGCAATTAAATAAAATTAAACGCAGCAAATATAATGTATATAAGAAACTTAATTAATCACCATATAAAAAGGTTCGACATTTAAAACTCTAAAATAAACATTTAATTTTTAAACATAATTTAATGTTTAAAGTGAATTACTTTATTTATCAATAATTAAATTAAAAGTAGTTATGAGTTCAATAATTATTGTATAACTATTTGCAACATAATCAATTTAATTTGAGCTGATTTTACAAAAAAAAATGTTTAAACTAGTTTATTAAAAGTAGTTTAAAATAATAAATGGTTGTAAAATAAGCATTTTTAATGTTAGAATGAAGACATTGATTAAAAAAAAGGTTATATTCAATATTCTGTTATTTAAAAACAGAATTATTTTAAACTTTATATAGAATGTTGTAAACATTACAACAGCTAAAATTTTATTTTTGAAATTGAATTACCATATTTGTCATATTATAACATATTTTTACTAAAATGTGTTATATTTCTTTCTTTTAATTTATTAATATTACTATTTTCGTTTTTTTCTCCCAATGTTAAAAGGTTATATTTGAATTGCATCAGTTGCTATTAGCATATTGAAAGCCAGTTAATTATATAATATTTTAAATAATTAGAAATAATTAAATGGAGGTACATTACATG
Organism: Hermatobates lingyangjiaoensis; assembly: GCA_026182355.1. Classification (NCBI taxonomy): domain Eukaryota; kingdom Metazoa; phylum Arthropoda; class Insecta; order Hemiptera; family Hermatobatidae; genus Hermatobates; species Hermatobates lingyangjiaoensis. Next base: position 893,325 of record JAPFBL010000126.1, on the reverse strand, counting down.
AAATAACCTTTTTTAAATTATACTTTAATTGTTTATTAATTTCAATGAATCAGCTTTAAAAGTTTTTGAAATAATTAGTAGGATTGTTTAGTTAAAAATAATTGTTATGATAATTAGTAAAGATGCTTTTATTTACAATTAGTTGCATTACTGAAACGTAGTGTTTGCCATCATAATATACATACAATTTAAAAGCAATGTAGGGAGAAAATAGAAGATAAATTTTAAATTGTGTACTACCTTTCTGTTTGATGAGTAAACTTTTTCTTCATTTCTTCTCTCTTTTCAAACACTTATACGAACGCAAGATAATTTCACACGTGTGCATCACATAGTAATCTAATTATAAAATCACTTTTAAACTGCAAATATAACAATTATTTTCTAAACTCTGGAAAAAAAAACGACGCTTGGAACTATAAAAAAGAACGACGCCATGATGGTTTAAAAAGGTATAAAAGAGAGATTTGGCTCTTAATTAAACCAATGTTGACACAATGGACAGAAATAATTATGAAAACCTAATACAGACCAATAAATTTTTGTGAGTTACATTTGACAAGAAATGATTCTATAATTGATATTATTTTTAAATAGATAATTTTATAATAATAATAATATTATCATAATAATATGTTTTATAGTTTAAAAGATTTGTACCAGTGTGCTTTCAACTTTCCTAAAAGTAAATATATTATTAATTTAATAGACAAACTATTTAATTGAACGTTTCGTTTTAATACAGTTATCCCTATTTTGCTAATTTTAACACAAATATAATCATAGACACAGCCTTATAAAAACAATCAAATGAATCACGATGACTAATAATTAAGACTAGTCATTTCCTGAGTACTATTTAAATTCATTTTCAATATTTCCCACATTTACATAGTTATGTCATAGTTATGTTTCTATGAAAGGATAGAGTTTACATAGTTATTATCATTTCAAAGAGTTTTGTAAAAAAAAAACACAGAAATGACAATACATTTAATAAGATGGGACCATTTCTTTTAATTTTACTGAGTACAATGTATATTTAGATTGCATTTGCATACTTAATTATTTTATCAACTACAATTTATTCTAAGTCATGTAATTAGTTGAGTAATTTCTTTTACTTAATTATCTTGATATGAACATTAATTTATTTCATTTCTATTGTTAATTGAAGCATTATATGGGAAAAAATCATTCTGTTAACTCACCAGCTGTGCAAGCAGATATTGTGTGGGATTTACTGATGATTAGAAAGACTAAGTCTTCACACATAAGGACTTAGTGTTCTTTGACTCCTTAAACAGTCAAATTCACCTTACTCAGGGCAATATAATCTGATGGTAACCACTAACTATTCGAAACAGAGTCGTTTGATAAAATCTTTTTTTGATTGGAAAATTAATGTTCCCTTCTACTTTCTAATCAAAACTTGGATAGTATCAAACCTTTCTAATCCAAAAATAATATCATATAACCTCCTCTGAAACTTTACTACAAGTAAACAAAGTAGAATTACTATAATATCAAACTTCTTGTCAATCAATTGATTGTTTTGTTTTATTTTTATTTAACAATCATTATGATTTATATACATTAGCTCCTAGTATCTTGAGATACATTAGATACTCCATGGAAATGGTTGAAAATTGAACTTCCTGCTCTAATCAGTTCAATATCAGCTGGATTGGTTTGTGCCTCAGTTTATCTAATATCACATACAGTGGTGTGGGATCAGATAACTAAGTTTCATAAACTCCAGCTTTATATAGTGTCTAGAAAAAGATGACAACTTATTTATCATTTCAATTAGTTGCTACTAAGTCTCGTTCCAATAATGAATATACTCACAATGACTTAAATAACTACACAACAAAATCTTTTGTTTAATATAATAGTTACGATCACATATGAACATGATATCTAGCATACTTATCAAAACTCTGATGTGTTTTGGTTTAGATGTTTGCAAACAGGTGAAAATTATAATACCTGTTAATTCTAGTTTATCACGAATTCTTCAAAATAAACATTAAAGAAAAGAATTAATAATTTATTACTTTACAAATAACAGAATTAAGAAAGAAGAATGAAAAATAAATTCTTTCAACATAAGTGAAGTAAAATTAATGACTCCAGATGTAAAATATGTTTATTTTATAGAAATAAACCCAACCAGTTATTTTCTACGAAAGATCTTAATCATATTTTTCAGAATCTTATTGTTGTTTACACGATGTTTTTTTTTATATAAAACAAGTTTTATTTATCAGGAATTGATCAGTTTTGAAATTAAACTTTCAAAGCCAACGTTTTGATTTAAAATTTGTATTTGGAACTTAAGCATTAAACAGATGTATGAAATCATGAAAGTATGTATAATAAACTAGTACATAAGAGGTTTAAAATGAATAATTTTAGGAATACAAATTTGAACACAATACAAACTTGTTCTAAGGCAATATGATAAAGACACATTCCTATCATTTATGTTATTTTATGTTGGTTAATAAATGGAATATTTAAATTTACAGGTTATGTTAGTTTTAAATATGCTTGATTGTGTATATTCCTTCAATTGATGTTTTATTTATTTATGTAATAGTATAAATGATTTCTTGTTTTATTCAACATACTTATTGTGTATAGATCTTGATTCATGTTAAGAATTATAAATCTAAAGCCTGAGGCATATATGAATATTTGTTTTCATGTCAAAATAATAGCAATAACAGTTATTCCTGTCAATTACATTCCTTTGAATTTATTTTATTAACTGTTGCTATAATTTCTTAACAATAAGAGACACAAGGGGTCACAATTCATCTAGTTATTACTAATTTTTACATTTTATAAATGTTTAACATTTCTTTTTAATGTTTCTTACTGAAAATGAAACCAGTCACCCACGTGACCCAAAGGTCATTTATTTAGTGATGAATTTAATAAGTTCAATAGATTGTATATTCATAAAACTTATGAGTATTATTTCAATAAAAATCCAGAATCTTTCTTCTTTTATCACCAAATTCTCCTCTTCAGAGAACACAAACAACAACTAATATTCAATCTACATCTCAATATTAAGTTTTGCTGAAATGTACAACACATTGATTGATTAGAGCATTTTGTGAAACAAATCCATCATATCATGGAAAGTAACAGAAATTATATGCTTGATTGCAGTTTATTTTTTACATCTCACAATTTTATTCTTTCTGCATCTCATTTTAACTCATGAAATCATTTTAAAATTTTCTTATTAAACCTCTAAACCTCAATTTTATTTCAGTCGATACACTTAAACAATTTCTAGGTCAATGTAAACAAATCAGACAAATATAGTAGATGATCCATTAGTCCAGTATAAATATTTAGTTTTCAAATCTTTATTACTCCTTGCGGCATTTGAAATTTCACGAATTTCTATTATAAAGAGTTAACTTTTTGTTCATTTTTGTGGCAAAACGTCATTGGTTTTTAATAGGCCCTTCAACATCAAAAAAACATATTCTGAAAACGTAAAAACCCTTTTGGTTAACTTAATTTTACTCAACTAAAATTACTCATCTCATATCCTGAATAATGCTCTATTTTTAGGTATAATTTCATGTTGATCCTTCAGACGGTATGGATTAAATCGTTATTATCAAGCTTTCAGATTGAATGTAAAGTTAACATTTTTACATTTTATTGAAAACAAAGTATTTACTGTTGCTACTAAATACTGATTTTTTTGTCAGTTATTGCATTTTTAATAAAATTAAAATTATGTTAATACTGTCATATTAATACAGTTTCAAAAATACTACCATAATTTTGAAGACTCTAGAGTTAGTAGTTTAGCAGGAAAAGAAAGGCTAAAAACACATTTTTACTTAAAAACACATTAAAGGCTAAAACACGAAAAGAGTGACTTTTCCATCACGCATGATTGCTCCTAAACACTATTCATCCTATTGTAAAGTAAAAGAGAAAGAGTCACCACAGATTTAAAATTAATAATACGTGTGTAAAAAAAAATGAAGCTATATATCAATTAGAAAATAGTGATAACATTTCGCAAGTTAGTTATATCTTCACAAGGACATGCAGAACTGGCCCAAGTAGTGATAACGACCTCAGAAGTCACTAAACTATCAGCTTTGAACAAACAACGTTAATCCTTCAGGCTCCCCTTTGCTATGTAGAATAGCTCCTAGACTATGATGTATATGTAACGAGGAGACACATAACCTCCTGGGCACTTGTATGAGTGTTATCAGAGGGAACCAAAAGTATTTGGCTTTTATTCGAAAAGTTTTACTTTGTGTAGAAGAGTGGCCTATTAAGCCCTCCTCATTAATCACAAAAGAATATGTAAAATTGTTGTACGGTTTTGAACCTTAAAAATATTACAATCGCAAGACATTTCAATTATATATTACCTGAGCCACCTTTATGGTGCGTTATTTATGTTCAATAAGATTGCTTAATACGACAGAAATGTTTAATTTAAAAAAAAAACCAATATAATCGTATTACTGTATTTAAAAATAAGAAATATTGTACAAAGGTATAATTAAAGTACGTAATGCAATGTGGAATGTACTGCAATGAAGTAATAAACTAATGAAAAAGAAAGGTACTTCAATATATAGTAATGTTCGTTTTCAGTGCTCACTGCTGTAGGCTTTCACCTATTGATAGTCAAAATACTGGAAGCGAAAAATATGGCTCATTTACAATTTGGCACCCATTTTATCTTTTACTTTGGTAGTCTTAAATTTTTGTTATCAAGTTCATTAATGTAGGGGGATCTTTTACGAGTATCTGATATTGTTCAGACTTGGAACTGGCATATTTCCATCTTCTTGAAGCGTGGTGTATAGAAAATATGCCATCTCCAACGAGAAAAATATAGGATCTTGATCAAGATTCGAACCTATAACCTAGTGTACTAAAAGCAAGCAAACTATTTGTTAGGCTACACTTGACTCTAAATCTATATAATTACAAAACTTTGTTGGTCTTGATTGCTTGTTTGTTTTCATACGATCTCAACTGAATAAATAATATAGATACTTTGTGGGAATCGAACCCACGACCTTCGGATTGGAAGCCCAACGGGCTATCCACTGCACCAAAACAACCTTGTTTGAATATGCCCCCAAAACCTGATATAAATGAAGTTGTTGCTTGTACAAGTCTACTAAAGGTAAATCCTTAACTACAATATTTTATGTGCTCGCCTCAATTTTTTCACCTGAGAGGTCAATCTGAGCACGAATGTCCCTAGGAAAGTTAGTCAAGCCGTCGGTCCCGAGCCTGTACGACGTCAAGAACATGTTAAAGATCGTGTTGTTTCAGATACCTTGAAAGAACAACTTAGAGATGTTTAATCTTTAAGAGATCAACTACAAAAAAAATTACAAAATTATTTTTGCAATTAGTTAGCAAAAATAATTTTGCTAACTCTAAATACTCTGAGTTAGGCAAAATTTAGGACTCCCAATGTAGCATAATGTTCATTGTGTGATATTACAAAGGTCCAATATTCAGCCTATGTGAGGACTGCCACTTGTAACCTAACATAACCTAACTTAGCTGTTTTAAGATTATATTAACATCAAACATATTAAATATTATTAGTTTTCCGGTCTAATTTACAATTATTTAATTATAATAAATTTAGAAAGAGGAAATTTAATGAATAATCGACAAGAATATGAAATGTTTATTTAACATATCAACAAATGATATTTATTATAGTCAACAGAAGTTTTAGAGCCATAATGCCGATATTTTTTTCTATTTCATTAAAAATTATAGACTAACATTAATATTTCCATTTTTTTTTCAGTAGTGAACTATATACTAGACAATCAATAACGCTGTGTAGTTTATAAAATGATATAAAATAATTCTCTCGTTGTCTGAATATTGAATCTACATCTGTAGTAATATACAGGGGTACTATATCTGTTGACTAAATGTAATTAATTTATTTGCTCTGTGGTCTGCAATAAACCAAGGGGATTCACAAACTACTAATATTTCGACCAATTATAAGTAGCTCTCCGTAGAGTCAAACAAAAAAAACAACCATTACAGTTTTTTAGGAAAATTCAAATTGTACAAAAAATGCTGTAAATAGAAGAGCATTGTTTTAAAAATATTTTCATGGCCCTCTTTGCTATATATGTATTAATTTAGAGCACGGGTTCTTAACCGGGGTTATCCATATCCCTTGGGGGTATGGAACCCAAATACTGGGGGTATGGGACTCGATCTCTCGTAATCAGGTATTTTTTTAGAATCTTCATTATTTTCTTCTATTTTGTACCTATTATTGTTAACAGGTTATTATTTTTAGTTTACTTATGTTCTTATTCACTGTCGTTATGCTTGTAAGTAGTTAAAATCTAAATGGACTGTAACTTTAATTTTGTTTTCACTAGAAATGTAAAAAAATGATCAATGTTTATGATTATTTCAAGTTCTATTCCTCGCAATCCCGACCTAAAGTACAGGATATTCAAAGTACTGACATATTTGGAAGACATACTGGCAAATGATAGGATTGGTAATAATTATTTCAACAGTCAAGTGAAGGGGGTATGGCACCATACTGGACAATCCATTGGGGGTCTGGAATCATTCGAAGGTTAGAACCCCTGATTTAGTTTATTTGCATTTATGTGAACATGACTGATCGCATTAAATAGGAAGGTATTGAATGATTTAACGGGTCATGGTAATCTAGTAATACATAGTAATGCCAAAGCCATTTCATATTTTTTTTTTTTTAACGAAAACAAGTAAAATAATTTTGATATAAAGAGACTAAGTGAACCCATAAATGACGTAATAGGAAAGACGTTACTTGAGTGACGTCATAGACAAGTCTTTGTTACTTCATTGGTCAGTTTAGAATCCGACTCGGCTCGGTTGTGTTCTAAAAGTGTCCCGCCATAATATCAAATATTATTCTCTGAAAAGAACAATATTTCTGGATATCTCATCAATTGGTAAGTACAACAGTTTCTGCAATTATTTACGTAAATATAATTAATAATTAATTAGTTTAATAATAATTATTTTAACAAATAATTAGATGTCAATTTCTTCGTGATTATGTTTAAACCAATATGGCCACTTCAGTTTTAAGTTAGCGTCCATTCATTGAAATAAAATTATCTTACAATCAATAATACATAGCTATGTTTAAATACAATATGATAAATTAATTTAAAATACATAATAATGTGCTCGTTATTTATCAAAATGCCAAATAAATATCCTATCAGAAATAAACTATTGAAATAATTAGAATTTCATTTTAATTAATGGAAGTTTAATGGAATATATTACTTGCTTATATTATGTATAACTCTTGCAATTTGAATTAAGTAATAGTTATGGTTGTTTTATATTTAATAAAATTAACTATTCCAGCTCGCTAGTATTAATTTAGTTTTACAGTTAAATGATGTTTTATTAAACATAAAACATTTTACTAATTACTGACTTATTGTTTTAATTAATAAATAAAATACATTCTTTATAATCATATACTGTAAAATTACGTTAATTAAAAATGATTTAGGAAAAATATGAGAACATATAAAGCACTAAAAATATAGCTACAATTCTGTTGTCCTAGAACAAGCTCTGCATTTTCCAACTTCTAATATTACTTGAATATTCATTTCTTTTCTCTGTATTATCATTGTTTACTCATTGAAATCATTATTGATAATTAATTAGTTTAATAATAAAAATAATCTTTAGTAATGTAGCAAAGAAAAGAGTTAACTGTAAACTTACTTTTGGTTCATTCTCTATTACCACAGAGTTGTTAAATTCATTGAAAATATTTCATATTTTGAAACTGTAGTTTCCATACATGATCATATTTATAATTTTGACATAATGAAATGTTTAATAATAAAAATATCATCAGCACAATTATATAAAGACTATTTTCTTAAGTATACTTTGTACAATTAGGTTTTAATTCTTTACATAAAATTTCATCGTATATCATGTTTATTTAAGATTTAAGTAGGAAATAATTTGCCAAATTTCTTTAATTTCTAGATTGTTTAACACTTTATTTTGATTATTTGAGAACTTGTTTTAATAAAAGTTATGATCTGTTTAAAAGTAATTCAGTAAAAAGAAACATCATTTATTGCAATCATTTTCTTTTGAAATTATTAAAACTGGAGGTTAACCAAAATGGATCTGTTTGATTTTAATGATTATTGAATAAACTTCAAGATTTTTAAAACATTTTTGTTGGACTTATTTCAAATTTAGTATATTCGTTTGTGATGTATATATATAACAAGATTCCATATATAAACGTGAAATAACAATCAATTATCAAACCACAATAAGAAATGGGAGAAAAAAGACTATAATTTTTCAACTACAACAAGCGGTTTTCGTCAAATACCCAACTGACCCAATTAGTTGGGTTTTTGACTCTGACGAAGACCGCTAGTTGTGGTTGAGAGATCTTAGGTTTTTTTTTCGTCCATTTCATATTGTGGTTTGATTTTATATATATATATATATATATACTTTTTGATAAAAAATATGATCCGAAATGGACAAATACAGTTCAATGTACATAAAGAAATATAGAGAAATTAAAAGGTCACACTTAGAGTCTCTAATTTTCGGTTGAACCGTCATCAGGAGAGATAAGAGAGCGAAACGAAGCGCACTAGTACAGAGACAGTTGGAGACCAATAATATTGTAAATTAGACACTGTAAGTGTGTGCTTTTAATTTCTCTATGTTTCTTTATGTACATTGAACTGTATATATTATATCAAGAGTTATTGTTGATTATTAATTTTTATACATTGATATATATATGAACTAATCACCACAATAAACAAATATATATTAATTACAATGCTCTAAGGCCTTTCGTTACAACATCATGAGTGAACTAAATGAACCAAACAAAAAATACAATGACAAATTAACCTGGTTGATTGAAGTCTTCAGGATTGCTGGCATCCCTGTCTGAATTTAATGTTACTAAACTTAAAGGAGTCTTGTTCTGCTTACTTATTCTTTCATTAATATTTCATCTAGTTTGTAAGTCCCGGACTATTGTTCATTAAATTTCCATAAAAGTTCTTTATGAGTGCACTTTCAATAATATTTCTCCTCCTTTTTGAAGGTACAAAAATTATCAACAATAATTGGATAGTTGGTCTCCAACCGTCGCTTTACAAGTGCGCTTGGTGTCTCTATCTCAACTCTCCTGATGACGGTCCAACCGAAAATTAGAGACTGTAAGTGTGTTTGTACCTTAGTTCTGTGTTTGTGATTCACCATGAAACGTTTGGATCGTTTTCATGTTTACAATATATATATTAATCTGTCTTTAAGGAAAAACACTGATAGAAGTAATCACTAAAACTCATCGCGTTATTTCAACTCCTTTATCAGCATGTACACAGATTATGGAGAAAGAAAGAGTTGCCTGTTAACTAAAACAATACAGTAAAGCATACTAGTGAGTTCTGCTATCTCTTTTGTGTGTCCATTCTTTGAATTTAGATTATTTAGTTCGTGGAATCGTTTTATTCATTTGATTTTATTTTATTTTTTTTGTATGCTGTTATCATGTTTGTTTACATTTATGATTTAAGATTTCGATATTATTACTAAAGATCCTTACAAGTATAGAACAGAATGTTTCATATTTTATCATCTTAACTTAAAAGGAAATAACATTTTTGGAAATATTTATTGTTAAAACTCTGATGTATCGGTCTCTAACTGTCAGATTCTGTTTTGTAACAACAATCCTGAACTGTAGACTAGATAACAATATAACAAGGATCTTGAACTGATCTATTCTAACCTGTGAATACATGTTAAAACACTACAACAATTTAAACGACCAAAACAGATAATTTCGATTGATTTTTTGTGTACATTATTAAACTTTACTCATGCGTTATTCAGCTGGCCAATAACCCTCCTTGTCAAGTGTGCTCGGCCCTTTACTCAGTGTCTGTAGTTTACTGTGAAACGTTTGTTGTCCTTTGTGGATCGTTTTCCTGTTGATTATATATATATATATATATATATATATATATATAATAATAATAAATAAATTATCGACCATGGGTCAGATATACAACTAAAAAAGATAAGTCGGGATGCGGTCAGTTTCTTTCACTTCCAATCAAACTCTCATTGACGAAGTTTCGATTTTATTCTAAATCTTTTTCAAAGACCTACAATACAAAGGAAATTAACAAATTAAATACAAACCATTTTAACACAATCAGAAGAATGTTATGAAAATTATATTATAAAAAAATTAATACTCATGATTGTATTTAATTAATTTTCTCATAATGTAATTCTTCTGTTTGTGTTAAAATGTACGTATTTAATTTCTTAATTTCCTTTATATTGTAGTTTTTTGAAAAAGATTTTGAATAAAATCGAAACGTCAATGAGATTTTAATTGAAAGTTGAAGAAACTGACCGCATTCCGATTTTTCTTTTTTCAGTTATATGTATATATCAAACGATTTGAATAAAAGAACACGTAGAAACAACACACAACTCACTTCAATATTTTGACCTTCTCGTCATCAGGAGAATGAAAAGAAGAAGATGATTCTGCTCGGTTGGCAAACAAGAAATATATATGTATATATATGTATATGTACTTTAAAATCAGAAAACATTATGTATATTACTTTAAAGACAGGAAAAACACTAATAGAGATAATCCCTAGTAGTCGCTTTCAATATTTCTACATTTTTAACTATCTTCCTGAATTCAAGGGAAAGGAAGTTGTTTAGTAGTTTCAGACAAAGGCCGACTTCTCGGAATATGCGCCGGCTGGCCATAACGGAAGTCACAACTATAATAAAGCGATTGCCTCGTCAATATTGAGTCGACCTTGGATAAACCAGTACTAACTAATCTTTATAGTATTTGATCGATTAAATTTAATAAGAAAGGATACGATATTATTTCTAAACGACACCGATTTCACATAAATAACAATTTTAGCTTCTGTCCAACAATATCATGATTTTCATTATTTACATGCAACAAGATGCCGCTTACTTAGTTCTCGTCCAGTTACCATCATTGGTGTTGTGTATAGATACAAACTAAGAAGAGATCTTGGTCATTTTTCTGGTTTCATACTGCGGTTTAAATGTTGAGATATATATGTATGTATATTATATATATATATATATATATACTTTTTCGTTGGAAACACGATCCAAAACGGACAAAAATAGTTCATATAGACAAAGAAACATAGAGAAATCAAAAGAACACACTTACAGTCTCTAATTTTCGGTTTGAACCGTCTTCAGGAGAGATAAGAGAGGGAAACCAAGCACACTGGTTTTCCAAGTTTTAATAGATTAAAAGTCTATTTATAGCAATGATTAAGCATGAGTCATCGATTTTAATTTAACATGTCACTTGGCCAACTCCTTTTCCAGTTGAATCCTGTTAGCAGGAGGTTAGTTCGTAGGATCGTCAGAGAGCAATTCGAGAAACTTCAATCTACCAGTTTAACAAGTATTTATTATTTTTTAGTTCACTTGCTCTCTGACGATGTGTTGACGAAAGGCCTTAGAGCATTGTTTCCAAATTTGTTTCATTGTGTTAAATTAATCCTATATATATATATATATATATATATATATATATATAATAAAATAAAAAACGAAGGAAACACACAGAAATACACAGACATAACTCACATCGATATTTCGACAATCGTCGTCATCAGGAGGTGCGAAGAGCGAAGAGTCCCGCAGGAAGACAGGGCGGTACTGAACTCGGAAACCGCAGCCAGTACCCCACCACTTACCACCAAGCGGGGGAAGGGAGGGAAGGAAATGAAGAGCCAAATTAAGACGTAAAAGGAACGAGTAAAAATTATAACTATAAAAAATTATAAAAAAGTAGATAAATCAAATTAAAATTAATAAAAATAATAAATAAAAAGTAAAATAAAAAATAATAATAAATAAATAAATAAAAAATAATAAATAAATAAATAAAAAATAATAAATAAATAAATAAATCATAAATAAATTATTATTTTTTATTTATGTATTTATTATTATTTTTTATTTTACTTTTTATTTATTATTTTTATTAATTTTAATTTGATTTATCTACTTTTTTATAATTTTTTATAGTTATAATTTTTACTCGTTCCTTTTACGTCTTAATTTGGCTCTTCATTTCCTTCCCTCCCTTCCCCCGCTTGGTGGTAAGTGGTGGGGTACTGGCTGCGGTTTCCGAGTTCAGTACCGCCCTGTCTTCCTGCGGGACTCTTCGCTCTTCGCTCTTCGCACCTCCTGATGACGACGATTGTCGAAATATCGATGTGAGTTATGTCTGTGTCTTTCTGTGTGTTTCCTTCGTTTTTTATTTTATTGTAAAAAAGTCCGCTGGACCGTTTCTTTTAATTGTGTATATATATATATATATATATATATATATCAACTAAACCATCATCTAAACCACAATATGAAATGGGAGGGAAGGACTAAGATCTTTCAACCGGGACAAGAAAGTTGAGTTTTTGACTCTGATGAAGACCGCTTACTACAGTTAAAAGATCTTAGTCTTCTCCCCCTCCCCCCCCCCCCCCCATTTCATATTAAGGTTTGATCATTTACAAATATATATATATATATATATATACTTTTTTTCGTTGGAAATACGATCCAAAACGGACAAATATATTTCAATATAAACAAAGAAACATAGAGAAATCAAAAGAACACACTTACAGTCTCTAATTTTCGGTTTGAACCGTCTTCAGGAGAGATAAGAGAGGGAAACCAAGCGCACTGGTTCAGAGACGGTTGGAGACCAACAGTGTTGCCGCATGCGCGCCCGTTCACAGAAAATAAGGTTTATTTATTTATTGTTTTCATATTCCATTAATTTAATGTAATTATAAATTGATTCCTGTCTACCTTATTTTCTGTGAACGGGCGCGCATGCGGCAACACTGTTGGTCTCCAACCGTCTCTGAACCAGTGCGCTTGGTTTCCCTCTCTTATCTCTCCTGAAGACGGTTCAAACCGAAAATTAGAGACTGTAAGTGTGTTCTTTTGATTTCTCTATGTTTCTTTGTTTATATTGAACTATATATATATATATAATATATATATATATATATATATATATATATATATATATATATATATATATGAGCGGTCGCCGCTCTGCCTTCCTGTGGGACTCTTCGCCTCCTGATAACGACGATGGTCGAAATATAGAAGTGAGTTATTCCTGCGTTTATCTGTGCGCTATCTTCTTTTTAATTGGTTTTTTAATTAAAAGTCCGCTGCACCGTTTCTTTTAATCACTATATATATACATATGATCAATCATGGGCACATTCACGTCTTCGCTCGTTCGTTCCTTCTCCTTGTTCTTTTTCTCCTCTCCTGACGATAGCAAGGCAGCCGAAATGATCGAGAATCGTGAGTGTTAGTCCTCATTTTTGTGCATTTTGTGCTCTCTAGTTGTAACTTTAATTATATATATAATATATATATATATATAAGCATTAATAAATTCTCGACAGTGTGATAGGTATAACTAAAAAAGATGCATCAAGATGCAGTCAATTTCTTTCACTTCCAATCAAACAATCATTTCCGACATTTCGATTTTATTCAAAATCTTTTTCAAAGCCAAAAGTAGGATTATAATTTTTTTGAATAGTTTAAACTTCCAAGTTGTTTTAGTAATCTATTATTCAATAATTTGTTCATTTTTAAATAGTCCTACTTTTGCTTTGAAGAAGATTTTGAATAAAATCGAAATGTAGGCAATGAGTGTTTTATTGGAAGTGGAAGAAACTGACCGCATCCCGATTAATCTTTTTGAGTTATATATATATATATATATATATATATATATATATATATATATATATATATAATCAATAAAAGAACCTAGAATACAGGAAAAATGGAACTAGTTCTATACAGATGTGAACTACTAGTTCTATGAGTTGGGATGTAGCAGTGATGGATCTTTTGAAACTGCGTTTCATCAATCTTGGATTGGACAAAAAGAGGTCATTACGAAATTGAGTTGCTGCTAAATGAAATTGCAAAAAAAAATGATGGCGTAGAGTTTCTTCAGTAAAACCAGGGAATTAGAAAAGCTTTACAGAGAATATAATGCCAAACACTAAATACATTTTTCATACAAATATATATCTCTTTATAACTTGTGAGAACTGAAATTAAGTAATTAATTTATGGAAGGACTCAATATTCAATGTGGAATATTTTCATTCTTTGATAAAACAAGTCTGAGCTATGAGATCATAGACAGTCACAGAAATGACAGTCACACACACACACACACACACACACGCACCCACATGGACACACACACACGCGCACATACACGCACACACACGCACACACACACACACACGCACCCACATGGACACACACACACACGCGCACATACACGCACACACACACACAACACACACACACACACACACACACACACACACACACACACAAACCACACACACACATACACACACGCAGATACAAAAACAAACACCCACACAAGCACAATACGCACGCACACATTCAATAAAGTTATAAAAAATACTTTGAGAATCTGAAAACATGTACATTCGTGTCAAAATCTCGAGATCGACTTTTTCCATGATCATTATACTTTATTTATAGCAAAGTAAAAGCCTATAAACCTTATCTTAAAGCCAAGACTCCAACAGCATCGACTACTGCTTGTAATACCATAATAGTTGGGCAGTCTGTTTTACTCTGCACGATGTAGAACAAGTCGTAATAATTCTTAACATTATAAGTTCCTCCAGTCACGACAGCGTTAGTAATAAGTTAATATCAAAATTGCCTTCAACGGCCAATGCCATTCACGTCAAGCTATTTCCTTGCTGCCTTTATACCTGATGAAGTGGTAATGGTTCGAAAGGTGAGCTACTCACCTCATCATTGCACACCCGAGTCTCTTTCCTTGTCTCGACCAACGACCAACGAATATAACCGCGCACTATAGTGCACGTCGTAACTAGCAGTTCCAGACCAGAGGCCTTCTACTGCTTGCTTACTGTGCTACTATAATTTGGAATGTCAGTAATTCATGTCAGATATTAAGTTCGTCTGTACAGTAATGATGCCGTATTCGCGGTCATGTGGTCTTGTTGAGGTCATGGTTTTTTATCCATGAGTTGGAAAAGTAGTCAGATAGTTAGTGGATGAAGTAATTGTTCAGTGAGGTTAAGGAAGGTTGGTGGCAGGATTTATAGCTTGTACAAGGTTTGGATGAGTAGATAGTTTGTTGTCTTCATTAGTAGTAAGTCGGGTGATGTAGCTATCTATAGACTCCATTTTCAAATCATAGTGAATATCAACATTACAACATATCAACATTACGGGCGTACCAAGGAGCCCTGGCTATAAGGTGGGCACACTTATTTTGAACAATCTGGATACACGCTTTGTTCGTTGGTGTTCCTTGTCTGTATAATGAAGGTTATCCTGCTAAAAGTAGAATCCATATTTCCATTTTAAATACAAGAAATGAAATTTTTTTGTTGAGCACAAAATTGCACATCTTTGAAGAAGTTCAGTTGAGTTATTAACCCCGTTCCCTCAACTACTAGAAGTTATTTCTGCCACATTATTGCTCTATCCAAGACATAGAGGAAGAATGTGACTCACTTTTTGGTATGATGGCCTTTACTGTAAAATCTCTGTTTTTTCATTCTGTCTGATTCATTATTCTATTCCTGTACATAAAGCAAGCTCTTTCATATTCACTTTCGTATGATGAACATTTTTGCAAAATCTCTACTGTCATCCTGTTTGAGTCATCCATACTCAGAGAGAAGTTATTTGTTTTCAGGCTTTTTTATTCTAGTACTAATGTTGTACCTCTAACCACCTCCTCCATAACTAACTTAGTATTTGAAGAATCTTTTGAAGTACTTTTT
Source organism: Hermatobates lingyangjiaoensis (assembly GCA_026182355.1). Classification (NCBI taxonomy): domain Eukaryota; kingdom Metazoa; phylum Arthropoda; class Insecta; order Hemiptera; family Hermatobatidae; genus Hermatobates; species Hermatobates lingyangjiaoensis. Next base: position 877,294 of record JAPFBL010000126.1, on the reverse strand, counting down.
GGTCAGTATTTGAAGTACTACAGTGGTCGAGAAGCAATATGAACATATATATTAAGCTCTCCTGTTCATTCATCTATTCATTATCTTTTGTGGCAATTGCTACGTCATTCCATCTTCTTAAATTATGTTTAAACTTAAATTATCTAATTTTTTTTATTGATTATTATCATAATAAACTAAAAAAAATCACCTTTAATAAATTATTTATATTCTTTACATGTCATTTATAATTGCATCAAATTATATAACTATTAAACCGATAAATTCAGTATTTTGTTTAGATTTTATCTAACCAGGTATATTAAAAATAACTGATACAAATAGATAATTATGGGTTATGTATGATTATCGTTTTTTTCCAATTTACTGTTATTTATAAACTGCATTAAATAATAATCATAACTTATTGCCAATGAAATTAGCTGTACTATGCAGAAGCTAATTTAAAATCCATCAGATGGCGTTACTTTCCAATTTTATTCCACACAATTATTAAAATTAATGATATATTCCAATTAGGGTTACTATTATATATTAATGATTCAAAGTTTGTTTTCAATTGGTTTAAGTATGATTACATTTGTGTTATGATTTGAAAATAGAGATAATAATATGAAGCAAATGAATTATTGTAATTTATATTTAATGTGTTTTTGAGGACAACCGCCATTTCGGTCGAAATATTGAAAAGTGAGTCTTTGTTTTGTTTCTGTCTATGTGTCACAGTTTATTTTAAGTATATATATATATATATATATATATAAAAAGATTTCACATAAACACGTGAAACAACAATCAATGATCAAACCACAATCAGAAATAGGAAAACAAGACTAAGATCTTTCAACCGTAACAAGCGGTCTTCGTCAGAGTCAAAAACCCAACTGAACACTAGATGCAGAAAAAAATCTAATCTAATCGTAATAACGTGGGTAATATGTTAATAAAAAACTCTCCAAGCGAATTGGAGTCCGCTGGTATTTATAAAATTCCGTGCAAAAATTGCCATAAAATTTATATTGGTCAAACTGGTAAATCATTAAAAACACGTGTAAAACAACACCAATATAACGTAAGTAGACAGGAAAACAGTAGTGCCTTATTCTTGCATATAAAAAATGAAAATCATCATATTGATTGGACAGGAGCTAAATTTATTACCTATGAAAAATCAATGTTGTTAAGAAATATTATTGAATCGTCTCTAATTAAATTTAATAGATCTAATATTATAAACATTAGTAACGGTCTCTTCAAACTTGATACTTTCGTCACGAGGGCAATAGCCTCTTCAAAGAGGGTTGACAGCTAGCGGATAGTTTTTTACTTTTTCTTACTGTACTCCTTTGTTTCCCCAAACATCCCTTTCTGGACATTAGTCCTTTCCTGTGCTTTCACCCTTTTAAAATACCACTCTTCCCTCCCACTCTTCTCAACTCCTCACCAGATGTTTTTCTGCATCTAGTGTTCAGTTGGGTTTTTGACTCTGACGAAGACCGCTTGTTACGGTTGAAAGATCTTAGTCTTGTTTTCCCATTTCTTATTGTGGTTTGATCATTGATATATATATATACAAAACTAAAGTTTATCGGGACTCGGTCAATTCTTCAGGTTCAAATTAAACTCTCATTGCTAACGTTTCGGTCTTTATTTAAAACCTGTTTCATAGGCAGAAGTATAAATTTTGAAACAGAAAAACTAAGTATTACATAAGTATTAAGTATTACTGAACAGTTCAATGTCACATGTTCATTCAGACTACAGTTGTTGTTAAAATCCACATACTATTTTACTTTGTAAAATAATTTGTAATGTAATACTTAGTTTTTCTGTTTCAAAATTTATACTTCTGCCTATGAAAAAGGTTTTCAATAAAGACCGAAACGTTGGCAATGAGAGTTTAATTTGAACCTGAAGAACTGACCTAGTCCCGATAAACTTTAGTTTTGTTTCTATTCCACTTTATATACTTTTATCAATATTTATCAATATATATATAGAAGTTCAAAATTCAAGAAGAGTAACACACAGAGTAAGGAAACACACTTACAGACTCAAATTTTCGGGTAATCCGTCTTCAGGAGAAAATAGAAAGGGAGAAACGCGACGGCTAGTAAAAATATATTTATAAATTCGACCGACCACTCAGTTAGCTTCAGTTACTCAAAGGGACTACTTCTGCCCGATGACGATGAATGTCGAAATATCGTTGTGAGTCTTTTTTGTGTGTGTTTTTATTTGTTGAAACCTATGCCTATTTCCAGTTTAACACCTTTTCGAATTAATTTTTCCAATTTTCTCACCTCTGACTTCCATAAGATAAGTTCGGGACAAGATACATCAGTTCTCCAAAATTTTTATTCCTGTACTCCGACATGTTTCGGTCATCATCGACCATTCTCAAGGATATTATTTACAAAGATAGTTTCACAACTTACATAAAAGTAATACAATTCTAAACCAAAAAACTCGGATAAACTATATACAAAGTCAACTGCACATAATCATAACAACGGAAGTTATCAACAGTTAGTGGCAAGGTGAAGTTTCCCCAGGGTCTTTTCTTTACCTCTCTTTGACTGGTTCGTCTTCTGACTGCCTTTATACAGCTTAAAAATTCTTGTGAATCCACTGCCCTGGCTGTTGATAGTGTGCCCTTTTTCTAAGATAAAAATGGCTTCCAAAATTTGCAGTCTGGTATGTTCATGTTCCTGTTTTAATATCACGGTGTTGTCAGTTAGCATTTCCCTCGTTAATTTTAATCCATGTGCTGTTGCGACATGCTCCTCAGGTCCTCCAGATTCAAGATGCATTGTGTGTGGCTCACAATTGCTCACCTTGCCACTACCTACTGATAACTTCTGTTGTTATGATTACGTGCAGTTGACTTTATTACAGTTTATTCGATTTTTTTGGTTTAGAATTGTATTACGTATTTAGAATTTCTTGATACCAAATATTTGCCTACAAGAGAACATGGCTTTTGTTCAAATAGCCAGTGAATTTCTTACATCGTTTACTTGACCTCCTTCTACATTGAATATTTAAGTGAAATTTTCAAATTTAAAACACGAAAATACTCTTATTTTCTCTGAAAAACATCATAAATGAAAAACGTGTGTTTTCTCAAAAAGGTTTCCTTTATTACACACTCGTTTCATAACATTATACAAAATTTTCCCCATTATAATTGAGTGATAATAATATATTTAAAAAAAATGTAACAGTAAAGAGATAAGAAATTGTATAATGTTAAATAAATTTAGACATTTAAAGAGTGTATAATGTTTAAGCCTGATTAGTGAACAATATGGAGCTAGTTACAATGAGAATTTAGGATAGCCGGGAAATGAGTAATGTTATCTTTTTAACGGAAGCAGTTCTGCTGTTATCACTAGAAGGAGTAATCTAAATCCAGTTTGTTTTAACGGCTTGAGCTTCAACTTCGTTTTATATCCAGCAAAATATATTTGTTTTTACGAAAGCTCAAACTTAACTATAAGTAAATTAAATATCAATCTTCTTGGGTATATAATACATAATTTCTCATTTAAGCATAATGAAAACATCTAAATGGGAGATGTTTATTAGTCTTTCATTCATGAGGTAGTACAGATAGTGATTGATCGACTTATCAATATATAAGCTTATTTTTTTATATCACAACAGTGATGCAAATAATCTCATTTGTATAACTACAGCAGTAATATCATTTTTGAAAAGCCAAAGTAAAAAAATTTCTTGATACGAAACTATCTCCTACAAGAGAACATGGCTTTTTTTCAAATAGCCAGTGAATTTCTTAATTTAAAAAGCATTTTATGAGACAAATCAATCATATCATGGAAGACAAAGGACATTTATTTATGTTTATTGGCGGTGATTTCTTTACATATAATGATAATATTACGTCATGCATAATTCTTCCCGAACAATAGGGATCATCTACACTACGGAGCCCATTTTTGTGTAAAATATCAACATGATCCATCAAAGATTCTGGACCTTAGCGTGGTAACAAGCAATGCTAACTAACACACTCACCCACCCACACACACACAGACAGACATAATCAAAAAAACTTCATAAAACGACTTTTGGGACCTCAAAACATATAATTTCGTCAAAATCTCGAGATCGATTTTTTTTACGATCACTATACTTTACTTATAGTAAAGTAAAAATAACTAAGTACAATAAAAAAATATTATTTCATCTGATGATAATTAATTTAAGTGCGATTAAAGTACTATTTTTCTATATAGTCACCAAAAAAATTGAGGCACTTATCATAGTAGAGAGCTTTGAAATTCCTTCGTCATAGAGTTCTGTCACCTGCGATCCCAGCTGACGATGTCAGTGAAGCGCACCCAGAGCTCATCGTCATCGTCAATGCACAGTGTTGCAACCCAGGTCTTCATTCTTAAAACATTATGAAAGTGGCTTAGTGCAAGGTCGGGACTATATGCCGGATGAGAGATAATGTCTCATTGGAATAAATTAAGGAATTCTTGGGTGAAGTTTGCCGTGTAAGGTCGAACATTGTCAAGGAAAAATAAAATTTTTGATTTCTACTTTCCTCGGGGCTTTTCTTTGACCTGCTCGCCTATGGTTGTTCAATGTTTTACAGTACCTCTCAGAGTTTATTGTTGATAAGAAAAGAAACTTTTGCCCATCCCAAAGAAACATGGGCTATAATCTTCCTTGCTGACAGGGTTTTCGCAAAACAATTTCTTCGTTTTTTTATTTTTTTGAAGGATCCTGTAACCCGCACTCCAAAATCGGTAATTTTCATAAATTACGTGTCCACACAAAAGAAATTAATATGAAAACCAAAAACATTTTTCAAACACTGAGTGTTTTTCTTGAGGTTTACATCTAAAAAAAAAAGTATAGACTTAAAGAATGTATACTTTTTTAGATGCAAAACCTGAAGAAGAACACTAGTGTTCGAAATGCGTTGTTAGTTTTCATATTAAACTTTTTGTGTGTGTTTGTGTATGGCTGGAGACGTAATTTTTGAAATCCCACAATGTCTGTAATTTTGTCTCACAAATGACGTGTTTCACCCATGCCGTCACCAGGCACGATGTCATTCAGTAGTGCATCACAATGTTTGTCGTGGGTATCCAGAAATATCAAAGCGTCAGTCACTGAGTGTATGAAATCGCAGGCGGAAGAATTCTATGACGAAGGAATTTTAAAGCTCCCTACTATAATAAGTGCCTCAATTTGTTCGGTGACTATGTAGAAAAATATATTTTAGTCCCTCTTACAGATATATATAATAACAATTTTTTTAGCGTACCTACTTATTTTTTTAATAATTCTCGTATATCTCCAGCACGTTCTTTTTTGTTTATATACTCCTTAGTTAGGTAGATAAATGTCTACTGTGATTTAGTCAAATAGAGTGGAGAAATCTTCGTTTTTGAATCCCAAAGCAGGTGCTAAATAAGCAAGGCTCTCTCGGATAAAAAAAACTCCAAAACTGGAAAGATATTAGGCTGCAAGATATCTTTTACCATTCATTAAAAAATTTTTACAAATAAGAGAGAAGAATTTAATTAAAAAACACGTTTTGAATTCTAATAAAAAAAAACTCCAGTAACAGTAATTGTACTTGAGAGAATTTATAATTAATAGAAAATTATAATAAATATTAATGACTTGAGAATATTTAATTAATCCACTTTTATAAATTTAAGGAGTATCTACTTTTTTTTATCGCTTTTAACTCTTAAAACCCTTTTATTTCGGTGCTGAAAATCTAAAATTTCCTTCTCTGTTTAGATGCATCTGCAATGTAGTATTCTGAACCGACCCTTTTTGTATACCACTCTTTCTAAAAAATTGATACTTAATCTACAATATATATTGAAGTTGAGAATCTTCAAATTTGGTTTCAATATGAAATTGGTTTTGCACATTTTAGCTTGTTATTTTAATATGTTTAGCGCAGTTTTTATAGTTGCATACCCTTTATGCAACTCCGCTGTTACCCCACTGGCCAAGAGTACAATTAACGATGTCATATAAAGCAGGGCTTTCTCAACGTTTGTTTACTTGAGTACCCTTTAGGTTAGATTGCAGTCTCGCAAGGAATCACTCATAAACTTGTATAGTTTATAGTTTTTATGCGCAGTTGAATGGTATAAGTTTTGTTGCAAATGATTTCAGGTTTGTGTTTGTTGAGGTTTTCATTTGGTCAAATCACTATGTTGCTATCCTTAAAACACTAGGTCTTGATTGTAAAAACACTGTGAAAGGGGCTTGGCTCAAGGTCGGGACTATATACCAGATGAGAGATAATGTCCCATTGGAATAAATTAAGGAATTCTTGGGTGCAGCTTGCCGTGTGAGGTCGGACATTGTCAAGGAAAAATAAAATTTTTGATTTCCACTTTCCTCAAGACACTTGTTCCTAAGGTTTTACAAAGTTTTATATTACCCCTTAGAGTTTATTAAGGTCCTTTTATAATTTTATCACCGATAACAAGTTCACGCCCTTTATCGGTGTGCTCTTTGGATTAGCACACCCTTTATGCAACTCCACTTACTATCCCACTGGCCAAGATTACAATTGCCGATATCATATAAAACAGGGCTTTCTCAACGTTTGTTTGCCTGATAACCCTTTAGTTTGCAGAGGTAGTGTCGTAAGGAATTACTCTTATGTATACCATTGGCCCTTTGTCATACCACATACTGAAGATTGATTCTACATTGAGAGTCCTAAATTTTGCCTAATTCAAGTGTATTTAGAGTATCAATCTTTAACGAGTTCCTGACATCGTACAGGCTTGGGACTGACGTCCCCTCCGAGGGATGACGTACTTAGATTTATCTACCTTTGTGAATCGTGAATAAATTGAGCACGAGAGTGAGTATTGAACCCTGGACCTACCAGTCCAGAAACGAGCACGTTGCTATTGAGCTACACTTTTTTCCCTGGTATGATTAAATACCATACAATTACGGAAGGCACAACTAATGAGTTGAATATTTTAGTTTCAGCTCACGATGTTATTCTTATGGTATATTCATGCTTGAATATAAATTTGGCATATACCATTAATTTATGTAACATTGATCCTAATAATGTTATTTTCCTCGCATAGGACCTTTAAGTATCTGTGTACACCAGATGTTCCCAAAGTGGGGGTTCCTTAACGGACTGTCTGGGGTTCCGTGAAAAACATTTAGTAAAAACATTTTCCTAAAAATTTGTTTTTGTCTCTATGGATTTATTCTATATTTCTTGTGAATTATGAATCCGAATTATATTTATATCTACATATACCCATAAAATGAAAGGATATTTAGGATGAATCACTAGTCAGTTTTTGGAACTATCTGATTCCCGAATTTCCTGCTATTACAAAAGTAGCACTTCACATATTACTCAGAAACATCCACTACATTTAGTGACATTCCTGCATTTCTAAAATATTACTTTGTAACATTTAGTAATAACAAAGTAATAATTTGTTTTAAAAAATTTTTTTTAATGTTTTTCTATTATTTTGAAGAAAAATAATAATAGTTTCCAAAAACAAATTGTAAAATTTACAAATAGCAAAGTAGAAATTTGTTTTTTAAAAAAAATATTATTTTTTTATGTTTTTTTGTATTATTTTGTAAGAAAAAATAATAATAAAAATCTTCACAAGCAAGTGGTTTTTTATAAATATTATTGTACGTTTCAAATATTATTGGTATTCTTTATGTCAATCTTGAGTACCAAATAAACCAAAAAGCACTTTCTTGTTTATTCAATAGATTCGCCATTTTTTTCACAATAAAGTCAGTAATAATAAACGATTTTTTTAATATTAATCACCACTCAAGAATGGATGATCTGTCGAAATTATTTACATGAAATGTGTATTCATGGTGCATAAAACACGGATTGTTTTTGTTTAACCAAAAGATGATAGTATGGTTACGTTTAGTAAGAAAGTTGACTGACTGGGCAGGCTTTCCACACTGCCCTACAGTTAAAAGACTATTTTAGAATTCTTAAGTCGTACTCCTCCAAAAAGGGCAATCAATGCCAGTTACACCGGGATAGTGACTTGCTACTGGTAGTTAATCTGACATCATCAGGGCATCATCATTATGAGGAGTCTTTAGTACCTTAGTGAACGACTCATAGAGAGAAATTACAAACCTCTCGTTGGCTAAACACCACCTGGTCTGTGCTAGAGAGTCTTTAAGGTCTCTCTGTACTGGACCATATAAGGGCTCGAAGTAGGTCCCCACTCTGAGATCCCGTCAAAATCCAGAGCCTCTACTAGGCAAGTACCAGTGGTCCAGTCCAATCAGATGAGTTCAAGGCTCGTACCCAGTGGTAAGGTTTTCGGTTCTCTAGCTTCCCCGGTATGCTAAGCAGGCATCTTCCTGAGAAGTTACTGCTTCTCACCCAGCGACTACAAAAGTCTACCCAACTTAGCTGAGAACTAACAGCCACTACGAGTCTGACCTCAGAGGTGGGATGGTGAAAAACCCTCCATGGGCCCCGCCGCCCGTAGAACCGACTTATTTTAAGAGTTTCTTATAAAACTCCAAACCAATGGTCCTACTGAACCTGCTCAGCTACAAATAAGGTCATTGGCCTTTGTAGCCCCTGGTTCAAAGAACCTGTGGATATAAACCCAATACAGCTATTGTTAGAGCTGCATGGCCCCACTAGGGGCGGAGTAAGAAAGTTGACTAGCCGACCCCTACTAGGTCTACAGGTTAAGGACTACCACAGAATCCTTAAGGATTCGGTCGTCCCCCTCGGAGGAGGGAAGTTTCCCGTTACCCCGGGATCAGGAGTTGCAATGATAGTTGTCTGGCCCATCTGGGCTCACTGTGGGTCGCCCTGGTATCATGAGAAAGGTTGGAGAGATTAAATCCCTTGTTGTCCAAATGCCACCTGGACGATGTATATATATATATATATATATATATATATATATATATATGGCAGAGGAGATCCATAGGTCTCTCCTTCGTAAGAAAATAATGCTCGTAGGGCATCCATTCCTACCCACTCGAGTAGTAAGAAACTAGAGAATTCTAATCTTGTTCAATGAAAATTCAAAATGAGTTTCTTAAGCATTTGATACAAAGAATTAACTACTCCTGATTATAACCTAACATTTCGCCAAAAAAAATTTGTTCGGCATTATTAAGGCTTTTTTTAGCCTTGAAAATGCCGAACAGTTTTTGGCGAAAAGTCCGTTTATAATCAGAAGTAATTAATACTTTGGACCAAATCCTCAAGTAACCTATTTTGAATTGTAACTATCAGTGGTCGAGAAGTTTGTACATAGATATAGATTTGTTATATGTAGGTGCTGATAAATCATGGCTTATTCTTTCCTTTGGGAGAAGGAGTAAAAGTCTGCCTGGGGCCTGCACATTGTTAGTTACTTATTAGATAAGAGGGTCCTCCTCTAATATACTTGGTTAAAATATATTTTAGATAGAAAGAGTAGTGTGCGTGTGCGTGTGTGTGTGTGTGTGTGGAAGAATGAAACAAAATGAGAGTGGAGGGCAAGTGACAGAGTGAATGATACAGAAGGACTAAATGAGATATTGGGGGGGGGAGTTAGATAAAAGTAATACAAGTGAAACAGAAATATATAAATTGAGACAGCAAGCTTGAGATTATGACTCGGGGGGGGGGGGGGGGGGGGGGGGGGGAGCAGGGTAGCCTGAGTTAGAGAGAGTGATAAATGTATTATCGTAAATATCACATAAAAGATAGTTCTTCGTAATTTTTTTTTTTTTTTTTTTGACTTATTACATCCAATAATTTAACATGAAACAATATAAATGTGTTTAGAAAATTAGAAATTTACAAAAATAATAGAAACTTAAAAATTTGAATATTAGTTGCTGAAGGATAGAAACATTGAAATATTATATATATAAAAAAAAAAATTTCTTGTTATCTATAATCTAGAGTTTTATGAAATTAAAATAAATCATTTTGACAAAAATAAATTGCCAATTATAGAATATTCCTTACAGTACTCCTATGAAATTTTTGAAAAATGTGTTGATTTTTAATTGCATGGGAGGCTAGGGCACAAAACATTTTTTTTATTTTTAAAATTTGATTTGTGTAATGCTAATCTATCTTTTAGATATTGTTTGGTTTGACCTATGTATACATTATTACAATTATTGCAAGGAATAGAATATATTATATTGTTTTTAATTAGTTTGTTGATAGGTGATTTGGTGTTCGTAAAAATGCATGTATTTAATTTTTTCTTTACTTTATATGTTATTTTAAAGTTAGCTTCCTTAAGTATTTTTCCAATCTGTTCTGTCAGTCCTTTCACATATGTCACTGATCTATACTGTGGTGAATTTGTGAGGCCATTATTACTGGAGTGCTGATTTAACATGTTATATGTATATATATATATATATGATTGTACTAAAAAAACAGTGTTTCAATAATATGTCACTTGGAAACCACATGTAATGACAGTTAACGGTTGTTGTAATGTAACAGAACCAGCCTTCAGTAAGTTCTTTTTTCAATTTGTTTATGTTTTTGAAATGACAAATGTCCATTGTTTATTGTTTTTTTGTTAGTTTATAGCCCTGAGGTGTTTGAAATAAAGGCGAAACGTTGGCAAAAAGGTGATTCCATATATTTACCCTGACCAAACTCCGAGAAAAAGAAAAAGTGTTTGTTAATATTTTGTGGTCAAGAAAACAGTACGTATATATATATACAATATTTCACATAAACACGTGAAAAAACAATCAATGACCAAACCAAATGTGAAATAGGAAAAAAAGACTAAGATCTTTCAACCGTAACAAGCGGTCTTCGTGAAATGGGTTTTTCTTCATCTGGTTTTCTTCATCTTCAGTAAGTTTTTCAGACAGCTTGTTGCAGTCGAAAGATCTTAGTCTTTTTTCCTATTTCTTATTGCGTTTTGATTATTGATTATATATATATATATATATATATATCAGAAGTCATAATAATTAAACAGAATAAACCTACAATAAATATTCAGACGGGTAGTAGCGAAAGAGTGCTTAAACTTTACGCGTCTGATTTGACGAAGAGACCATTAACTGTCAACACCCCCACCCCAACATCCACCCCTATTCAGCCAGTAGCTCTTGAGAGCCAGGACCAAGAGCTACTTTAAACTATTACTGTAAACTGTGTCTTAATACCAACTATAAAGATTCCAATAATTATTCTTTTTTTTTTTAATTAATTACCCTGAAGATGACTGGAAGCCAGTCGAAACATGTCGGTTCCCACTTAATTAACATTCTCCAACGTTTGGATGAAGGAAATAAGAAGGTATTCAGAAACCTTCAGAAAAACTGGTGAAGAAAATGACATCAGTGAAATACGGTCAGTTGTTCAACGAAATATGCTTAAATGAAGGACTGCTTCCAAATTTGACAAATATATATAGTCTTAGGTTAAGGATCAATTTAAGCTATTTCAATATTATTCCCGTTACCACTCTATAGTGTCAGATGTACTCATTTTAATTAATTCACCTCAATGTTACCAAAAATCTTAAATGTATATATATTTTTTTCTTGATGTAACCTGAAGAAGAAAATCAAGTATTCGAAACGCGTTGTTTAGTTTCTTGTAATAAACTTTTTTGTGTGGAGACTTAATAGTTTTCCTAACACGAGTTTGTCCTAACATGTTTTCGCGAAAAATATAATAAATATAATTATAAGTAATAACGCGAAAAATTATTTATAATTATTTATCGCGTTATTTATATTCAGGTTTAAAAGTGGCAATTTCTCTTTCTTAAGTGTACAGGTTATATAAAATATCAGATCCATGATGAATTTGTCTATTTGTTATATATTGTATAAGTTAATCAAAAACTCCCTCACACACTGATAACTCGTGAATAATTGTGATTTTGCTTTTTATTGAAAAAATGCTGACAATTTTTTTTACATCTTTATTTACAAATATACAACTAGGCATATTTCGCGTAACAGCATTTGTAGTAAGAGATTACACAATAACTTTGAAGCACATGGGTAAAGAATGAAACCCACTGGTTCAACTTATCACTTTGTTTTATAGTATATTATTGTAGAAGTAGATCTTTGGGCCATTTTCTCTTGAGTCGTCTTGAGGGATTTTGGGAAGGTGAGGAGGAAGCAAGAATTCGTACAAATGGATTTGGGTGAGAGGAAAGGTTGTTGTGAAATGACTTATAGTGATCAAAGGCGCTGACAGATTTGACAAATAATTCTGTTGGAAGCATGTTATATAACTGAAACAAAACAGAAAACGATAAATGAAAATTAGAAAACAGTCGTAAAAAGCATTCAAATAAATGGAATAAAAAAAATGAAACTAGCTATTTAATTAGGCACCATTTACTCGAGGGTTGTATGAATGAATAATACAATCAACTACTGCACTTGCTCCTGAAGATGGACATGTCCAAAAAGGTTTATCACCAACATTCAATTTTCCAAATAAAAAGTTTTGAAACATTCATTTATTAACTTTTTAGATTAATTAATTGATATTAATTAATATAATTCTTGTTTTAGGTTAATTGGATTAAAGGGGTTTTTACTAAGGCTATAGATCAAATTAAAGAGGCCAGTCATTTAGTATTGACTTATCAAACTTTTCCTTTTTTTCTTTTTTTTTTTAGATTACAAAAATTAATTATTTTTCAGCAAAATGCTGACACAAATCTAAATTATCACAAGACTAGAGTAGGAAGGGCCAGGCGTATTCAATCAATATTGAGCCTGCCATGAAATACCCTACGACATTTCTTTTACCCTAATATCATTTAATTATAATTACATTTTTTTTTCATTTTATATCAATTAATATTTCCAATAAATTTCAATTAGTTTTAACTTTTGAATACGCAATTATTGTTTGATAACGATTGTTCCGGTTTATTTGGGTGTGGCAAACCCTACATTAACTAAAATCCAAAATTAGCCAAAATCATTTAACATTATTAAATACTTTTTGTGACCCACTATTCATAAGAATAAAGATTTTTTTAAGGGTTCAGGTCTAGGTTTAAAACACTTCCTTTACCAAAGTTTCGACATATATTTTTGTCTTACTCAGGGTTAAAAATATGTCTAACAATTAACACTATTGCTACACCAATTTTTGTATAATAATGAAAACTAAGAGTTGTCACATTTAAATAAGGTTTTTAAAAACCATGTTTAAATATGAGAATCCATAGTTGTCATTCTTATATATAAATATAAACAATAAACCAAAATTGTTATAGTGATAGTGCAAGTTGTACAAACGAGTGTTATACAATTTTAGCCCTGATGAAGACATAAATTTATGTCAAAACGTTGGCGAAAGAAAGGTTTTAAATTCAGACCTAAACCTCCAAAAAAATCTTAAAAACTTATAAAATAAATTTATTTTGTATTAATGAATTTATTAAAGAAATACTAAGATTAATGATAAGTAATCTGCTTATATAAATACATAAATATACTTATAAATTGATATAATAATATAATTTGTATATTTCTGCATATACAAATACATGAATATGACTCCGCAGTTGTGCAATCAGATTTCTACGGTTTTTTTTATTTCATAATGAGAGAACACTCCTCTACATAAGAAAAGCTGTATGGTGAAACAACGCATTTTAAATGCTGAATGTTCTAAAACCTTAATTTTTTTCCAACTCTTTAGTCTCAAATGCGTTATATCATCTGTTGTTTAGTAACGATCTATATTTCATAAAAACGACTATATTTATAGTGAATTAAATGAACACGAAATCTTAGAAACGAATTTTTTTCTTTTCCTAAAACCTTTTTTATGTTAAGATATTAGTTTATTTCACTTCTCTCATTCTATGAATAATCACATCCTGACAAACCTAAACCTGATAAAAATCGATATATAAACAGAAAGGGAATCATTTAATGTTCCAGTTTATTCTTGGTTTCCTAGTTTATTAAGTTATCATGATTAAACAGGTATTCGTTTCAATAATGAAATAAATATTTAAAATTTAATTAAAATGTATTTAAAATTTTATATAGAACGAACTTGCTTTAAAAAATTAAATATGAATTCTGAATGAATGAAACTTAATTATACCTAATAATTAATTTTATCCGTTTTTTTGTTTGTCATATAATTTTATTTTAATTAAATTCTAACCATTTTAAACAGTTTTAGCTGGCATCTTCTCTTTTATCCTCAATGGCTTTTGTATGTTGAATGCATCTTCAACAACTATGAGACTGGTGAAAACAGTTGAATAATGATTCATTTGCAATATCTCATTGCCATAACGAATTCATTACTTATGTATATATACTATATAACATAACCGTTCCTTTGTAAGTGAGCTTGGTGTCCCTATCTCCACTCACCTGATGACGGTTCAACAAAAATCAGTGACTGTAAGTGTGTTCGTATCGTTATTCTGTGTCAATAGTTTACTGTGAAACGTATATATATGTATATATAAAAAGATTTCACATAAACACGTGAAATAGCAATCAATGATGAAACCACAATATGAAATGGGAAAACAAGACTAAGATCTTTCAACCGTAACAAGCGGTCTTCGTCAGAGTTAAATATCCAACCACAACCCAAAACCAAAACCAAAACCCAACCAAAGTTGGGTTTTTGACTCTGACGAAGACCGCTTGTTACGGCTGAAAGATCTATTGTTTGTTTGTATGTTCACCAATTTTCCGTGGAGTCAGAAACCTGAAATTAAATATATGTTATTTACTACCTGAATAATGTTAAATAAAAGAAAATCATAACTATATTCCAAAAATTGGAGCCAGGGTAGCAAGGGTTTTGCGTGCTCGCCGATGACAGTACTGAAAATATATTATATATGAATGTAAAAAAAAATTTTTTTTAATTTAATATTTGCTTAATATAAACACTGGTAATAAAGTAAAGGCGTGGATCCAGGGTAGCCCACTGGCTTGAGTGCTCGACTATGATAGTAGCACAAATATATTAAATATAAATGTAACAAAAAAAATTAGAATTTAAAATTTGAATAAAATAAGCAATGATATTAAAGTAAAGGCATGGATCCAGAGTAGCCAGTCGCTTGTGATATATACTGTGTATATATTTTGAATCATGTTAAGAATACTATATCAAAAGCTTGGGCCACATAAGAATCTGTTTTCGTGTCTTAATAACAAGAAACAACAATTAAAATTGTCCCTGTCATTCATGTTAAGTGAATTAATTTCAATATCTATTGTTATAATTTTTGAGTGACACAATTGTTATAATTTCTGAGTGACACAATTGTTATAATTTCTGAGTGACACAAAGGGTCACAGGTAATCTAGTAGTATTATAAAAAATGAGAGATACAAATAGACAAGACTCTACGTATTGCTCGATTAACTTGAAGAGGCTAATAGAGTAGTAACTTTTATAATAAAGATACGGTTTTACGTGAATCCATATAAAAGTGACCATTGTCCTATAAAACATTAATGTCAATAAAATAAAAATTTTGAGTGAAAAGAAATTACAATTACCAAGGACCCAAATGAAGAAGATGTATCAATCTAACAAATATATAGAAGAAAAAGACATTTAAAACTGTCAACAAAACGTAGTTCTACTTTACCTATAAATAAATTAGTAAAGGAAAGAGCCATAATTGTACCCATAGCAGTAACCGAATTTGAAGGTTTTAGCAATCATCAAAGCAGAAGGGATTGTGTTTGGAAGATAAAGTCTCTCAGTAAAACAGGACATAATTTAGAAGGAGGAAGAGAAGGCGTACTGCAATCCACGAGTCAATCACAGCACATACGAGTATAATGTCGAAATATCGTTTAAAATAGGTATAGAGAGAAGTAACAACTATGAAACCAATGAAGAGGAGATCCCATTTTGCCTGCATCTTACTTCATCATAGTTAAATAGACCCAGCAAGAATGGAAGTGATTTCGTCATTTCATTAATACTATGGTGAAGGGGAGAGGGGAGCACAAGACAGGCACTGGTATTAAATAGTATTTTTTTCTATTTTATCTTCTTTATCTTCCAATTATAATATCTTTAATGAGCCCTTGCCAATTTCTTACCAAAAATCTTATATCTTAAAGTAGATATTTTCCGATAAACATCTCAAGCCTCCTTAGAAGGGCTTAGAAATTCTATTCCCGTTAAAGAAATAGACCTATATAAACCGATTGCGTAACTATCAATTTTATTTCTTATTAACCCCAGTTTTTTTGCCATTTCTAAGCATCATTCATACTCTATATGTATAAATACTTCCAGCAACCTTATTTCTTGATTTAATTGAATTAAATTTTTTTTTTATTTTTTCATTTAACTTTTACTAAGTTGAGCCGTTGCATATATTTCCATACGGTTTTCATCGATCGAGGAAGTTACTTTCCTATTATTATCCATTCAAAACTCTCACAGTTTCGGTTTTCATGACAGTTTTCGTGTACAAATACGTAATCAGATCCCTGTTCTCAACACTCTTCTTACCTTAAGAGCTTCAGAACTCAATGTTTATCCTTAAAGTTTTTTAATCTGTAGAAATTTTCATTTTTTTTCTCATTGTTCAATTCTTCTTTAAATAAAACATATTTATTGACTACATCATTCCTTTTATTATTCCATAAACAAACATTTTCTTAGCTTTCGACAAAGAATTGGTCTTCATCAATCGTATAACTTTTTTTTTAAAAAAAAATATTGCAATGTTTGTTATTCCTGTTTTTATTCTCTTTAATTAATTAACTGATTAGAGAGAGAAGAAAGAAATAGTATGTTTTCTCTCACAAAAAAAAAAGATATTGAATATTACATAACTTGAGGCAGATGTAACCTGACGCTGAACACAAGGGTTCAAAACTCGTTATGTGATTGAATCCTTTTTTTTTTGGGGGATGACTTAGTGTTTCTTTTCCTCTCTTATCATGAATAAATACCACACAATAACTGCTTGCATAGCTCCTGAGTAATAAAGTAACATTTCTTTCATAGTTATCACTCATAAGCTAGGAATTCACTTTTGTTATTATGATATTTGATTATTCACTATTATTGCTATTTATTTGGTTGGACTTTGTTTAATTTTATCACATCTCATACACTTTGTCTCACTTTGCTTCCTCGTGGTTTGGCAGCAAAACGCTGATTGGTCTTAATGAAATAGCTATATCTCAGTTGTCACCTAACCATTTAAACGATTTGTTTCTCTCCTGATTAAACGGGATATTCAAATAGTCAGAACTAGGAATAATAGTAATACCTCTAATATCAAAATCCAGTTTAACTTTAACCTGAAACAAACCTCGTTGTATGCTAAGTATATACGGACTAAGTTATGATATGATTCATTACTAGTGCAATCTGTTATAGTGTAATATTTACTCATTTTTTCCTCCAAAGTAGTACCTCTACTTGGAGGGAGTTTATTGCAATATTTTCACATGCTCCATTTTTTATACTACATGTAAATAATATTGTTACACCATGATATGTAATATCTATGGTATTTAACAATTTGTAAAAACTATGAAATAAACATGTTTAATCCTTGTAACATTGTAGTTTTACGAAGATGGTGTCTTTTGCTATTGAGGAGAGCACAATGGAAGATTTGGGGTTTAGACATTGAGATTATCATAGTTCCATAAAGCTGAGTCATCAATTTTAAAGCGATTGATGTGAATTTTAAATTTTGCTAGGTTAGTTTTTTAACTATGTCCGGTTAGAAACATAGTTAGTCGGTAGTTGTTGAAATCAAGGTGTTTGTTTGATAATCTGCTGAGTACTGTAGGAAAATATTGCTTGGTGTGAGATGCCTTTGGAGTTGCCATCCATTCCTCTTCCCATACCCGTAACGATCCTAAAGTTACCCGTATTTACTCATATTGGTGAATTTCAAAAATTACGTTTCCATACAAAAAAAATTAATATGAAAACTGATAACGCGTTTCGAACACTTAGTGTTCTTCATCAGATTTACATCTACACTCTTGAGAGTTGATCTACAAGAGTGAGCCTTTCCTAAGTCACTCCCGTAGTTCGAGTTTGTAAGTCTTCGAAACGCGTTGTCAGTTTCCATTTTATTTTTTTTTGTGTGTGTGGAGACGTCATTTTTAAAATTCTTCTTTATGCTATGAGATGAGAGTTTGTTCAACTTGTATTCATAGTATGATTATATATGAAGGCTTCTCCTTAAGATTTTGAATAGAGCAACAGATGAGTAAAATGGTTAGAATTAATCACAATTAAATTAATCAATATCCCAAATCAAAGATAAAAAAATTAAAAAAAAACTCGGGAGTTTGCTGAAAATCGAAGTTTTGCGTTGTAGAAACATTGTTTATGTAATGGGAGATTGTGCGATTTGAATTTCACATCGGCAGTATGATAGAGGAGCCTGAGCGAGGCGACAGAGTAGGACCTTGTCAGAATCTGTCAAAACTACAATTCAACATGCTTCAGTAATGCTTCATTCTCAGTGGACATTATTCAATAAATCACAGATATTATTCAAAACAAGGACCAAAATAACTTTAAGTAACTGAGAATAATTATTAGCATACAACAAAAAAAAAACAATATTATTAACAACAGTTCATCATCAGCAAATCTAAATGATGATGGGTAAAAAGACATTCAGTCTAGACATAACTCGGCATCAATAGCCCATCATCTTCTCCTTTCAACTTCTTCATATTACGAACTAGTGTTCAAAATATCAATTCTAGTGTTTTTTTCATTTTTTTTGTTTTTTTAATATATAAATTTCCTTTGTTATAAAGTACACTTATTTATTCTCACTTCTGAACCATATATATATACGAGTATATATATACACCAATTAAAAAGAAGATAGCACACAGATACACACAGGAATAACTCACTTCTATACTTCGACCATCGTAGTCATCAAGAGGTGAAGAGTCCCGCAGGAAGGCAGAGCAGCGACCATATATATAGATATATATATATTGATAAAAGTATCGACCGTGGAATAGAAACAAAACTATAGTTTTGTATATATATATATATATATATATATATATATATAATAAATTCAAAACGAAGGAAACACACAGAAAGACACAGACATAACTCACATGGTCGAAATATCGATGTGAGTTATGTCTGTGTCTTTCTGTGTGTTTCCTTCGTTTTGAATTTATTTTATTTAAAAAAGTCCGCTGGACCGTTTCTTTTAATTGGTATACATATATATATAAACATTATTTCACATAAACACGTGGAATAACAATCAATGATCAAACCACAACATGACATGGCAAAAAAAAAGACTAAGGTCTATCAACCGTAACAAAAGGCCTTCGTCAGACTTACCATGATGTTTCTGCATCTAGTGTTTCAGTTGGGTTTTTGACTCTGACGAGGACCACTTGTTACGGTTGAAAGATGTTAGTCTTCCCCCCCCCCCCATTTCATATTGTTGTTTTATCATATACATATATATACACTTTTTCGTTGGAAATACGATCCAAAACAGATAAATATAGTTCAATGTAGAAAAAGGAACACAGAAAAATTAAAAGCACACACTTACAGTCTCTAATTTTTGGTTTGAACCGTCTTCAGGAGAGATAAGCATTTTTTTAAGATTAACCAAGCGCACTGCTGCAGAGACGGTTGGATAGCTGCAGACAATGTGGATCAAGAACAATACTACCACATTCAACATTAACCTTCTGTGTAACCTATATACCGGATTTATTCTTAAACAATTTCAATTTGTTCAATACATAATCCATTATAATAAAGAGGCAGAGTCTGTTTATTTGTTTTCAAAATCCTTCTACAGATTTTTAAATACACTCGTAGACGCTATACCTATATATATATATATATATATATATATATATATATATATAATATATATATATATATAAATTCAAAACGAAGGAACACACAGAGAGACACAGACATGACTCACATCGATATTTCGACCATTGTCGTCATCAGGAGGTGTGAAGAGCGAAGAGTCCCGCAGGAAGGCAGGGCGGTGACTCTGTGTAATCTACACAGGAGTCATCACCCTGCCTTCCTGCGGGACTCTTCGCTCTTCACACCTCCTGATGATGACGATGGTCGAAATATCGATGTGAGTCATGTCTGTGTCTTTCTGTGTGTTTTCTTCGTTTTGAATTTATTTTATTTAAAAAAGTCCTCTGGACTGTTTCTTTTAATTGTATATATATATATTGACAGTGAGATAAATCAGACAATCCCAAACGTGATGCAATTCAATGTATTTTCCATCTGTTCACAAGCAAAAAAAGGTTTGGAATCCAACAGATGGAAAATTTTCAAATCAGCTCTAGATGAGCTCATAGCATATTTATGCATTACATTGCATATGACTTATATACTTTATAATAATTCATTGTAATTTCATATTTTACATATTATCACTAATATAGTCTGTACATCAAAACTGACTATTTTCTTTTTTTCTGGAGTTTGGTCAGGTTAAATAGTATCTAATTCTAAACCTGATTTTGCCAACTGTTTCAAACTGAAAATATTTTTTTCTATACATCTTTTAGTTTGCTATAGTAAACTAGTACAAAACTTAATAAACTTTTTTTTTAATGGACATTTTTTCATTGTCTAATCTTTAATTAAATCATAAACTAATATGATATAATATTTTTTCTAGAATCTTACTGAATGACGCTACTGAAGTTCTGTTATTGTGGGGGGGGGCATTTGGACCGATTCCAACCGTTAATGGCTAGGCTTATGACCGACTATCAAGAAAACAGTATCGTTATTTCCACTATGGCCTAGCATCTTTATCCAATCGGTCCATAATATTGGACAGTAGACACACCTTTCTACAGAGTGAGCGCTAATCGGGCTTGAAATGACTGTCACTACGCACCATCTAGAGGAGATTCTTCAGATTTCTGTCTCCAACCTCATTTCCCAAAAAAACCGTTATTTGGAATCCTAAAATTAAAAATTTGCAAATTACATTTATAATGAGATATTGCATATTTATACATTACATTGCATACGACTCATACAATTCATATAATAATTCATTGTAATTTCATATTTTACATTATCACCTCAATAGTGATAATAGTCTCTAATTCCTAAACTGATATTTTTTTTTAATTTTGTTTTTTTTTTTAAATAGTTCCTAATTCTAAACTAATTGACTTGAATTTTCAAAAATTAAAAATATTTTTTTCGTTAATCTTTTAAGTTGTATAGTAAAATAATATTTTTTTCTAAATTTTATGAATTGACGCTACTCCTGAAGACTAACTGTTATTTGTGGGGGGGGGGGGGGGGGGGGATGGGTTGGACCGATTCCAAGGTCAATGGCAGGCTTATGACCGACTATCAAGCAAACTTTTCGTTTTTCCACTTGGCCTAGCATCTTTATCCAATCGGTCCATAAATTGGAATCGACAACACCTTTCTACAGAGTGAGCGCCTAATCGGGCTTGAAATGACTGTCACTACGCCACCATCTAGAGGAGATTCTTCAGATTTCTGTCTCCAAACCCCTCCATTCCCAAAAAAACCCTTTCCTTCAGCCTATAAGGCCTCTATTTTCATCTCAGTAGAAACCCATTCGAAGCAGTGCTATTATCAAATCAAACAATTATAGCAGGTGATCCGTTTGTCTCGGATAAACTATCAGTTTTACAGCTTTATTGCTCTATGCCGTCATTGAAAGTACGTGATTTTTTTTTTTATAAATTGTTAATATTTTAAATACATGCATATTTTTAGTGCCACAGAGGTTAGTAAATAAGATATCATTATCAATGGGAACTCCCATTGATGATGCAGCCATTGCGAAACCGGTCGGACGACTTCACCAGCGATAGACGAGGTGTGACGGTTGATAATGATATCTTGTTAACATTTTGTCCAATTTTTTAGCAAATTTTCATAGGTTTTTTAATAAGCCGTTTAGCGTCAAAAAACATTTTCTGTAAATAAAAACTGTACTGTAACGCCCTTTTGCTGAATGTAATTTTAAAAAAAAATTATCTCAACTCATTTTCCACATAAAGGTCTATTTTTAGGTATAGTTTGATTTTGATCCGTTAGAAATTGTGACTTCTATCGGTCTCACAAGTTTTCAGATTGAATTATCAGTCAAAATTTTTTCATTTCATTGAAAAAAAAATATTACCCGTTGTTTTAAAAATCTGAATATATTTTTCTTTTATTGCCTTTGTATGCTGAAAAATAATGCCAAATTTTCAAAACTCTTGAATTAGTAGTTTAAGACAAAAAAAAAGGCTAAAAATGTGACTTTCATAATTTCTTCCCAAACAATAGGGCTCATCTATTCTATGAAACTCATTTCTGTGTAAAATATCAACTTGATCCATCAAACATTCTGGACCGTAGCGTGGTAACAAACTTTCAATACTTTCTATGGACGACATCTAATTAGTATTTACTTTTATTATATATATATATATCTGTGTTTGTGATTCATCGTGAAATGTTTGTTGTCCTTTTGGATCGTTTTCCTGTTTACAATATATATACCTAATCTGCCCCTCAATTTATTTACTCAAGAGGTGAATAACGAACTACCAACCCACACACCCACCAATCAATCATTATCAGTCATGTTTTCTAGTATATACGACTTAAAAATTCAAGAAGAGTAACACACAGAGGAAAGAAACACACGTACAGACTCATATTTTCGGGTAATCCGTCTCCAGGAGAAAAGAGAAAGGGAGACCAAGCACGTTGTAGACGCAACGACAAGTAACCACGTTACTTCGTCTCCTTTCTATTTTCTCCTGAAGACGGATTACCCGAAAATTTGAGTCTTACGTCTGTTTCCTTACTTTGTGTGTTACTCTACTTAAATTTTTAACTAGTATTGTGTCCAGTTTGAATCGTGTTTCGTTTTATTAAGTGAATCTAGTATATATATATATATATATATATATATATATATATATATATTGATAGAAGAAGCATTAATTAATTAAAGCATCGAATTGATTCGATGTCCCTGTGAGTGGTGATGACTAATCGGCTGAGTAGCCATGAGAGACCGGGTGACTGGTTGGGCTGGCTAGTATAGTCAACCAATCGCATGCGGTGTTTAATGCTTCTTCTATCAATGTCTCCGAAGAAATCAAGAAGAACGTCTCCATGCATGCATATATATATGTATATATATATATATATATACCATATATATATAAATAATGTATAGACCGTCTGATAGAATAGAAGTAAATATTAATCGGGTTTCGGTCAGACTCTAGGTTCAAATCAAACTCTCAAATGCCAATGTTTCGGCTTTCTCTTAAAACCTTTTTCATAAACAGAAGTAGGAAATTTGAATAAGGGAAACTATAACTTCACCAATTCACCTATATAATCTTCAGCATAACTGGAAGACTATTATATGCTTATGTGAAGTTATTGTTTCACCTATTCAAATATCTTACTTTTGCCTATGAAAAGAGTTTTAAGAAAAAACCGAAACGTAGGCATTAGAGAGTTTCATTTGATTCTAGAATGCTGACCAAAACCCAATTAGTATTTAGTTCTATTATATATGTATATATATATAGTGTTGAAATACAGTCTGCTCATGGAAGACTAAAAACATAGCGATAGAGAAACGGCATCTTTCTCATCTATAAGTAAATTATTACTATTATACCAAAACTCTTTCCTACAACAGGATATATATATCAATGATCAAACCACAATAAGAAATGGGAAAACAAGACTAAGATCTTTCAACCGTAACAAGCGGACTTCGTAGAGTCAAAAATCCAATTCAGTTGGGTTTGATCATTGATTGTTATTTCACATGTTTATGTGAAATCTTTTTATTTATATATACATAAATAAATGGTTTTATCGGTCGGTGGACGCATTAACGTCTTCGCTCCTTCGTTCCTTCTCCTTGTTCTTTTCCCCTCTCCTGATGACGGCAAGACAGCCGAAATGATCGAGAATTTTGAGTGTTAGTCCTCTTTTTTGTTTTTTTTTGTGTTCTCTAGTTGTAACTTTAATTATATATATATATTATGTATATAATTGAATATATACCCACTATAGCCCTCTATTTATATACTTTAGAAGTGAAGATATATGATCACGTCGTCCCTCGGTGAGGACTTTAAACCGTCGATCCCGAACTGTACGATATGAGGTACTCCTTAAAGACGCTACTCAAAAGGCACGAGTTAGGTTAAATTTAAGACTCCCAATGAATAATCAATGGGAGATGGAATATTCCCTGGAGTATATGAGCATTGGATGGCTGACTTTATCAGTTCCTCTGCCCTCTAAAAGAAAAAAATTATAAAATAAAATACACGACTCTCGATTAACCTAATGAATATTATAAAGGTTAATGTAGAATATTGGAGTTTTTTTTTTAAAATGCAAATTTTATTATACACTACAGCCAGATATCTCAAAATAGCCTTTTTTTTTTATTTTGAAGTGAAATGGGAGCTATTATAATGAAGATAATGACAAGCATTTGTTTGTTAAAAGGAGGTAAGTGGAAAAGCAACCCTTATCAAGGGTGACATCAACAAGATTAGATGGCCTCATAAAGCACCCTTTAAGTACAGGGATTAAATTCATTGATGATTCCCTTAAACAAGGAATATCAGATAAACAGGTTTAAAAGAAATATTAATTTCTGGTTGATTACTCTGTGAACAGATTCACTAAGCGCTATAGTACTAATAACACTTCCAATCTATTTTGAGGGATTTCAAGAATTACGTTTCAAGGATTACTCATATTTGGGAGATTTCAGAAATTATGTCTCTACACAAAAAGAAATTGTAATATGAATCTAACAAGTAGTTTCGAACACTTATTGTTCTTCTTCAGGTCAACGACTAAAAAAAAAACATCTTTGAAACATCTAGTTTCATATTAAACTTTTCTTTTTGTGTAGAAAAACGTAAATTTTTGAAATCCCCCAAAATATGAGTAAATACTAGGCTATAACAGATTGTAGAAGTAATGACCTTCCAATCCAGTTTGCAAAGTAGTAGCAAGCAGTTTTGAAAAAAAATTTTTAGTCAAAAATCTTTAATTAGAAAAAGAACATTGATTGTCTAGTGAATTGATTGTCACTGTTTGTCTAGTGAAGGAGCATCAAAATATGCAGTACAAGATTTTAACTCTTTTTATACATTGGAATAAGCTTGTTGTTTTAAAATCTTGAATTCCAGTTTCTTTTTTTAAAGGAGATTCTGAAGACAATGTAGCCACTTTATATAAGATAATCCAAGTATAATATACATCATTGTTACACTTTGTTATGAAATTATATATTATATCTATTAAACAAGTTGAACTGAAATATGCAGCAGCCTCTGCATTAACGACTTTTTTGTTGACTGTCTCTAATTTTCTGATTATTTTTCTTTCATTTTGGTGTAAATCGCTAATTAATTTTGCCAGAGACATTTCAACTTTACCAGTTTGGTTAACATATCATGACAAGTTAAACGAATTAGCAATCAATATATATTTTACTTACACAAGCTTTCGACTGTATATAAGTCATCTTCAGGTATAATTTGGTCAAAGATTTAAAGAAACAATTTCTTTAAAACAGTTGGTTAAACATATAAAGAAACAATTTCTTGCAAATTTTGGTTGCAAATTCGTTTAACTTGTCATGATTTGTTAACGTAACTGGTAAAATTCAAATGCCTATGGCAAAATTAATTTGGGATTTACCCCAAAATGAAAGAAAAATAATCAGAAAATTAGAGACAATCAGCAAAAAAGTCGTTAATGCAGAGGCTGCTGCATATTTCAATTCAACTTGTTTAAAAGAAGATTTGCTGCCTACCTATACAAATATATCTATTAAGTAGACAAAAAAAAACTGGTTTCATAGAAGAATTGTTATAAGGATTCAAAAAAAAAAATTATATTTTAGTTCCTAAGCATCAGTATAGTTAAGCTATTGATATAAACTGAAGATCGTCACATGGAAAGTATGTGAATTGGTTGAAGAAGTGAAGATTATTCTTCAACTTCTATAGTAATAAAGAGTTTCTTGTATTAAGCAATGCTATTAAAATAAAATTACTAGTTATGCTTTAATCATTTATACGTCATAAATTTCAGTGTGCTGAATTATTGCTGGTTGTTGAAGATATAACAAATTGGTAAATGTCAGGTTGATTTCATATTTTGGATGAGAGGTTTCTTGAAGGACAGAATGATACATAATGTGGCGCCGAAAGCCGATTTAGCCGAGGACGTGATGTTAAATATAAAAATGAATTGCGACGTGAGAACTGTATAGAACCAAAACGGATTTCTTCACTGGGTACTTTTTTCTTTTTTTTTTTTCCTTTCAAGGATCAACTAATCTGCTGGAAAAACGACGTCAAGATTGTAGATTTACTGTTTGTGGTAAGTGGGCCAAAGGGGCACTGTTTGTCTAGTGAAAACTTGAACTTCTTCCAGAGGGGCCAGTCCCATTACTCACCCTTGGTAGTTGGTTGTGCGGGGGTGGGGGGTGTAAGGGGGTGGTATTTATGAGGGGTAGACACCACTGCTCCTCAGCTAACACGTAAACTCTTGCTTGCCTTGTGTTATCTACTGGCCCAGTCACCGGGGTGCCTCTCCTGCGAAACTCCCACAAACTCCCCTCCTCCTCCCCTTTAACAGTTGACTGTATGACTTGCGAATTAATTCGCTCATTATTTATTCAACAAGGCGAATTATAAAGCAGCTTAATCAATTGGTTCATCCATTAGATACGGACTTACAACTGAAATCTTCCTAGTAGTTTGACAATTTTCATAAGATCAATTACGCTTAATTTAATATTTAACTTGTCATTCAATAAAATGAGAAAAATAATTGTCATTTTAATTAAACAATACGTTAAACATATTCATCATTTCCATAGTCATATATTTTTTTATTTCCTAAACCGATCCTCTAGCGGGTGATATCGTCAGCCGTTTATCGGCTTTTTCTTTGATCGGTGAGATTCTACAGATTCTACATCGGGAGTCCTAAATTTTGCCTAACTCAAGTATATTTAGAGCAGGAAGCTTTAACGAATACCTGACATCGTACAGGCTCGGGACTAACGGCTTAACGTTCTCTCCGAGGGACGACGTACTCAGATTTATTCACCTCGCACGTGAATAAATCAAGGGCCAGTTGGGGATCGAACCCCGGACTACCAACCCAGAGGTGAGTACGTTAATAACTGAGCTAAATTAGCCCTTTAGTCATACTATTGTAACCTGTTTTTACTTTCCAATGTCCAGACGTATCGGCTTTCACCTTTTAGTGTTGTTCTAGAAATAGTTTGGCTCATTTCTTGTTTAAAACCCTTTTTTGTAGTGAGTGACGTACATTTCCTTTTTATGATACAATGGGAGTCCTACATTTTGCCTAACTCAAGTGTATTTAGAGTAGGAATCTTTAACGAATATAACATATCGTACATATTCATACTATGACTTAACATGCTCTCACAGGGATCAAATGCTTAGATTGTTTCTTCTCTCGAGTGAATTTTTTAAGAAATCGAGGCCAGAGTGACAAACCAAGGGATCTACGAGTCCAGAGGTGAGCACGCAAGCAATTGGGCTACACGCAGCCATGTTATTGTAACTAAAATCAATATAAAGTAACAACGAAATAGATTTCAACCTTCACATTTCATGTTAACTAATCCAGTGGTATTAAAGCCAGATTTCAAATTGTATTAACGATTTAATAGCAGACTCCAAAAGCAGTTGAAATTGGCTTACTTCTTCTTCCCAACATAATATCAAAGTCGAACTGTTTCAGTTGTTGAGTTTCCAGGGTGATTCAGACACTTTGTAGTATATAACGCCAACAATCAATAAGTATTTTATAATAATCGTATCAATTATAAAGCAATATATAATCAAAAAAATATTTAACTTTAAAGGGATTGAACTAAAGAACTGTATATATCTACCTAAGGGCCATAGAAATCATACTGCATCTATTTTATAACATTGTAGTCACAATATAAAGGCTACATTGAAAAAACCAAATATAAAGGTGGTCAACACTCTTTTAATATAAATGCTTCAGTTAAATTTATTAACAGTAGACTAAGAAACAAGTAAACACTAAAACCATTTGAATAAAATTCTTTGAAATAAAAAGGAATTAAATTAAACAACAAAATGAATTGGCGAATATAATCGAAAGTATTATTTCAGGTAAGTTGATTGTAGACCAGAAAAATTCAAGTTATTTTATTTATTTAGTGTCGAATATTCCTTCTCTCTTTTACAACTTTCTAAAAACTCTTTTATTTATATATTACCGAACATATAATGTTTCTTATTGTTTTTTTTGAACAATGGAATATATTTCTTTTCTTTATGTTTTTTTCTAGTCATTTTGGTATTTTTTAACTTTTTTTAATTTTTTCAAGTTATATTTTTTCTTTTTTTTATCAATATATGCGTGATATAATCGGACAATCGTATCAAACATCTGGAAAACAATAGAAGCGTCTGAAGTAAGCTACCGCAGCTTTCCAAGTATTTTATATATGGATATATATAAATACTATGGATATCAATACTATCGAGTATTTCCACTTTGGCCATGTATCTGTCATGACACTGGCTGAGATTCTATACCAGGCATATTAAGGGGCCAGGGTAGCTCAGTGTCTTGTGTACCCGCCTTTGAACCGAGAGATTAAGCGTTCAAAACCCACTCTGACCCTTGATTTATTCTCGTGAGAGATAAACAAAATCTATGCACGTGATTAAAATCTTGTTTTGATTTAAAGATCTTAGCAGCAATTCTAAATTTCTTACAATTGTTAAGGTGTTTTTTTTTTCATATTAAGTGTTTTTTTAAATATCATATGTATGTGTGTGTGTGTGTGAATGAGAGAGAGAAAGAGAGTATGTACGTTGTCCCTTTCATCAGTCCCGAGTCTGTACGATGTCAGGTACTAGTTAAAAATCAACTCAAAAATACAGTTGATTTTAAAATACAGGAAAAATTTATGAGACCAATATAAAATGTTCACTGTTTGTATATTTATCAGTTTGTATGTGTGTAAACAACAAATACAATAAAGTTATTATTAACGTTAAAAACCATGGCCATGTATCTGTCATGACACTGGCTGAGATTGTACACCAGGTATATTAAGGGGCAGGTTAGCTCAGTAGTCTGCCCAGTAGTCTCCGAGGGGCTACTGGTAGTATTTTCAACTGGTAGTAGCAGTTGAAAATCCTGTAAAAGTAGCAAAATCCCGTGTTTTTTATGATATTTATGACGAGCGTCAGCTGGACTGAAATGGTTAATAGAAGACACTGAATTTAGGTTATCATGGGTCAAACTGTTGCAGGTTCCAGTCTAGCCGAATCTTAGTGTCCTTCTGTCTGTATCAGTGGTAGTTAATATCTTATGGGTCTACTGTACTTTGCCTCTGGGCTATATTAATTTATTATATTATAGTGCGTGATTGAATGGTTAGTCAACCCTGATTAAAATCAGGCGAGTTACGAGTAATTTTTTTTTTGGTCCATTAAAAAAATTAGTAGTATAAAAGTTAACGCGTTAATCGCGACAAATAACGCGATTAATAATCCCTGACCTACATATTAGCCAACAATGAAAAGTTTATTTAAAAAAAATTTCAGGATATTATATGTATCATAATGTATCGATAAAAAGATTTCACATAAACACGTGAAATAACAATCAATGATCAAACCACAATAAGAAAATGGGAAAACAAGACTAAGATCTTTCAACCGTAACAAGCTGTCTTCGTCAGAGTCAAAAACCTGAAGTTGGGTTTTTGACTCTGACGAAAACCGCTTGTTACGGTTGAAAGATCTTAGTCTTGTTTTCCCATTTTCTTATTGTGGTTTAATCATTGTATCATAATGTGTAATATATTTCAGGATAATATGTGTATCCTGAAATTGTTTATAGGCCAAAAATATTTCTTTAGCATTGACTTATCTATTGACTAATACAATTACATAACAATCGAATAATACAAATACAATAATACGAATACAGTCTCATAAAGGAATTTATATCTAATGTCGATCTAATAGTTTATGATTAATTTTAATCAATTATTTGAATATTTCCGCTTTCTAATAATCATTAAAATATCTCCCTCTCCTGGATAAGTAACTAATTGATTTATATTGGAGACTATCTATTGAGATCAAAGCGAGTGACATTGGGGTTTCTAGATTCTGGTTTCAGTCGGGCTTCACTAAGCCAGTGCTTGAAATGCGCCCAGGCGACACCCACTTGTAATTTACCGTCTCTTCAACCGATTGACAGCTAACAAAGTTAATTATTACCATTATTATTCATCACTGGTCGACTAATTTTAAAAGGGAATTCCAAAGATATTTCTCAATCTTTATTAAATTACAGTAACTTTGAATAAGAGTGGGTCATATTGTCTCTTCTTACAATTCAGATCTAGAAACAAAACAAAAAAAAAACTTTTTTCTGTTATGTTAATTCCTTTATTATCAACAGCCCAGAGAAAACTGTGTACAAGTGTTCAATAATTTTCTCAAATAGATCGTTATAAAACTGTTACATCGGTCATCAACTCTTACTTACTTAAGGTAATCTAAGATAAATTAAGCTAATAAGGCTTTTTAAAATAATCGAAGCTAAATTAAGGTAATAAGGCTATTTAAGGTAATCTAAGGTAAATTAGGTAATAAGGCTTTATAAGGTAAGCTCTTAAGTATTCCACATAATGATGCAGAAAGCATCATGTTCAAAGTTTAAGTAGAGAAATATATCGTCTTTTTTCGAAAATAAGTCACTGTTTTACTTTATTTTTAGGTCAAAATCCGTGCTAGAGCTTATTCTCGAGGGAGGGTTTCAAGTACATTAAGTAGGTTTACATATTTTTGTTTCATATTTATTTTTATAAAGAAATTTAAATTAATTCGATTACAGTCATGTCATCTTCTGGGACATCGTCATAAATTATCAAAATTTAAAATTCCGTTCTCATTTTCCTCCAAATCTATTTCCTGTAGAATCATTGGTCTGAATCTCTCATGTCTTGCAATATAGCTATGGTTAAATTAATACTTCTTGTCTAAGTAGCCTCCTTGAAACGAACTTTAGAGGTAAACAAAGAATTTCTTGGAATATTTTGGTCCAAAGAAGTCTCTGAAATATTACGACAGCTGGAGATACCTACTACATTCAACAGCAATTTTTTAACGAATTATATTTTTCACATTATTTTAACCAGGGGCCTATTTTCAGGGGAGGGCTTATAGTCCAAAACGTATCGAAAATCACGCTAGGACTTATTTTCGAGGGATGCCTTATTTTCCATATTAGATGGTATATACAACTATTGTAGTTTCCCATCTTCTGTGCTGAAGTACTCCAGTTACTTCAGTACATCTAAGAATCTCAGCACTTTGGCTGGGTCCAGTCGTATAAGTTCTTCTATACAACGCCACAGGGGTTTGAAAACGTAATTGAAACGTCATTTTTCGTGTCATTTTTCTGAACATTCTTTCATAGAAGATTAGCACCAAAAATAGAAGCAGAATATTAGGAATATTACGAATTCATAATTTGACGTCATTTATATAACGTTTTGAAGCATATTTTACAAAAGTCCCCGTAGCGCAGTTGGTAGCGCGCTCGATCTCTGTTGCGAAGGGCGTGGGTTCAATTCCCACAGCAATTCTAATATGTTATTCAGTTTAGAGCGTTTGGAAATATTTAAACACAAACATCAGAGTTTTATTATAAGTATATAGATTTCGTAGAATGATGAACTGAATATGAAGTTTCTACTAAATTTTATTGTAATTGTTGATTCTGTTTGGTCATTATTATAACCTTGTTAATTAACCAGATTATTTTTTTCGAACTTTTTATCTTGCCCATTCACACAGCTGAGATGTTACGTTATAGACACGCTCATGGTTATTTGGGAGTATACTTCACAAAAGTCTTCAACCTATAATCCCCTCACCAACTACATGACTGAGTCGCTAGAGATAAGAGCATAAACATTTGAGAGTGTACTCCACAAAAATCAGGGACCTCTAATCCCTAGCCCAACCATATGGGCGACTTGTTAGAGATAAGTGTTTGGTTATGACAAAGTGTACTCCAGAAAAGTATCATGCTCTTATTCTCTAGAAGGCACCAAACAATGGCAACTAATAATGAAAACTTAAACCAAGTTTTTAATAAAAGATTATAACACCACAAATGTACAATTGAATAGAATGGCAAATCGACATGCTTAATTTATAGCTATCACTGTTTAGATGAGACAAGGGAACGCAGACTGCAAACAAATTCTACTTGTTATAAGAGTTGAACAAAAGACCAAGGCACATACTACAAACCGAAACAAATAACTGAACATTTGTAGTGTCCAAAATACCATCAACTTGAAATATGAACAACACTTTCAAATGAGTTATACGTAAAATCTTCATCTACACTCTGAATACCATCTGAACGACGGACCAGCTACGCGTTACTGAACAATGTGTTTATTTAACTATACTATTATATAAAAGCGAATAGCTTCTTGTACAGGTATCTTTCATTGCTACATTGTCATTGCTTTATTGCCACCTACTAATGAGCTGTATCAAATTGATAATTGTCCATATCTAATTGCTGTAATTAAACTACAGCTACAAATCAAAGTCATCATAATTAGGCAGCATTACAACTCATTCTGAAATGATTACGTCATTTGACAGTATTTATATTCTCTAATTAGCTTTTAATAGAGTATGACGAGTTAAATAGTGCATATTTTTCGTGACAATTAATTCATGTGCATCGTTTACTTGTTATTTATAAAAAACGATCATTTATGAGTTCTTAAAACTGTTTCGATAGAAAATTCAGATTCTATATCTGAATTCATTTATTTTAAATTATTTCTTGCGTATATTTTTAAAATACACGCAATATATATATTTAAATATTTCGTATTTTTTTTAAATGTTGATACTACAAAGTGGTTTTCTACATAATTAATAATCGGATATTTTTATTTGTATTGAAAAATTCATTCAAAATTTTTATCGCTGTTCAACGCTTAAGAAAGGTCATTTTATGCAATTATGTTTCCCAAAAAACTAACGATTGATCGTTCTACGTCTGAATCATAAAATAAAAAGGTGACCTGAGAAGAGGCCAGATTAAAAACTGACTGAGAACTTCATGCAGGATTCCGTTCATCTAAAGCAGGCCTTCTTAAACTGTGGTCGCGACCCCATTTAATGGGGTTGCGTCGCAAAATTCTGGGATCGCGAGAGACTTTAATGTCAAATATTTAAATGCACGATTTTATAACATCTAGATGGGTATTTGTACAGTCACACCACGGGAGTAACACTCTATATAAACAAAATTGAACAATATGGCTGACAAAAATATATTTGAATTTGCATTGTAACGCATGATTTCGATGGTAGCCATGTTAATCTTCATGAGAAATGTTTTTTGTTGCATTTAGTTCACTATGAAGACAAGCATAGTAACCATTGAAATCATCTGTTGCAATGCAAAGAAATTTTTTTTTTTTCAGCCATATTAGATCATTTATTTCATTGTTCCCCCTTGAGTCTATCACACAATTGCGGGCAAACAAATATTGAAATAAACGTCCACACGTGCAGTGAGTCAATGATTATTGATCGCCTGCCACTTAAAGATCAAGAGGAATTTGCTCGAGCTTTAGAGTGACTCAAACTTAAAACTACAATTTCCAAAAAAGCCCTTGATTGAATTCTGGATCGGAACTAAAACTGAATTTTCTAAAATTGACTATTAGGCGGTAGGAAGTTCACCGGGTCATCTAGTTATTAACTAATACTTAGATATTTGATAATATATTACTATTATACATGATGTATTATTATATAATACAATAACAATAATAAAAAGAGCTTTCTAATATAATACAGTCATAAGTAGTCATAAGGATGTAAATATTTTTATAAGAGTGAAACGAATTATTCAGCAAAAGGTTCGAATAAATAAAAACAATATATTTTCATATTTTTATAATAACCATATTATCAACCATATTATTTTATAACGATATTATATTTATAATAACCATATTATAAAATCGGACCGATATGATTCCAAGAACCAAACCGCTTGCAACAGTGTTTTCATCAATCTGGTACATTTAGTTACATTTGTCATTTTCAAATTTTTTTTAAGTGTTATTCACACATTGAAAACCGATATTTTCTACTAAAAACCGGTTTTCGAATTTCATGATTTTCTCGAAAAAACCGGTTTTTAAAAACTAACAAACCCTAGTCACCATGTTTACAGTTCACTACATTCATTAAGATAACACAAAAAATGTTTACTATAAGTAAAGTATATAGTGATCGTAAAAAAATTAAATCTGGAGATTTTTTTTCTCCAGAAAAAATTCATAACAAAATATGAATATTTTTAAGTTTTAAATGGAAAACTTTGTCTTAAATTTTCAATGTATAATGCAGTCAGATAAACCATGTAACAGAACAAAAGCTATGTTCTGCTGTAAGAGATTATTTCGTAACACGAAATCTACACTCGCAATTTTCACAAATCTTATTACTGCTATAGTTATACTAATGGTGTTATATGCATCAGTGGTATGATATACCAAAAATAAGCATATATATTGCTATGTGGATCAATCATTTGATTGATTTGTACTACCTCCAGGAATGAAAGGCTAGTAAATATCTCTCATTTAGACATTTATATTATACCTAAATGATACAGTACATATTATATAACCAAGAAATTTTATATTAAGTTTCCTTATAGAAATGTTGAGTGTAGGCCACTCCAGATTGGTGGATCAATCACTATCTGTACTACCTCCAGGAATGCAAGACTAGTAAATATCTCACATTTAGACATTTATATTATGCCTAAATGATACATTATATATTATATAACCAAGATTTTATATTAAGTTTACTTATAGGAAAGTTGAGTGTAGGCCACTCCAGTTTTTTTTTATGATAGTTATCTTTTGTTTATATTGAATAGGTAACATTTTCATGTTACCTCCAATAATGTTAACAATCAACTTTCGCGAAAATGGCTTTTTGAAGTTACCCCATAAATAGAAATACTTAGTCAAAGAAATGAACTTATTTATCAAAGTGAATTATTTGAAGTTTATTCAGAAGGTGATAAAGTCTTCTTGAGAAACACGCGACAGTGAGATGTTGACTGAAAGGGGATATTCTAAAGGGACAAATTATAAGAAAGATTAATGGGCCACTGTTGAAAAATGACTGCCCCCCGGTAAATGGGTTTATCAATTCTAGCCTACTTTACCTGTTTCAAAGGCTATCTGCATTTGAAATGAGATCACTTTTGAATTAACGAATATCTGCAGCATTTTAGCAATCAATGGAAATCTGGTGACCATTTCCAAACCATGTGTTTTCTAAAACCTATATTTGAAAAGCAATCCAGTTTTTATAGTTAAACTACATAAACTTTTATTAAATATTTAATAAAAAATAAATTTATTTAATTTATATTATTTAATAATAATAATTTAAGTAAATTAAACTGTTCAACGGACTTTTAAATAAAAACCAATTAAAAAGGAGATAGCACACTTCGACCATCGTCGTCATCAGGAGGCAAAGAGTCGCGCAGTTTTTATGAATCAATGTATCAATTTTTTTAGAACTGAGGAAGACGTGGAAACGATGGGAAAGAAGTTTTTTTTTAATATCTAGACCGAAAACGTTCAAAAAAACTCAATATATGAATGAATAGGCTGTACAAAAAAAACAGATAAGATATATACATATATATATATATATATATATATATATATATAGTGAGTCACCGCTCTGCTTTCCTGCGGGACTCTTCGCCTCCTGATGACGACGATGGTCGGAATATAGAATTGAAGTTATTCATGTGTCTAAATGTGTGCTATCTTCTTTTTAATTGGTTTTTATTTAAATAATTTAATTAATATTATTAAAATACATTTAATAATAACAAAAATGTTTTTATTAATGAACAAATTTAACTATTTGATATCAGTGAGCAAATCATTACTGTTTTGAGTTGTTATAATCACTTGATTGCTCAACGAGACACTATCAAAAAGTAAGGACACTTATTGGACTTCGCGCACTCTGTAAATAATAATTTGATTTTTTTTTGTGTTAGTACACTCATGACGTTTATATCTTAGTAGTTTTGACTGTAAAGCATGTGTTGTTATTACATGTTTAGACATAAAGGTTAAGATATTATTATTAACCGTCATACCTCGTCTATCGTTGGTGAAGTCGCACGACCGGTTTCGCAATGGCTGCATCATCAATGGGACTAACGTTACCTTCCAAAATCACGGATATAAATACCTATTTTAACACAATGGTATCAATACATACCTAAATTTCCTACCTAATAGTGTTTTTTTTAAGGTAACTCTAGTCCCATTGATGATGCAGCCATTGAGAAACCGGTCGGGTGACTTCACCAGCGATAGACGAGGTATGACGGTTGATAATAATATCTTATTTACTAACCTCTGTGGCACCAATAATATGTATGTACATAAAGGTTAGACTCGTGTTTGCGTGCTCGGTGATTTTTTCTGTTGAAAAAATAACTACCTGGGAAATAGCTCATACCACTTATAAATAAACTTTTTTAGTCCTCAAGTTGACTTATTGTACCCCACTATCATCATTTCAACAGTTTTTCAGTATTTAATACCATTTCTTCTTCAAAAATTAGTACAAATTCTCTGCTCAATTATTTTTAAAAAATTACCGATACTCAAACACGCGTCTAAAATCTTCGAGCCTCTCAGATAAAATCAACGATTGCTGTATAGTGAAAACTGTGATCATATGATCATAACGAGTGAACCAACACAACAACAACATATTGAAATTAAAGTATGTAATGAATGCGAAATTCAAAAGGGGTCCTTAGTTCTTGATCACACCTAGTACATATTGCATCTTAAGACTAATCTATGAACAGAAATCTTGTCAGTTTATTATGTCTTGTTGGCCTTGTATCAGAAGGTAAGATGAACCTGAGAAGCATTATTTTCTTTAAAAATAACTACTGACAAAGCATTAGTAGAAGTAGGATTGATCTATTACTAACTTGATATTCACTGGTGACTTAACAAAAACCCAAACTGCTCCAAACAAAGTAACTCTGAATTCTATTTATCACAAAATGATTAAAATAAAAAACTTACTTCAATATTTTGACCTTGTCATTATTAAGAGTTAAAGAAGAAGAAGGTTAGCTCTATTTGGCTGACAAAGAGAAACTGTATATATATATATGTATCAATGATCAAACCACAATAAGAAATGGGAAAACCAGACTAAGATCTTTCAACCGTAACAAGCGGTCTTCGTCAGAGTCAAAAAACCCAACTGACGGGTTTTACTTTCACGTTTTTTTACTTTCGGTTTTTGACTCTGACGAAGACCGCTTGTTACTGATGAAATAGTCTTGTTTTCCCATTTCTTATTGTGGTTTAATCATTGATTGTTATTTCACGTGTTTATGTGAAATCTTTTATATATCTATACATATTGATAAAAGTATCGACCTTGAAATAGAAACAAAACTAAAGTTTATCGGGACTCGGACAGTTCTTCAGGTTCAAATTGAACTCTCATTGCCAACGTTTCGGTTTTTATTTAAAACCTTTTTCACAGGCAGAAGTATAAAATTTGGAACAGAAAAACTAATTAGTACATTACATATTTTTCTTTGTAAAATAATATCTAATGTAATACTTAGTTTTTCTGTTTCAAATTTTATACTTCTGGCTGAGTCCCGATAAACTTCAATTTTGTATATATATATATATATATATATATATATATATATATATATATATATATCATTAAAATTAACCGCAGTCTCGGCATTCACGATCTTAAGACTGAGAGATTCGATCCTACGAACTAACCTCCTGCTAACAGGGTTCAACTGGAAAAGGAGTTGGCCAAGTGACATGTTAAATTAAAATCGATGACTCATGCTTAGTCATTGCTATAAATAGATTAAAAGGATAGTACAGGTTAATGTAAAGAGAAAGTTAAAGGTCAATAATGAACAAGAAACAAGCGGTTAGAATAAAAGAGTTGAAAGTCCAAGAAATTCAAGAAAGGCCAAGTGACATGTTAAGTTAAACTCGATGACTCATGCTTAGTCATTGCTATAAATAGATTAAAATCGATGACTCATGCTTAGTCATTGCTAAAAATAGATTAAAAGGATAGTACAGGTTAATATAAAGAGAAGGTTAAAGGTCAACGGTATAACTGGACTAATAGAGAATAAATAGATTAAGAAAATTAATAATAATAATAATAATAATGTTAATAATAATTAATAATAATAATAATTAAGATTAATAGTAAACTAGAAAAGATATATTAAATAACGAGTTGAAAGAGAGTAAGAATTAAAAGGGAAGGTATAGTTAGTTAGAAAAAGAAAGAAAAGTTTATAGTTAGTTAGTTATAACGAAAAGAATAATAATAATAAATATAAGAAAAGTAAACGTATTGAGTGCGCAAGCTTTCGACATCACAGATGTCATCGACGGGCGAAGTTGTTCCTAGGAGATCCAGGACGCAAAAGGCATAGGGAAGGGAAAGCAGGCAAGTAGTGGGGGTAAGGGGAGTGATCTGCAGCTGTTCTCCAGTTGGGCTCCCCCACTCCCCTTACCCCACTACTTGCCTGCTTTCCCTTCCCTATGCCTTTTGCGTCCTGGATCTCCTAGGAACAACTTCGCCCGTCGATGACATCTGTGATGTCGAAAGCTTGCGCACTCAATACGTTTACTTTTCTTATATTTATTATTATTATTCTTTTCGTTATAACTAACTAACTATAAACTTTTCTTTCTTTTTCTAACTAACTATACCTTCCCTTTTAATTCTTACGTGATCTGCAGCTGTTCTCCAGTTGGGCTCCCCCACTCCCCTTACCCCCACTACTTGCCTGCTTTCCCTTCCCTATGCCTTTTGCGTCCTGGATCTCCTAGGAACAACTTCGCCCGTCGATGACATCTGTGATGTCGAAAGCTTGCGCACTCAATACGTTTACTTTTCTTATATTTATTATTATTATTCTTTTCGTTATAACTAACTAACTATAAACTTTTCTTTCTTTTTCTAACTAACTATACCTTCCCTTTTAATTCTTACTCTCTTTCAACTCGTTATTTAATATATCTTTTCTAGTTTACTATTAATCTTAATTATTATTATTATTAATTATTATTAACATTATTATTATTATTATTATTATTAATTTTCTTAATCTATTTATTCTCTATTAGTCCAGTTATACCGTTGACCTTTAACCTTCTCTTTATATTAACCTGTACTATCCTTTTAATCTATTTTTAGCAATGACTAAGCATGAGTCATCGATTTTAATCTATTTATAGCAATGACTAAGCATGAGTCATCGAGTTTAACTTAACATGTCACTTGGCCTTTCTTGAATTTCTTGGACTTTCAACTCTTTTATTCTAACCGCTTGTTTCTTGTTCATTATTGACCTTTAACTTTCTCTTTACATTAACCTGTACTATCCTTTTAATCTATTTATAGCAATGACTAAGCATTGAGTCATCGAATTTTAATTTAACATGTCACTTGGCCAACTCCTTTTCCAGTTGAACCCTGTTAGCAGGAGGTTAGTTCGTAGGATCGAATCTCTCAGTCTTAAGATCGTGAATGCCGAGACTGCGGTTAATTTTAATGATACTTGTTTAAAAGAAGATCTGCTGCCTATTTATACCAATATTTATATATTTATATAATATATATATATTATATATATATATATATAATTTATTATATAGTTCACCAAGGAAAGAGAAAAACATAAAAATACACAAAAAAGACTCACAGCGATATTTCGACATTCATCGTCGTCGGGACGAAGTAGTCCCTTCGAGTAGCTGAAGCTAACTGAATATATTTGCAGAAAAATGACAATTAAACACGTGATGTAATGAATGAAGTCCAAAAGCACAAAGAAAAGAAAAATAAAAGAAAAAATGTTCCAATCCCTTTCACTATACGTCATCAGAGAGCAAAGAAAGCAAGAAAAAAGAAGGTAACAGGAAAGTTAACAAGGAGGAAGGTACCAAACATTCGTTCACTTCCTCATGGTTAACTTTTCTGTTGCCTTCTTTTATCTTACTTTGTTTGCTGTCTGATGTTATATAGTGTAAGGTCTCAGAGCATTTATTTCTTTTGTTTTTCTTTTACATTACGGTTTTGGACTTGATGTATATATATCTATATGTTATAAGATTTTTGAGAGATTCGATCGTACGGTTTAAACTACTTCTTTCGCCAACGTTTCGACATATATTTATGTCTTCTTCAGGGCTAAAAACATGTTCTTACAAATAGCACTATTACAAAAACAATTTCGCTTATTCTTTTGATTTATATATAATCTAAATTTTAGTGGTTAACGTACTCACCTCTGAGCTGGTAGTCCGGGGTTCAATCCCCACCTGGCCCTCGATTTATTCACGCGGGAGGTGAATAAATCTGAGCATGTCGTCCCTCGGAGAGGACGTTAAGCCGCCGGTCCCGAGTCTATACGATGTCAGGTACTCGTTACAGATCCCTACTCGAAATGCACTTGAGTTGTGCAAGATTTAGGATTCCCAATGTACAATCTGTAGAATCACCGATCAAACAAAAAGCCGGTAAGCAGCTGACGTTATCACCCGCTAGGGGATTGGTTTAAACAATAAAAAAAACAATATGTTTGATTTTAAGTAGAATCATTTTCTATTAAAAGCTTAATTTTCACTAGTATCTATTCAAGTCTTATCTAGAATCTCTTTAATCCTCCATTCTAGTCTGAGTGTTACGGTGTTTTTTATTTAAGTATAGTGCGTTCCTCTAGTATATATTATTCAGTTTTCATCACTAGCAATAGCTCTAATATCTATCTTTTGTCCTATGTTTCAGGTAATTTCTACTAGTGTAGTAGTATTTTAGTGGATAGAGTAGCCCAGTGGTTTGCGTGCTCTTCTCTGGAGTGATAGAACCAGTGTTTGATTATCACTCTGGCCTACGGTTTATTCACTTGGAAGCCGAATAAATCTGAGCATGTCGTCTCTCGGAGAGGATGTTAATCAGTCACTCTCTCACGTACAAATTTATCAGGTACTCGTTAAAGATCCCTACTCTTAATACACTTGAGTTAGGCAAAATTTAGGACTCCCAATGTAGAATCAAACTGGTAATGTGGCTCACCTATTACTAATATGGGCCACAATTTCCTGCCTAGAACAGTGCTAAAAAGTGAATAATTAAAAGTGTGGGCGTTGAGAAATGAAGAAACAGCAGTGATATTGTTTGTAGTAGTAGGACAAGACTATGTAGTAGCACTCTACTGTTGTAGTAGGGCACGACTACGTAGTAGCACTCTACCATTGTTGTAGGGCACGACTACGTAGCAGCACTCTACCATTGTGGTAGGGCACGACTACGTAGTAGCACTCTACAATTGTAGTAGGACACGACTACGTAGTAGCACTCTACCATTGTTGTAGGGCACGACTACGTAGTAGCCCTCTATCATTGTAGTAGGGGACGACAACGTAGCAGCACTCTACCATTGTAGTAGGGCACGACTACGTAGTAGCACTCTACAATTGTAGTAGGACACGACTACGTAGTATCACTGTACCATTGTAGTAGGGCACGACTACGTAATAGCACTCTACGATTGTAGTAGGGTACAATGGATAGGAATTTATCAATAATACTAGTTTTATCTTTTAGTTGTGTAGTACCTGTTTTTAGCATAGTCCAACAATAACTTTTGAGAATTTAAATTCCGCACATTATGTCCGGAAACAACTAAATCATTGTACGCGGGGCCAAGTTAGCTCAGTGGTTAACGTACTGTAAGACAAATCTTAAGATCGTCTACTTAATTTAAAAATTCAGCATCCGATAATACTGACTGAATGTGATTGATAAATATTGAAAACAATAGCGGACCGATGTGAGATCCTTGTGGAACTCCAGAAGTTCCTAGGAATGAACATGATTTAAAAGTTTTAATTTTAACTTTAAATTTAATTAACTTTAATTTGCACTTTAGCAATGCTGCTTTATTATGCGTAAAACCGATTAGTGTGCTCTATTCAACCACCCACTACCTGCGTACTACGGACTGCTTTATATTCTAGTTACCTTTCTCGTCTGCTATTTATGTAATAGTACATCAAACCTATATGTGGAAATGTATTATTGTAAATTCGATATTAATACAATATTATAAAATATTTTATTTGAAATAATATATGTTTTATGATAAAAATAAAAAAATATTTAATTGTAAAAAAAACAAATTATTGTAATTTCCGTAAACAGCTTGGATATCTCTCAAAAGAAAAAGCAATGAATTCATCTTAATTTTTTTTCAATAATTGCCAAAAATTAAATATCTTTATAATTTTACAACGGTTTAAATGAAACTCTGGATAATACTAAGAAATTAAGAATGTACTAAATAAGGAATATCTATAATTTACAAGTAGTAGCGTATTAACGGAAAAGAAGTATTTCTAATATCTAGATATTTGTATCTTTACAATTTTACAACAGTTTAAATGCAACTCTGGATAATACTAAGAAATTAAGAATGTACTAAATAAGGAATATCTATAATTTACAAGTAGTAGCGTATTAACGGAAAAGAAGTATTTCTAATATCTAGATATTTGTATCTTTACAATTTTACAACGGTTTAAATGCAACTCTGGATAATACTAAAAAATTAAGAATGTACTAAATAAGGAATATCTATAATTTACAAGTAGTAGCGTATTAACGGAAAAGAAGTATTTCTAATATCTAGATATTTGTATCTTTACAATTTTACAACGGTTTAAATACAACTCTGGATAATACTAAGAAATTAAGAATGTACTAAATAAGAAACCAAATTTGTCTTCTCTTAGGTAACTCTCATGCCAGGATAACATATCTCCTGAAATATCTGTGACCTGAAATACCTGAAGCCTGTTAATTTAATAGAAGTATGGCATGATCTACCTGTAGATAAAATTATTCGATATAGTATAATTAAATAAAAGGCAGGAAACATTAAAGTTTGCATAAAAAAAGTAATTCAAATTTTCTCAGAAACGAGTTAAAAAGAATTAAGATAAGAATTGATCCTACTTCAAAATAAATGAAATTAGCGAGAATAGCCTGAATAAAGTACGGTAATCAAGTCATTCTGCCTCAAGTAACGGCATTTCCAAATATATTAGGCAATTCATCTTGTTATTTAATTTACATTCATCTTAATTACAAGCGTTTTATTCCAATTTTTCATTCTTCAATGTAATTAATTAACGACTGAATTTAACTAAAGCACCATTGAACAGTTATTTATCGTTCCTGTTCTTTTTTCTGTCTTAAAAAACAAAAAAGAGTTAAGAAAATGAAACTATTACTTTTACCACGAAATATATATTACCTAATATATGTTATGTTCTCATATATTATAACATTGAAATGCAAATATTGAGTACACTAAACTTTAGAAACTTTGATAGTGTGTCCCTCAATGTTTAATTTAATCCTAATATAATGTATTT
This sequence comes from Hermatobates lingyangjiaoensis, assembly GCA_026182355.1. Taxonomy (NCBI): domain Eukaryota; kingdom Metazoa; phylum Arthropoda; class Insecta; order Hemiptera; family Hermatobatidae; genus Hermatobates; species Hermatobates lingyangjiaoensis. The sequence goes on along the minus strand of JAPFBL010000126.1, from coordinate 833,531 downwards.
TATTGTTAAATAGATTCGATTGCATGTAATATATCTATATCTATATATATATATATATATATATATATATATATATATTATATATATATAACAGTTCAAAATTGAAGAGAGGGAGCACACAAAGTAAAGAACACACTTAGAAACTCAAATTTTCGGGTAATCCGTCTTGAGGAGAAAAGAGAAAGGGAGACCAAACACGCTGTAGACACAACGGCAAGTAACCATATATATATATAAGGATGTTGCTAAATAAATAGAGTTAAAAAAAAAACAACTTTAGATTAAATTTTAATCCTATTTAACATAACCATGGTCATCTATAGTTAACACAGAAAGAAGCTATCCTATTTATGATAACTATTGTTCTATAGTCAATATAGAATTAACATAGAAGGCTGTTATGTATAATGTTTGTTTATTTATTAATAATTATTTTATCTTAATTTTATAGTCAATGATTATATACTCGTACATTATTACATACACAGTACATTCCATTCATATTTTATATTGTAGACGAAACCACATTACGTGTTCAAACACGTCGACATAGGATAAAATCTTTTATATGGAGACTTAGTGCTTCTTGCTTATATTCTAATCATTAGAAACTTGGTTCATTAAACCCATATTTATCAATTTATTGCAGAAAATTGTGGCAGATACTTTGTCTATTTATTTGTATCATCGTAAATAATTAGAACTCACTATAAAAACGTACAATACTTCTTTTCCGTTAATACGCTGCCCCTTGTATATGCGTACTACCGTAATATGTATATGTATATACTTGGTAATTGATATATAATGTAATTATCAAATTTTATGAGGTGTTAATTATGGATATTCCTTATTTAGTACATTCTTAATTTCTTAGTATTATCCAGAGTTGCATTTAAACCATTGTAAAATTTTAAAGCTCTCTGATTTTTTGAAGATATTGAAAAAAATTATTATTTTTTTTAGGGATATTCAAGCTGTTTACGGAAATTAACAATAATTTGTTTTTTTACAATTAAATTTTTTTTTCATTTTTATCATAAAACATATATTATTTCAAATAAAATATTTTATTGTATTATATTAATATCGAATATACAGTAATGTATTTCTATATATAGGTATTGATGTACTATTACACAAACATGAGAGGAGAAAGGGTAATTAGAATACAAGGCAGTCCGTAGTACGCAGGTAGCGGGTGGATTGGGTAGGCAACAGATCAACAAAATTGTAACCTCTTTTGTTATCAATATTTAGTTGTCCTCTGATGACATAATTTTAAAAGACCTTAGAGCAAATTTTCTGTGTTTTTTACTTTTTCCTTTGGCTTATACTTTCATATGAAATGGGAAAACAAGACCAAAAAATTTCAACCGCAACAAGCGGTCATCGTAAGAATCAAAAACTCAACTGAGTTTTTGAACAGACCGAACTCAGTTGGGTTTTTGACTTTGACGAAGACCACTTGTTACGGTTGAAAGATCTTAGTCTTGTTTTCCCATTTCATAATGTGGTTTGATCATTGATTATTATTTCACGTGTTTATGTGAAATCTATTATATATATATATATATATATATATATATATATATATATATTTTGGGGAGCAGGCCTTCATTTATACACGTTTTATTAAAAGTAATGCCCAATTTAACTTTTACACTTTTTCTTATCCGTTTTTCAAGTGTTCTCATACTTGACTTCCATGGTTCTGGAACTAAAAACATAAGTTCACCAAAATTTTTATTACTATACACCGACATGTTTCGGTCATCGTTGACCATTTTCAAGGTTAAAGAATATATAAAATTATTAATGATCGAAAAGTGAATAACAATTAAAATAAACTAAAATAAACATAACGAGTCCATAACACATATTCACAACTAGGGAGGTTATCAAAGGTAAAGGTATGTTGAGGTTTCACCAGGCTCTTGGTTACCTTCCATCCGTCATTTGTATCTGGGAAGGTAATCGATTAACTTCTATACCTCTCCCAGACTGGTTCGCCTTCTGACTGCCTTCATATAATTTTAGAATTCTTGATAAAATTATATGAAGGCAGTCAGAAGGCGAACCAGTCTGGGAGAGGTATAGAAGTTAATCGATTACCTTCCCAGATACAAATGACGGATGGAAGGTAACCAAGAGCCTGGTGAAACCTCAACATACCTTTACCTTTGATAACCTCCCTAGTTGTGAATATGTGTTATGGACTCGTTATGTTTATTTTAGTTTATTTTAATTGTTATTCACTTTTCGATCATTAATAATTTTATATATTCTTTAACCTTGAAAATGGTCAACGATGACCGAAACATGTCGGTGTATAGTAATAAAAATTTTGGTGAACTTATGTTTTTAGTTCCAGAACCATGGAAGTCAAGTATGAGAACACTTGAAAAACGGATAAGAAAAAGTGTAAAAGTTAAATTGGGCATTACTTTTAATATATATATATATATATATATATATATATGAAACGATTCTTCGAACTGAATAAACTGGAATTTTTAAAAGAGCACATAGAAAAGAAATCACTGAACTCACTACTATATTTCGATGTCCTCGTCTTCAGGAAAAGATGTGAATCGCTCCAAAGGCTGATAACGACAGTATAGTCCTGCGGGACTCTTCGCCTCCGGATGACGACGATGGTCGAGATATAGAAGTGAGTTATTCCTGTGTCTATCTGTGTGCTATCTTCTTTTTAATTGGTATAATATATATATATATATATATATATCTGTGCGTGTGTGGCCGATACTGTGTGCGCATGTGTGTGTATTTTACCCTATGTGTGGGGATTGGTATTGCATGCGAAGTATGCCATCAAGGTAAAGATCAACAGTGAAATTGATTCTATCAAAGGTCTTTAGCTTTGTAAAGGACAAACTGTTTTCTCCTCAGTGCCTTAGTATAAAACATAACCACTAACGAAACTTAATTCATTACTTGTCAAATCTTTTATAGTGAAGTATTTAATCATATTCGGGAATTTCAAAAATTATGCCTCAACACCAAAAAAAAAAAGAGAATAATACTAAAACTAACCACGCGTTTCGAGCACTTAGTATTCTTCTTCAGGTTTACATCTGACTTATTGAGACTATGTTTCAATGAGAAGGACTTAGTTCTTCCTAGCTCCCTCCTATTACAATAATGTCTCAATAATGCAGATGCACACCTGAAGAAGAACACTAAGTGCTCTAAACGCGTAGTTAGTTTTGGTATTAACTCTTTTTTTTGTAGAGACATTTTTTTGAGATTCCTGAATATAAATCTTAATTCCCAAAACTAAATAATTCTGAATTTAATGTTCGTATAATATTAATATCTAATCTATGCTCTTAGCTGTATATACATATATTGAATTTTGATGAAAATTAATTAAAAAAGAAAAATCGCCGGCGACATTCGTGAAAAGTTATGTAATCCCTACATTTACATTTGGACATAAACCTGTTAGAGGCAACAGGTGGTTGACTCTTACCCAGTTCTGGCTAACGACTCAAGTTAAAATTAATATTTAAATTTCCAGATAAAACATATTTAAATATATGCATTGTGTTGATAAGAATCCTGAAGTTCAAGGTGATGATGAGTTCTTTGTACTTACGTAATGTCATGTAATCACTGCTCCTTAACTGATTATATGTATTTATATAATGGATTTAATTGTTTCTTTTTTTTATTTATAATTGATAAGTGCATCATCTACTAGGACAGTGATTCTTCAATTATAGTGTAATTACATTTAATTATTTTTTTTCATTTATTGAATAAATGAAATGTTAGAATGGGTATTGAACGGTGGATCTAATAATCTATAGTCGAGTAAGTTTTTCATGGTGTTAGCCGGGACCCGTGTTAGCCTGACCCTCAAAAAATAGAATCTTGGTTATATATTTTTGTTAATTACAACCAAATTGTTTGTACTATAGAGGTTAGAATACATAATAGTATTATAAAAAATGTGCCTCTTAACTCATTTATCGGTGATATATTTATACCGCTATTTCCCGCATTGTGCATTTTCAAAACAGATGCATTTCTCAGACCCAATTGAAGAAATACAACATTCAAAAGAGATTGGTTGGCTCGTTAATCAACGACAAACAAAGTAAGCCAGATTTTTGTTATATATATATATATATATATATATATATATATATCGATAAAAAGATTTCACATAAACACGTGAAATAACAATTAATGATCAAACAACAATAAGAAAAGGGAAAACAAGACTAAGATCTTTCAACCATAACAAACGGTCTTCGTCAGAGTCAAAAACCCAACTATATATATTTATCCTGTGATTTTGATCAAATTTAAATCATGATTGTCATTGAAATCATGATTTAAATGATTAAATTTAATTATTTTAATTTCCTTAAATCATAAGGAATTATTCCTGAAACAAGACTCGCATCATTCCAACGTATTCTTCATTGCCTCGTAATCAACTTTATAGTTTACCTCTGGTCTGGAAGGGTACTGAAAGTTCTGAGCTATGTTTGGGAATACTTTTATTCCTTAATTCTGCAGCTGATGCCACAACTGTTGAGAGTGTGCTTACTTTAACAGTACCGTCTTCATTAGGGACCCTTCAATCCACCCAGTTGAATATTATAATTGATAAATTAAAGTTTATTTGTTTTTAAATCAATATATTAGTAAGCCAGATTATGCATGTTTTCTCTAATAGGATGACATTTAGTAAAGCGTAAACGATTTGCAAAACTACAATTAACATAACTATAAAATTATCCAAAACTTCTTTAAGTGTTTTGAACAAAGAACAACAGCCTGGGTTTTAAAGCCCCTTAAAGTGATTATTAGGAATCGATCGGAATTGGACGTTGTAGAACTTTTGTGATTTATTGGAGCTCGAGTTAGTGTGCGGGCGGCGAGTGGAGGGGGAGGACTCTTAACTGTAAACATTGCCTTCCACAGGATTAAGCGAGACGCTTTTGTCAAATCATCCTAGAAGTATTTCAAGCCAATTACACTTCAAACACTCAGAATTCTACTTTCTCTTATAAACAAGCTATAAATTTAGATAATACATCGATTTAGCTTCAAAACTTCTTGTATCATCTTATTATAAATTCATAAAAAACTTTCTTCTCTAAATTATAATAAAATATAATAAATTAAATTAATTATATTATTCTTTTATATATTTATATTTTAAAAAAAAAATACCAGAATTCTTAACAATCAACTTGAAATAAATATTTTGGAATAAGAATCATTATTATTTAAAGTGGAAAGTTTTAATTAAATTTACAAAATAATATTGGGAAGATACCTCTAAAGAGAGCATTCAAGTAAACAAACAGACAGTAACAAACACAGGACGCAAGGAAATCACAAAACAATAAAACAAATGCAAAAAATAAACGAAAATAAGGGAGAAAAAACTACAAAAATTATTACCTTGTTTCTGAGGAAAAATTAACTTTTGTAGTTTTTTCCCTTTAAATTTCGTTTATTTTTTGCCTTTCTTTATTGTTTTGTAATTTCCTTGCGTACTGTGTTTGTTACTGTCTGTTTGTTTGCTTAAATGCTCTGTTTAGAGGTATCTTCCCAGAATTATTTTGTAACATTGTGCTTATCTGTTTAAAATTGTGTTTTTTGGTCTTAATAATTAATAATAAGAAATTAGGTTTAAAAAACAAATATTTGTTTTTGTATAAGAACAATAACATTGGTATTTTATGATCCTTTAGTGGTTTTCTTTTTACTAAATTTTTTTTTTCGTTTTCTGTTGGTTGGTATTCCGTGGATGTATTGGTCTTGCTTTATTTATGTCGTTAACAAATTGGTTTTTAGCCTTGAAAATGGCAAATAATTTTTGGTGAAACGTTGGCGTACAAACAGATGTTTAATTTCCTTTATGAGCAAAATCCTCAAGAACCCCTTCTTTTAACTTGATAAATCAGTGGTCGAGAAGCTATATCAATATATATATATATATATAATATATAGATAGAACTAATCAGTAAAATGCGGTCCAGCAGGACAGATTACACTTAGCATAAACTGTGACACATAGAAAGAAACATAACAAAGACTTACTTTTCTATATTTCGACCTTAATGTCGGTCGTCTTCAGGAGAAGAAGTGCATTGACGGAGGAACGACAGTCAACTAAAGAACTCACTGGGTGAGGGCTAAAGCAGTGCTGTCACAAAGGAGAAAAATAAAAAAAGAGAAGATTAAAAAAATGTCTTCTTTATTTGTTTCTTTGCTCTCGACTCAGTGGTTCTCTTTCCTATTTTTCTCCTTTACGGTAGCACTGCTTTAGTCCTCACCCAGTGAGTTCTTTAGTTGACTGTCGTCCCTCCGTCAATTCACTTCTTCTCCTGAGGACGACAGCCATAATGGTCGAAATATTGAAAAGTGAGTCTTTGTTATGTTTCTTTCTATATGTCAAAGTTTCTTTAAGTGCATATGAATATATTTATATTTATGAATATATAATTTGTTTTATTTTACTTTGTCCTTCATTGTGATTGATCACTGTGATTGTTGGAAATACTGTAGAGCCGGTGTTGGCCTCTTTTCTGTTCGGATCCGTTATTCGACCGTTTGTCTGCCAAATTTTTGAAATGTAAATATGAGTTAGTCTGTTTCTATGATTGCGCTATGGTTGGTCTCCAACCGTTTCTGAACCGCTTGGTTTCCCCCTCTTATCTCTCCTGAAGACGGTTCAAACCGAAAATTAGAGACTGTAAGTGTGTTCTTTTGATTTCTCTATGTTTCTTTGTCTATATTGAACTATATTTGTCCGTTTTGGTTCGTATTTCCAACGAAAAAGTGTATATATATATATAAATCATTGTTAGAAATATTTGTATAATTAAAATGTACATAAATTTATAAAGCTGACCAGAACTAAAGATACTGCAATAAATAAAACACTTCTTTATTATACCAGGATATTATAAATTTATAATTAATTTTAATCAGGAGATTACAATTCATTCTTTGAATAAGAACGTTAATGATTTTTGTTTGTTGAATTTATTCCGTGATAAGTCATTTCCTATTCTTCGTTTTAATTTACAGCTGGATTGTACAGTCTTATTTACAACAAAGATATTTCTTCCACTTCGGATTAATATTTAATTACAGAAATTTAAATTCTGTGATTTATTTCTAATCAAAAACAACTTCTTAATCCTAATTGTTTTTAGATTACAAAACAGCTCAACAGTACTCATATACTTTTCAGATTTGAATAAATCATTAAAAAATTTAATTTATTTGTTATGAGGTGGTTAGAGGTGGTTTGAAGTGATTGGAGGGGTTTCCAGGTGGGTGAAACGTTTCAAAATATATTATTTCTTTCAAATTCTGATGTCATGTTTCTGCTCAGAACAGATTCCACATTATTTTAACAGCCTTTCTCTTGTAATTTTCAAGGTTCACCATCAGTAATACTATTATATTTAATCCCAAATAGACGAAATTACAGAAATACTTTTTCTGCTCTTTGAACCATCGTCACAAATCCACTCTAAAACATCTACTGTTTTATCCCTGGGAAAAAAGTATTACTTGTTGAAATCCCATCGTTAAGATGCTGTAAGGAATTAGTATTATAAGAGCACCCACACATTTTGGTGTTTCTGCCCAGATTTTTTTTATTTCTTAATTTTTTAATAATTTTTTTCTTAATTTTTAATTTTTTTTTTAGAATACCATATATTTTAATGCCACATTGTTAAATAAGCCAACACCATATGCAAAATGATATAGATTATTGAGGGATCAAAGTTTTTTTTTTTTAAATTGAAAGTGAAGCTATGTTGTCATTTCTAAAAACTAGCAAATCAACTATTTAGGCCTTAATATAATCACGTTCTGTTTTTGGAAACTTTGAGTTAATTGCATATTTGCATTAGGGCTTGGCCAAAATGAATGAGCTCTGGGTGAAGATTAGGCCAGAAATAACGATAATGTGGAAGAGATATTTTGAATGGTACAAACCAGGGAGATAAACTCATCTGCAATTGGGAGGGAGGAGGAATCTACTACGTTCTTTTACGAAACAAAATCTGATTATCGTTTGTAAATAGCCAATCATTTTTGTAATTTATGTTGTTTCCGATAAAGTGAGACTGTTTTTAGGGGGGAGGGAGAGAGAGAGAGAAGAGAATGGGTATACTGGGGATTTCCATTCGTTATATGCAAATCATTGCGCTACCCCCTCCCTCTCCTTCTCCCCCACCCCACCCACCAGCCATTGCCGTCACTGAGAATTGATGAAAACAACTCCAAAAGCCAATCACTCTCCGCCTCCACGTCTACAGACCTTCAAACAAAAAACCAACCCCCCCTCTCAAAAATCACTTATTTTAAGAATTCCTTTTTTTTTTTAAAGACGGCTTTGATTGTGTATAGCATTGACATGAATGCGTATTCTTATAAAAAATATGGAAGAAAACAAAAATAAACTAATGCGAAAGTAATGATATCTTATATAGAATTAATTATTCATGAGTTAAAACAAAAAAGTGTTAGAGTAATTTGCAAAATGGACGATATGGTAAAAAACCAACCAAAAAAAATTTGATCTTACATGAACTTGCTGAATTTCAAATATAACGGACATTCTTTGTGTGAGTTTAAAGAACGGAATAAAGATATATATATATATATATATACACTTTTTCGTTGGAAATACGATCCAAAACGGACTTCTTTTGATTTCTCTATGTTTCTTTTTCTATATTGAACTATATATATATATATGTATATTATTAAAGTAGACGGCAGCTTCCGCATTCACGACCTTTTTTCTCGTGTTTTCTAGTTTTCTAACTAGTTTTCTCTGGTATGGAGTGATTTCGTGAAGTAGTTGTCACAGAGACATCAAAGAAATTATTTTGTAGCTTACTCAATAATATATTTTTCTACTTACAAGCTTTCGATTTCACCGAAATCATCGTCAGGTATATGGTACAAACAGATTAAATTAACTTAATAACAATTTTACAAAGTTTGAACAGACATTAAAAGGATTAAAATTAAGAGGTTAATAGAAATAGACAATCTTTGTGAAAAACAAGTCCACTGTGACAAGTGGAAGGTTACAACTTGTTATACACATTGACTGGGGGTCCTGTCAGTGTAGGCTTATTAAGTTTATAAGAAGTATCGAAGTTCTTACAACTTGGTATTATGCCTATACTATTGGCATGAATGGTATATGAATGAGCCAAGTAATATATTGGCCATATGAAATATATTACTTGTCACAGTGGACTTGTTTTTTCACAAAGATTGTCTGAATGAATGAATGAAAGAATGAATGAATGAATGAATGAATGAATGAATGAATGAATGAATGAATGAATGAATTTTTCTTTATTGAGGGATTGCTCCCAAGGTACATAATTCAGGGGTAGCCGTACGGGGGACACTAAGTGTCCCCCACCGAGCTTTTCCCCCTATAGAGCAATGTGTTTGATATTCTAATAACTTAATCCTAAGTCTTACTGCTAACAAAATTATAATATAATAAATAGTAAAATAGTATAATAATAATAATAATAATAATAATAATAATAATAATAATAAAAATAATAATTAATAGTATAATAGTATGCTAAATTTTATAGTTTACTTATCTCTAATATTACATTTATCATAATAGTAATAATGTTTAATAATAATAATATATAATAATAATAATAATAATAATAATAATATAATAATAATAATAATCATAATAATAATAATAATCATAAATAATAATAATAGTTATAATAGTAATAATAATGATAACATTAACAATACTACCAATAATAGTTAATAATATTAATAATTCTACCACTAATTAATACTACTAGTAATGTAATCCGAACAGAAGTTCTTCATTTGTGGTAGATAGTCTCTTTATCTTTCTTGATATTCCGGCTCTGGGTATTATTCTATTGTCTGTAGACTCTCCGTCAAGACTGCAGTGGCAGAAGCTGAGCCTTGTGCTGCCTCCGCTGCAGTCGAAGCCTTTGGTCCCCTCATCTGGAGATCGTTTTCTTCCTGGACATCCTGAGTGAGGAGTTCCTTTATTTCCATGACCAGAGGGTTAGAGGAATTGGCATTTCGTCTATCCTCCTTCCTTCCCAACCTTCGAACAAACCTGGAGAGGCGCTCCAGTTTGACTTCTCGGTGGAGAAACTCGTTCGGAGCGTATCGGGGTGCGTCCAGGATAAACCGGAGGGTTTTGTGCTGAAATGCGTAAATACGCCCCATTAACTTACCAGCCGGTTTAGCCCAGGCAGTCACCCCGTACGTGATGATCGGCCTCAACAGTGCCTTGTACAAGTTTACCCTGGTCCGAAGTGAGAGGCCAGAAGTAGGTTTTAACAGGTGATAGATGCTACTCCTGGCACTGTAAGCCTTGCCAAGAGTGCGAGAAAGATTGTCTATTTCTAAATATATATATATATATATATATTCGATGCGATGTTGACCAATGGGAGTAGAGTTACAGGTCCAAGCGTAAGGTCCCAGTTGCCCGCTGCTCAGCAAAAAGCCTTTGCGTTGCTGAGCAGCGGGCAACTGGGACCTTACGCTTGGACCTGTAACTCTACTCCCATTGGTCAACATCGCATCGAATCATATTCCTTTCCCGGACAACCCATAGAAAATATATATATATATAATATATATATATATATATATATATATAAGAAAAAGAAAACACATAGAAGAAACGAGAAAACTTTATATATATATTAAAAGTACATATACAAAAAAAGTGACAAGGACAGTAAAGAATACACTTAATATGGCTAATTTTTCTTAAATCTGTCTTCAAGAGAAACATCCGTCTTAATTTTTCTTCTCCTGAAGATGGCTTTCCTATATTATCACTATTAATGATAGTAAGTGTGTTTGTTCATTGAACATTAGCTGATTATTTTATTTGCTGTTTTACAATGGACATTAATCTCACTGTATAGCAAGGTCTCTTTTATATATTTTGTCCCCACCCCAGTGCAACCAAGAAAAATAATCTAGTCATTTGGCCATGAAACAACCAATCATTTATCAGATCCAGACCGCTTATGTAGATTCTATATATATATATATATATATATATATATATATATAATCAGTTTCAATAATATATCGACCGTTTGATAGAATAGATGTGTTATCTAATCGGGATTCGGTCAAATTTTCTAGGTTCAAACATCAAACTCTCATTGCCGACGTTTTGGTTTTATTTTAAATCGTTTTTTCATAAGCATTTTGATATGGGTTTTTATGAGGATATAAGAAGAGTGTATGGAGAAAATGCCTATTTCTTTGCGTAAACAACAAAGGCATTATTTCTAACCTAACAAAGAGGTCAGGTTAGGTTAAGTTGCAATGTCAGTCCTTGAGTGAACACACATAGAAGACTGCGACTATTTGATACCATACAATGAACATTCCACATTGGCTATACTAAATTTTGCATAACTCAAATGTATTTGGAATAGGGATCTTTAACAAATACCTGACATCGTACATGATCGGGGCCATCGGTTTAACGTCCTTCTCCGAGGGACGACGTGCTCAGATTTATTCACCTGCCGCATGAATAAAATGAGGGCCAGGTGGGTATCGAACCCCGGTCCTATCAGTTTAGAAGCGAGTACGTTAACCACTGAGCTAACCTGCCCCCTACCTGGCATCTTAGGTTAGGTAAGTTAGGTTACAGTGGCTGCCCCGCAAGGGAACACACTTAGACCGAATATTGGCCCTTTGTGATGCCACACAATGAAGATTGATTCTACAGTGGGAATAATAAATTTTGCCTAACTCAAGTGTATTTAGAGTAGGGATCCTTAACCAGTACCTGACATCGTACACGATCGGGAACGACGGTTTAACGTCCTTCTCCGAGATTTATTCACCTCCCGTATGAATAAATTGAGGGCCAGGTGGGGTTAGAACCCCGGTCCTATCAGTCCAGAGGCGAGCACATTAACTATTGAGCTAACCTGCTCCCTACCTGGCATCTTGCAGGCTTGGGGATACTGGGTTGAAGTCCTCTCCGATGGACAACATATTAAGGTTTTCTTAACCTTCCGCATGAATAAATCGTCATGAGTATCGAACCACGGATATACCAGTCCATAGGTGAGAATTCAAGCCACTGGGCTACCCTGGCAAGATATAACAGCTATACGGAGAAGTCGGTTTGAAACAAAGTCAAAGGCCATTTCGAACTGAACTACATCAGATGGAGTTTGAAATGTCATACTGTTTTGTACGTCTCGCTGCATACAATCATGGATATTATATGCATAAGACTTACGATTCCCAGGTTAAAAGGCTTAGAGCCAAGGAGAATTTGAACCTCTAACAGAAATAACGCTGAACACTGATCATTGACAAGTTGAAAGCATATATAAATTAAACTTTTAATAAACTGGCAGGTTGTCACGCAATAACTATGGCGTATCAAAGCTTCGTAGTAAATAGCGGTCCAGTGGTGTAGGAAGAGGAGGGGGCACAAGACAGGGGGTGGCATTCCGAAGGGGTAGAAGTGGATAATGCCACAAACATAAAAAAATTTGAAATTAAAAAATAAGGTATCAAAAATCTGAAATTTTATACCAAAATCAGTTGTTTAGTCACTTGTTTCTATGTTTTATGTAATTCTATGTTATTTAAACGGATAACTTAACTATAATATTGCATATTGCAAAAAATATTTTGAATTTTTCAAATTTTTTTTTAAAGTTTATTATATTTGATTGCATAGCCTGTTAATTTCATTTTACAATTTGAATAATACGTTTTTGTTTGAAAAAATCTTTGGTTTTCTTTGATGACGACTGTTTATATATACACGAGTACTGTAATAAGATGAAAGTCTAGGACTAAGAACAACAGTCTAAACTCAGATCCTTGCTTTTAGTTCTTAATAATAAATATTTTGAAAATTTTCCAGAATTTTGAAGGTTAATAAGGGGGTCGACGGATAAGGGGGGGATCTATGATCGGGCGGCAAAAATTGTTGCTACATCACCGTAGGAGTCTAATATTATTTTAAACATAATTAACAAAATCATTATTTTTACACAACAAAATCCGTTAATGCTTCAAAATAAATAAATCCACACTATTAAATGTATTATACGAAGTTATGTTAACCATTACAAAAGCCGATGAATTACATAAGGTCGATGAAAAAATAATATCATTCAAAACTATATTACAAATAAATATTTATTATATATTTGTATCAGATTTAATATTTTATTAATGAATGTACTTTTAGTAACTTGTTACAGATAATATAAATAAACTAATGGCAATCACTGTAACGATTTAATATTTAATGTTTTAGTTAATTGTAAATAAAATTATTTAGGAAGGTTTTTGTAATATGTAATTTAGTATTTATATTGACTTGGCTAACTCCATATGTAATAAGAGATGAATCATTTGAAATAATAACCAGAACTAATATTAAGTAGCGTGATATTCATTTGAAATATAATATTAATCAAAGCATTAAATGGAATGATACGGGTAAGCGATACAATGTCCTGCTTCATTAATTATGTGTCACAGTCATTGTCCAGTTATTCTATCCTTGTTTGCTTATTATTTGAGCGATTTAAAAAAAAAACAATAAACAATAACGTGATAACAAATAAAATATTAATGTTACAAATATTGTTAACTTTCACTTTACAAGTTTCGATAAAGTCCATTTGAAAATGCTAAACTTTTAATTTAATAGCAATAAAAATTTTGTTCTTTCAACTTTATTATAATTAAACATAATATTAAACTTTGATAACCTCGACAGCTTTGTTAGTAAGTTTTGCCATATAGCAAATATTTCAAATATTTTGCACTATCCACATTTCGTTATGGAAACACTTAATATTGACAATGTATTAACAAATTTTTTTTTTTTTGGAGTGGCCTCCAAATTATTAGAGATAAACATTTATTAGAAATAAACATAATACCAAATTTTTGAACAACTTGAAGAATTAGTTTAAAATTAGTATCCGTTTTGTAATATGGAACAAAGTAGTCTATTCCTCACATTTCAATATCATCCAAAGATAATATGATCAGGGGTGAAGCAAGGAGGGTGGGTTTTTGAGAGGTGGCACGTGCCAGAGGGCGGCATTTTGAAGGAGTAAAAATTGAAAATAGCGAACAAAAAATTAAAATAATATAAAGCTAACAAAAATTTTATATCAAAATTAATTTTTAATGTCGTAGTTTTTATGTTTTATATGTGTAACACTGTTTTTAAACTAATTTTTCAACTTGTAATATTTGTAAATCAAAAATAAATTTATTTTAAATTTTTCAAAACTACTTTATTAAAGGGGTTAAGAGTTTATTATATTTGTTTCTGTAGCCAAGTAATTAAATATAACATTTTTGTTACCATTCGAATTATACATTTTTGTTTTGAAAAATCATTGGTTTTCTTTGATAATGACTGTATATATATATATATATATATATATATATATATATATATATATATATTATATATATATATATAAAAGAAACGGTCCAGCGGACTTTTTTACAATAAAATAAAAAACGAAGGAAACACACAGAAAGGCACAGACATAACTCACATCGATATTTCGACAATCGTCGTCATCAGGAGGTGCGAAGAGCGAAGAGCGAAGAGTCCCGCAGGAAGACCGAGTTCCGAGTTCAGTACCGCCCTGTCTTCCTGCGGGACTCTTCGCTCTTCGCTCTTCGCTCTTCGCACCTCCTGATGACGACGATTGTCGAAATATCGATGTGAGTTATGTCTGTGCCTTTCTGTGTGTTTCCTTCGTTTTTTATTTTATTGTATATATATATATATATCATACATCATGCATCATGCATACATCATGCCTCAAGCCAGATGACAGATTAGAATTACGAATTTACTATGCCAACTCTGCCACTTCAAGAATGGTAATTACGAACAACCCACAAAAGAAAGCAACCCTTCAGAGAACTAATGTTGTATACGAGTTTAACTGCAAATTAGGGAACTGCGAGTCCCTACGCTCGAAATATGTTGGTTCCACCACAACCACGCTTTCACGAAGGCTCACCATGCATATATATATATATATATATATATATAAGAGTGCCGTAATAAGATGAAAGTCTGGATCAAACAACAGCAGTCTTTTGATTGTAATTCAGGGGTACTCAAGGGGGTGAAATTTACCCCTAGGGGTGAACTGTGACCACAGTAGGTTTACGGAGTGAGGAAAGCTATTATAGGTTTATGACCTCTTAATTATAATTTTAAAAAAAAATTTGATATTATTAATATTTCATATATCCATCAATAATTGTAATTAGAATTTATTTTTATATTCTCTTATAATCATAATCACTGTAAAGTTGTCAAAGTCTATATACTACCTTGGGAAGAATAGGGGGTGGGGGGAATGACATTGTGAGAAATGGCGAGAGGGGTGAATTGGCTGAACAAGGCTGAGAACTCCTGTTGTAATTCGATGAAAATAAGTATTTTGTGGACTTTCTTGAATGTTGACGGTTAACGGATTATCTATGGTTTGCGGGTGGGTTGGCGGTTGTGGGGGGGGGGGGGGGGTCAAATTCTTAGGACCACTCCAAAAATATTTGCTACGTCACTGAACATGCTTCATAAACACAACAAAATCTATATCTGATATTAAGTTTTGTTCAAGGGTGCAACATATAGATTGATAGAGAATTTTATTTGACAAATCCATCATACCATGGAAAGCATCAGAAATTATATATTCATTGGTACCGAATTTTTATATGTATGAATATTATTCTTCTTACATCTCATATTAAGTCATTAAATCATTTCATTAAACCACTGAACATCAATTTTATTGAATCAATTTTTTTTTACAAAATTATTAAATCATTGTAAATAAGTGTTAACAAATCCGGCAAGTGATCCATTAGGCCAGGATGAATATTCAGTTTTCATAGCTTATTGCTCTTTTGTAGTATTTGAAATTTCACGAATTTTTTTATGAATTAATAATTTTTCATATTTTGGCAAAATTTTATTGTTCTTTAACTGGCCATTTAGTGTCAAAAATTTTTTTTTTTGCAAATATAGAATTGGTCTTAACGCCCTTTTGGTTAATGTAATTTTGAAATGGTTTATCTCAACTCATCTACCGCATAATGTGCTCTATTTTTCAGGTATAATTTCATTTTGATCTGGCATACGGTATGGCTTATATTCTACTCACAAGCTTTCAGAGTCAATCATAAATCTATATTTTTATATTTTATTTTAAAAAAAAATATTTACTGCTGTTTTAAAAATCTGAGGATTTTTCCAGTTAATAGCTATTGTTGCTTCCGTGACAATGCCGACATTTCAAAAATCTAGAGTTAGTAGCTTAGATCAAACAATTTTGTCTAAAAATACATTTTGGCCAAAAAAGTAACTTTGTCATCATGTATAACTTGTATGTACTTGTATGTACATCTTGTAATTAGTAGCTTGTCTAAAAATACATTTTGGCCAAAAAAGTAACTTTGTCATCATGTATAACTCCTACCAAACAGTAGAGTTCATCTACACCAGTGTTTCCCAAAGTGGGCGGTAATGCAAAAAGAAGCGGGTATTCTACTTCCATAAATTGAAAATGTTCATGCAATATAATTTCTAAATTTAAGTGAAAACACGACACGTAAACTTCTAGGAAACAGTTTCTTAAAATTATTTGTTTTGATAATTCATTTTTATGTTAAAAGTATATTCTCACCTAAATTTCTTTTATTGTGTATTCATTCTTTTGCATAAATATGCTATGAAACAATATATCTATTGGATTCTAAATAAATATTCGATTAGTAATTATTTTAATTTAATTAAATGTTACTCATTTGATTATTTAGTCTAAGAATTTGATTATTATTCAAGGGTGTTGAGTTATAGGTTTATGAACCCAAGGGGGCGGTCACTCGAAAAAGTTTGGGAAACACTGGTCTACTGTGTATACTGTGAGGCCCATTTTTGTGGGTAATATGAATTTCATCCACCAACGATTGTGGACCGTACCGTGACCACAAACTTTGAATACATACCCACCCATCCAGACACATATGTATATGACGTATAAACGTCATCAAAAAAACGTCTTACATGGACTTTAGAAACCACAAAACATGTAAAACCGTCTAAATATAGTGATCGTATCGTTTGATCTATAAGCACAATTCATGCAATTTATGATTCTCGAATTGAACTATTGATGTTTGTAACAAGAGAATTAGTACAACAAATGACTCAGTTAATCCTGAACTTTAAAAAAACATGAAAACATACTGAAATATGAATCAATTTTATAAGTAACAAAGAATTTTAATTATTTGCACTGTTGAGAGTCAATCTAAGGAAATGATTAGGAAGGACTGAAGAAAGGTTGAAAGATGTTTTTAATCCCCAGAGATATGTATATTTCTTTTTTTAGCTGTTAACCTGAAGAAGAACACTAAGTGTTCGAAACGTGTTGTTAGTTTCATATTAATTTTTTTTTTTTTTGTTGAGACGTAATTCTTGAAATCTCGCAATATCCTCATTTTGATAATATTGCAATTAGTATAAACACGGATTTTACTATAAATGAGGTCCTTATAAATATCCATTGTAAGTGAAATATCATTTATTCTTTTACCTCAGTCCATGTTGATTTTAGAGTATTGCTTATAAGAACTTTGCATTTTACCCACCAATGATCAGCGCAAATAGAACACACGCGCGCGCTTACGCACACACACACACATGCACACATACATACACATACACAAACGCACTCACGCATACACATACACACATGCACACATACATACACATACACGCACGCATACATGCACGCACTCACACATACACATGCACGCACTCACACATACACACACACACACACACACACACACACACACACACACACACACACACACACACACACACAAATAATTAATTAGCCCTCCAGCTGGTAAAGTCTACCTTGAGCATGACTTTCTCATTTGAAAGCAGGTTGTAATTGTGGGTAGATTGTTCCTCCTGCCTCTCCCTTCCCACCCCAATACCAAACACAAGGCCGGCTTCGTAGAGCTCTTTAAGGGGCTCATTCATTTAGACAATGGGGCTATGTTTTTCTCTAATGTCTTATTCTCTGCTTTAATCGAAGCATTTGCATTATAAAGAGACTGTCCCATGCTCTGTTCCATTATTGGAAGCCATTTTAATAACAATGGAGGTGGGTGGAGGGGTCCAAGCTGCGCCCTCGACGAGAGGCCCCCCTATTACACTCCTTTAAATCTTACTCCACTAATCGTGATAAATTCTATATCTCCTTACAAGACCTCTATTTAACTTAATTAATTTATTTTATCTTCATTGTAAATGTCTTTGTCTCCACTTTTCTAAATATAAACTACAACATCCCTTCATTTTAATTTATGAAGCCACCTAAAATACAACAGCACTTAAATTTCATAATATATGGGTCATTACCTCTAACCTTGTTTTCCCTCTTTTTATTGTTATCTAACTTCCAATTTCCTTTTATTATTTCCAGACAGAAATGTCTTACGTTACTACTTCTTTTGTAATATACTAAACATTCCAAAGAGCCTAAACGATTTCAATTTCATAACGTAATCATTGTAAAGCAATAACTTATTAAATATTCTTTCCAAAATAGAAGTCTAATAAACTCACGAAATAAATGTCTGTTTTATTTAAGAAAAAAATTAAACTTCCCTTTTTTTTGAAAACACTTCTTTTTATGGCTTTTTTTTATCAACCATAGCAGTTTTATTAACCAACAGTGAAGTTCTAAACATGCTGACTCATCACAATTAAATATCTGTTGAGCGGTTGACACTCAACTTCGCTTTAATTAAACTAATTATCAGACTCATTGACCATCAATTTAGTAAATTTAATTAACACTATTTTCCTTTCTTTATCGAGATTTGGTCTGGCGTCAAACAGTAAAACGCATTTAGGCCAACGTTTCGCCCATAGTTCTGACATCCTCAGGGCTATAAATATAGACTTCAGTTGGCTTAAAGGTGTTTTACTGTTTGACCCTAGACCAAATCTCGATAAAGAATGAAAAATAGTGTTGAATATATATATAATATATATATATATCTTATCTAAATGATGCAAACGTTTAGACCTATTCTCAAAAAATGTACTGAAACTATTATCAAATCCGTAGATAATGTATAAAATAGTACTGTAATGTATTTTAATGAGAATTTATCCATTGCTAAACTACATTTGAAACATTCAGATTATATAGCACAATCTGACAAGTTATTGGAGATAAAACTCAGTACTTGTCTTTTTTTTAAGTGTGATATTCTGCACTCCAATATTCGAAATTACTGAAATCTTTTACCAAGCAAATTCATATAATTAAGACTAAATTTAATAAAATATTTAAAATTTCTGGAATAGTCTGAAGAGAGAGAGATAGAGAGAGAGAGAGAGAGAGAGAGAGAGAGAGAGAGAGAGAGAGAGAGAGAGAGAGAGAGAGAGCTGTAATTCATATCCCGTGTTGATCTCAAGAACAATGAAGTCCACTGTCTCGTGTTTCAATTTTACTAAAATAGAATAAAGAAATTTAACTCACCAGTTATATCTATGAAATGTTATTTGGATTTTTCTAACAGTGTGACTGGTGGAGTGTTTATCATACTTTTAACAGACACTCAGTCAGCCACAAGGAGTAAATGAAATAAGGATAAATGAATTCACGGAACTTATTAACGACAAAATTCGTAAAAATTTGAACTTTTTTTTCTCATGGACATACAACATATATAGCAACTATATATAAAAAATTGTCCGAATTCTGATTGCATAATAAACCTATATATATATATATATAATATATATATATATATATATATATATGCTGAATGCCAGATTAGATATTGAAAAAGACGAGCCAATCCCTGTTGCGTATTACTTTGGACACTTCTTATTGGTTGTGGGTGTTTTTTCGTTAAACACGTTTCTCCTTAGCACACTCCGTCTGCTTGGCCGCTTCAGCCTTCACTCCAGGAGAGGGCTCGCAGTCCCTACTTAATTTTCCAATAGAGTTGGATGAAGGTCTTGGGGATTAGATATTGAAAAAGACGAGCGAATCCCTGTTGAGATTAGATATTGAAAAAGACGAGCCAATCCTTAGACCTTCATCCAACTCTATTGGAAAATTAAGTAGGGACTGCGAGCCCTCTCCTGGAGTGAAGGCTGAGGCGGCCAAGCAGACGGAGTGTGCTAAGGAGAAACGTGATTAACGAAAAAACACCCACAACAAATAAGAAGTGTCCAAAGTAATACGCAACAGGGATTGGCTCGTCTTTTTCAATATATATATATATATATAAAGATTTCACATAAACACGTGAAATAACAATCAATGATCAAACCACAATAAGAAAATGGGAAAACAAGACTAAGATCTTTCAACCGTAACAAGCGGTCTAACCAACTGATCTAAGTTGGGTTTTTGACTCTGACGAAGACCGCTTGTTACGGTTGAAAGATCTTAGTCTTGTTTTCCCATCATATATATATATATATATATATATTTATACATGAGGGGTCTGGTTCTAATATCTGATTGGTTGATGCAGGACCAAATAAGCTTGACTCATTTTTTTGCGTGCTGTTTTCAAAGTTGAAGGCTTCTAGCTCTGATCTAAGTCACGTACAGCGGTTCTTCTCTTACATGAAGTCATCGGCGGACATGAAGTGTCGGCCGTTATTTATTATTTAAAAATTGCCATTTACTATCTTGGTGTTGTTAGACTAAGATACCATAATTATTAATTCACTATGTCTGAAAATATTGTGAAAACCTTTGGAAAACAGGAAAGTTATTAAGTGAACTGAGTGGAGAAAATTGGAAAAGACCTAACGTAGGAAAGATTTATAAAATAGATACAAAAAAAAGATATAGTAGGAGGGAGAGTTTTACTAAGAAATCAGGATAAGCTGGGAAAAGGCCTGAAACAACTTGAGTGCCAGAAAATACCGACTTATATCCACGAAAATATTTACTCTTAATCAGATAAGCCAGCAAGTTATTTATCTCTTATACTACTGTAAAAACTTAAATTTTGGAACACATACGCTACCTTAGTGAGTTCAGTAAAGTAATAGATTTATTTCAACTTCAAGTGAAATTCATTTACACTTATTACTTTACTATGTGTAAAGTATAGTGATAGTGAAAAAATTCTACCTCGAGATTTTGACGGAATTATATGTTTTGAGGTCCCAAAAGTTGTTTTATGAAGTTTTTTTGATGATGTCAGTGTGTGTGGGTGGGTGAGTGTGTTAGCATTGCTTGTTACCACGCTACGGTCCAGAATCTTTGATGGATTAAGTTGATATTTCACACAAAAATGGGCCTCATAAAGACGAAGATCCCTATTGTTTGGGAAGAATTATGCATGATGGGAAAGTCACTTTTTTTGCCAAAAACAGTTTTTTTTAAAACATTTATTTCTCCTAAACTGATAACCCTAGAGTTTTGAAATTATCACATTATCTTTGAAGTTACAAATGCAACAAACGAAAAATATATTCAGAATTTTAAAACAACAAAAAATAATTTTTTTTCAATAAAATGTACAAATTTTGACTTATAATTCAATCTCAAACCTTGTGAGAGCGATACAAGCCATACTGTTTGACGGACAAGAATGAAACTATGCCTATAAATAGAACATTATGTGTAGAATGAGTTGAGATATTTTTTTTCAAAATTACATTCGCTAATGGGGCGTTACAGTACGATTTCTGTTTTCAGAAAATGTTTTTTTGACGCTAAACGGCTCATTAAAAAATAATGAAAATTTGAACAAAAATGGAACAAAAAATTAGCAATTCATTAAAAAAAATATCATGAAGTTTCAATTACGGGAAAGAGCAATAATGATATAAAAGCTCTTTGTTTACCCTAGACTAAGAGATCACCTGCTATACTTGTCGAATTTTTTGTATTTTTTTACATTGTTTACATTGACTTAGAAATTTTTTGAGCGATTCCACTGAGATAAAATTGATTTTATAAAGGAACAGTTTAAATTGTTTATTGAATTATATGAGATGTAAGAGGAATAATATTGTGCAGGAAAATGATAACACTCACTCAGAAAAAAATCGTATATGTATATGTTATTTGACAAAGGGGAAGGAAAATGATCTTATTAAATACTAAGAAGCTTATTATTATTATTATTATTTTAAAGATTAAAATTCCTAGTATGATAATTCTATAAAAGACCAAAAATGTAAATGATAATTCATAATTTGAATCTTTCGTTTAGAGATTAATAAATGTAATTATCGTACATCTTTAATTAACAAATCACCTTAAAACAACATTTTCTTCGCAGTTAAAGATGTTTTTCAGAGTAAAAAAGGGTATTTTCCTGTTTTAAATTTAAAAATTTTACTTTAATATTCAAAGTAGAAGGATGTCAAGTAAACGATGTAAGAAATCTACTGGCTGTTTGAACGAAAGCCATTCTCTTGTAGGAGAATAAATCGTTTCAGGAAATGTTCACTTTGGTTTTTCAATAATGTTATTACTGCTGTAGTTATACTAATGAAATTATTTGCAAATAATAAATTATTTGTGATGTACAAAAATAAGCTTATAAAATGATATGTCCTTCAATCACTATCTGTACTACCTCAGGAATGATAGGCTAATAATTATATCCCATTTAGATGTTTACGTTATGCTTAAATGAGACGTTATGTTTTATATACTCAAGAAATTTGACATTAAGTTACTCATAGTAAAGTAGAGTGTAGGCCACTCCAGATTTTTTTTTTTTGTACCTACGTATTAGAGTGAGTATGAATGTTTATTTTGCATGTTTGTATAAGTGAGTGTGTATAATGTTTCAGCACTCAACTCATCATATCTATTTTCAAGACATAAATATTTCTTGAATAGTAATAATAATCTATATTGTTCGTAACTTAAATTGAAACCTTTTCTTAATTTGAACTTCCATGCCTACTGATTTAAAAAGATTTATTTTATATTTAGCAGGAAATTAATATGATAATACAAATTATAAGCATTACAAATAAGAAAGAAACATTATTTAACATTTTAGTACCACTATCATAAGAGAAGAAATACTAGAAAGATTTCTTGTAAAATCCGATTATGAATACATTATTGTAAATTTTATTTACACTTATTTAGTTTATTACATTTCCCACAATTTAAAAATCAAGTAGTATCATTCTTTATGAATTTCAGAATAATCTTAATTTTTTGTCACTTTCTATTTAGATGCGTACATACGTATATTGTATTCCATTGTTTCCTGAGAATAATTTGCAGAAAATTATAATGTCTATTGAAATAATTACTTATAACATGTTTATAATATTCTATATATTTATCAGTAGTGCACATTTCATTTTATAACCACTCAAAAAGAGGTTATTAGTATATGACTTGTAAAAAAGGTCATCAATGGGCCATTTACACAAAGGAAGAATGAAAATAGCTCGACACAAAACATCTTTTATGTAGAGACTCGGTGATTCTTTGCCTCATTCTAATCATGAGTAAATACCACAAAATAGAAGATTATATAGCTCGTGAGTTAAAACATGGAAGGTTTTATAAACTAAAATTCACAATCTTATGTGATTATACCAGCAATTTTAAAACCAATGTAGGTTACAAGAATAGAATTTAATAATAAGTTTTATTACTGTTCTTCAGTTTTTAACCTTATAATCATTGACTTCGGAAACTTATGAATGTAATAAAATCTATTTGATGGATATTATAAAAACCAATAAATTGTATGAAGGACAAAAAGACGACTATATAATTGATGATATATAACAAGATTTTACTATAAACATATGAAATAAAATCAACGTCTAACCCACAGTAAGAAATCAGGAATAAGACTAAGATCTTTCAACCGTAACAAGCGGTCTACTTAAGAGTCAAATCTTAACTGATTTCTTCTCTGAACAAATCAGTTGAAATATGACCATGTCGAAGACCGCTTGATGCGGTTGAAAGATAGTGTTACCAAATATCAGGTAACGATTCTGGCTAAAATAATACAAAAAATGAGCTAAAAAGAGCTCTTATTTTCCAAACTAAGCTAAGAAAAAGGGTCAAATGGCAATATAACGAATATAACATTCTAAACAGTATTTTAATAATGTGTTTTTGAACAAGATTAAAATTTTGTTTATCAAATGTAGTTACTAAATTCAATACTTCATGAGAATTTTCGGTCTTTCTGGTTTCATAAATTTAGTTGGTCCCAATTACCGCAATAATGTCAAAGAAACATCAAAATCATAGGAGCATATTTAATAACGTTTTAATTCATCTCGTGTTGGCAGTTTACTAACTATTGTTGATAAATTAATTTTGTTTCAAAGTTTGTTTTTACTTTACTAGAAGTAAAGTATAGTGATCGTGAAAAAATTCGATCTCGAAATTTTGACGGAATTACATGTTTCGAGGTCTCAGAAGTCGTTTTATGAAGTTTTTTCGATGATGTCTGTATGTGTGTGGGTGGGTGGGTGAGTGTGTTAGCATTGCTTGTTACCACGCTACGGTCCAGAATCTTTGATGGATCAAGTTTACACAAAAATGGGCCCCATAGGGAAGAACACATACTTTCCGTCTGCACCCCTTGGACGGGGGTTGGCAGCTTTGGTCGGGCTGCGCGTCTTATCCTCAGTTAAACTTGCCCTAGGAGATTTGATCATCTGCTCTTCATTCCTGGAGAAGGTTGATTTCTGATCGGCTTTTGGAGACTTCCCACTCATCTCGCCGGATGCTCCTTGTTCTCCTGGTTAAAATTTCGTTTTCCCTGTGCCTGTAGCTCCAACAGGAGCCGAGAAAAACGCGTTTAAAAGTGGGGGCAAAGTACAATCCAGAAATTTTCTGGATTAGGGGATTGGCCCAGAGGACCGGAGATGATGGGAAACTGTCAGGGGGGGTAAGAAAATAAAAATGGGTAGGGGCCAGGTATATGAAAAAAAAGGAGGGGGGGAGTAAAATCGAAAAAACGCAAAAAACGCTGAAAAATTCGATGAGTGAAGGTTAAGAACTTCTCACTATTGCTCCAAAAAATAAAAAAACTTAGATGAAGACGCACTAAAAGAGTGCTCACGCGCAATGCGCTCTCTCTCGACGAAAAATGAGAAAACATTTCCCACGGGGGATGTTCTGAATACCACCAACGATCCAGGAGTCGCCGAATCCCGGATCTGTTCCGCGACAGGTACCATCCAAGGTAGCATGCACAGGTACATCCACAGGTACATCCACAGGTACACCCTCAGGTACCATCCACAGGTAAATCCACAGGTACATCCACAGGTACATCCATAGGTACATACCTGTGGATGCTACCTGTGGATGTACCTGTGGATGTACCTGTGGATGCTACCTGTGGATGTATCTGTGGATGCTACCTGTGGATGTACCTGTGCATTCTACCTTGGATGGTACCTGTCGCGGAACTGATCCGGGATTCGGCGACTCCTGGATCGTTGGTGGTATTCAGAACATCCCCCGTGGGAAATGTTTTCTCATTTTTCGTCGAGAGAGAGCGCATTGCGCGTGAGCACTCTTTTAGTGCGTCTTCATCTAAGTTTTTTATTTTTTGGAGCAATAGTGAGAAGTTCTTAACCTTCACTCATCGAATTTTTCAGCGTTTTTTGCGTTTTTTCGATTTTACTCCCCCCCCTCCTTTTTTTTCATATACCTGGCCCCTACCCATTTTTATTTTCTTACCCCCCCTGACAGTTTCCCATCATCTCCGGTCCTCTGGGCCAATCCCCTAATCCAGAAAATTTCTGGATTATACTTTGCCCCCACTTTTAAACGCGTTTTTCTCGGCTCCTGTTGGAGCTACAGGCACAGGGAAAACGAAATTTTAACCAAGAGAACAAGGAGAATCCGGCGAGATGAGTGGGAAGTCTCCAAAAGCCGATCAGAAATCAACCTCCTCCAGGAATGAAGAGCATATGATCAAATCTCCTAGGGCAAGTTTAACTGAGGATAAGACGCGCGGGTATAAAAGACCAAAATCGTAAAAGATAATTCAGAATTGAAATCTTTCGTTTGAAGATTAATAAATGTAATTATAAATTATCTTAAAACGACATTTTCTCTTCGATGTTTATGACGTTTGTCAGAGAAAATAAGAGTATTTTCCTGTTTTAAATTTAAAAATTTGGCTTAAATATTCAATGTAGAAGGAGGTTAAGTAAACGATGTAAGAAATCCACTGGCTACTTGAACAAAAGCCATGTTCTCTTGCAGGAGAATATTTCCTAGCAATAATTTTTTTACTTTGGCTTTTCAAAAATGTTATTACTATTGTAGTTATACTAATGAGATTATTTGCATCAGTGGTGTGATATACAAAAATAAGCTTATATTTTGATAAGTCGATCAATCATTACTATCTGACTACCTCAGGAATGAAAGACTAATAAACATCTCCCATTTAGATGTTTGCATTATGCTTAAATGAAACATTATATCTTATATACCCAAGGGGATTGATATTAAATTTACTTATAGGAAAGTTGAGTGTAGGCCACTCCAGATTTTTTACATTGTTTACATTGACTTAGAAATTTTTTGTGCGAATCCACTGAGATAAAATTGATGTTTCTAATGGAAAAATGAAAATATATTATTGACTTATAAAAGATGTAAGAGGAATAATATTATTACATGTAAAAAATCACCGCCAACGAACATAAATTAATTTCCTCTGTCTTCCATGGTATGATGGATTTGCCTCATAAACTGCTTTAATAAATCTATATATTGCACTCTTGAGCAAAACTTAATAACAGTTATAGTTTCTTCATCTTTGTGAATTGTAGTATCTTACCATGATATTGAAATGTGATGAATGGACTCTTTCCTCAAGAAAGAGGATTTATATTTGTTGACGAATATCCAGTTTTTTCACTATTCTAGTCTAATAGTTGATATTTATTATTTTCAAAAATTAGAAACTTCCAGCTATAAAAGCTTTATATTATACTGAATAGCCGATTTTGACTTTGAATGGAGTATGGAAACTTGATAATTACTATAATTTGTTTTCTCAATATACATTCAAAGCAACCTTATAACAGAGTACAGCAGCATTAAAAAGGTAACACTCGCTCAGAGTAAATTTGAATATACGTTTTTTGACAGATGAAAAGAAAAGCAATTTTTATTGAATAGATTTTATAGACAATTCTTATTATTTACATGTTTTGCGCAACTTTGTTTCCAAAAAAATTAATGTTTTCATTCTCCATTTAATCATATCCCATTTAGATGTTTACGTTATGTTTAAATGAGACGTTATGTTTTATATACTCAAGAAATTTGACATTAAGTTACTTATAGTAAAGTAGAGTGTAGGCCACTCCAGATTTTTTCATAATATGTTTGATTACAGGGTTACAGGCTGTATCCCAGGTGAGCAGAGTTCTTCTTCTCATAATGTCGATGTGAACGGTATATTAAAGTAAGTTTTGTTTTTGTTTCTCCATGTTCTATTCTCATAATTTTGATATACTTTGAAAACAGTTTATACAGGCATAAAAACCACATACTATGAGAAACTGAAGTTTCATTTTTTAGCTATTTCTAGTACTTTTTCTATTCTTTATGGCCAACCTATACATATTCTGTGGAGTTGTCCAGTTGATTTCAATCTTATGGGTTATAGACGTAACACTTTCTTTTCTAACGACAACCATTAAAAGTTTCAAAATATTGAAAAGTGACACCTAATGTCTAGTCTCATTCGTGTTTTCTGCTTTCTTATATATATATACTGAATGCAAGGAAAGAACACACTTAAAAGGGATCACAAAAAATCACTTCTATATTTTGACTGTCTCATGAGGACGTATTCGAAATATAGGTGGGAATTTTTGTGATTTGTTTTTGTGTGTGTTTTTTCCGTGAACACTGATTATTTAGTTCGTGTAATCATTTCATTTAATTACTTACACGTACACACACGCACGCTGCTTGTTAATATATATATATATTTATTTATCCACTCAAAATTTCAAAAAACGATCCAAACTGGACGCAAATCAGTTCAAAAATGAAGAAAAGTAACACACAGAGAAAGAGACACACTTACAAACTCAAATTTTCGGATGATCCGTCTTCAGGAGACATACATATAAAGATTTCACTTAAACAAGAAAAATAACAATCAATGATCAAACCTCAATATAAAATGGGAAAATGAGACTAACATCTTTCAACCGCAACAAGCGGTCTCGTCAGAGTCAAATCCTCAACGACTTGGGTTTTTGACTCTGACGAAGACCGCTTGTTACCGTTGAAAGATCTCAGTCTTGTTTTTCCATTTCATACTGTGGTTTGATCATTGATGTATATATATATATATATATATATAGTTATATATTTAACTAGAACCATACTCTTATCAAGAAAACTTGAATTATAGAAGAATATTTTCAAAAATCTAATCATCCACATTTATATATTTCAACATCTGCTGTTTATATCTCACCTAATACTTACTTTGTTACAGTTTTTATAAAATAAAATTATTGATTTATATTTCTTTGTTGAGAATAGAAAATAAAAAAATATGAAAAATCTAGTTAATACAAATACTACAAAAGAATAAAACAGCTGTCGTAGCTTTGAAATAGTGTTGTGTAAGGGGCGCTAAAGTTAGAAGTGTGGATATTAAAGGAGAGAGGCGATAGAAAGGGCTTTTATTTGAGGACAGCCTCGCCTATGAGGAGAGAGCCCAAGGGGCGTTATTAAAGCTAGGCGTTAAAGCGTTTTGTCTAACATGTCGAGGCGTAAAAACATTTCACTCTCTATAGTCCCATTGAGGGTAGATCCTTAAGCTGGGTACTAATCTGTGTCTATTTCAATCATTGTCAACCATCAAAATTGTATGAAATACGTAATAAAAGTTACTTTAATTTGGTGTTAAAAAAACTCTTACTTTACTCGAATCATTGAAAAGAGTCCCTTCATTTGATGTACTTTGCCTGTGTGTGAGGAGCCCTGATAAAAAAAATCATTCATTCAAGAACTTGATTGGGGCCGGGTTAGCTCAATGGAAATGTGCTCGCCTCTGAACACGTAGGTCCATGGTTCAATACCTACTCTGGCACTCGATTTATTCACGCGTAGGTGAATACTCCAGTTTGCTACTGTGAAAGAACATACTATAGAGATGGAGAGAGACGGGTGGAAGAAAAAAGAGAACGAGTGAGACGGCGAGCTAATAGATAGACAGAGCTAGAGGGAGAGAGAATAGAGAGAGATTTTGAGGGATAAAGTGAGTTAGAGATAGGAATAGAATGAGAGGAATAATAAAAGCTAAGGAGGTAGATAGAAAGAGAGAGAGTGAGAGAGAAAAATACAGCTAGGTAGAGACAATTGGTGGAGAGAGCTAAAGAGATATAGAAGGAAAAGGTAAAGGAGGAAAAGAGTAAGACTGAGAGAGAGCAGCTCCGGCTGGTTGGTAGCCGAAGTTCACAGACGGTAGAGTTTTCTTAGTAATAACAATGACAAATTGTGATTGCCTCTAGAGTGGTAAAATTAAGTGCCTCTTAAAACAAATGTGAGTTATTAACATTCATTTTTCTTCCAAGTAAACTACATTTTCTATTATTGTTACACAACAAACCAGTTCAAACCATATTTCATTTCGAGTAATACTTGAGGTGATACATATCCAGGCTATTCCTTCAAAAACATCTGAAATGGTTTGCCACTCCTTGAATGTGGAGTGTTTAACCCATTTAGACAGACTCAGATCCTCACTAACAATATCAACGACCAACGAATATATCCGCGCACTATAGTGCACGTCGTAACTAGCATTTACAGATCATAGGCCTTCTACTGCTTGATTACTGTGCTACTATAACTTGGACTGTCAGTAATTCATGTCGGATATTAAGTTTGTCTGTACAGTAATGACATCCTTATTATCGGTCATGTGATCTTGTTGGTCATAGTTTTCAATGTTTTTAGTCATGCGTTGAAAAAATAGTCAGTGGATGAAGTAATTGCTCAGTGAGGTTGAGGAAGGTTGGTGGCAGGATTGAGAGCTTGTACAAGGAGGTTTGGATGTGTATGTAGTTTATTATCTTCATTGGTAGTAAGTCGGGTGATATAACTATCTATGGATTCCATTTTCAAATCATGGTGAATATCAACACACGGGCGTACCAGAGAGCCCTGCCTATATGGCGGGCATACTTATTTTGAACGATCTGGATACAAGCCTTGGTGCAGCTCAAAACCAGATGGAGCATCCATAAGTCATTACTGAACGAACAACCCCCTTATAGACATGATCCTGGCTAATAATACTGTTTAGTAGTAGTCCTACTTTAACCACTTTTGAATTGCATTGCTTTTCCGCAATGCATTCACCTTCCATTCTGGTATACCTAACTGCACTGGTAAATGACCTCAGTTAAGGTAAAGATTCGGGCATTTCTTTTTTCTGTTATTATTTTGTTATCCTATTGTTTTGCATATTAAAGTAAGTCACCTACACAGGTTATATAAGTTAATTTGAGTGAGTAGGAACTCGAATTGTGAATGACACAGGAACGAAAGGTAATGCTTATTATACAAGCGCGACACACTGACTGCTGACCCCCTCCTCGAGGCCAGCCTTGATAATCTGTCTCTGTGCGTAAACAAAGACTTTGACCCACGACGCCGGCGGTACAGCCACCGCCAACTCCGCTAACTTGTATACACTTTACTTTGTTTTGTAAAATATATAGTGCATTGAAGACTTGATTACGTGTATTAAATCAATCGATGTCAATTGATATCAGAGATCGACATATAGGTAAAACCGAAGTAAACCGGTTCTAAAAAAGTGCGTGGAAACATAGACTGGAATACTGATGCACCTAGACATGAAATTACATTAGAAAAATAATTATACAAATACAACACTTTATAGTGTGGGAATAATATGAAAAATGTTTTTTACTTTACTATAAGTAAAGTACAGTAATCGTGAAAAAATTCCATCTCAACATTTTTGTGGATTTACATGGTTTCTCAAGTCGTTTTATGACGTTTTCTCGAATGTGTATTTAAAAGCTTGCATACACGCTATAGTTCACAATCTTTGATGGATCAAATTTTTACACAAAAATGGGCCTCATAATTTATTGAAATTCATAATTCACAAAAATGAACCCTATTATTGGGGAGCAATTATGCATGATAGTAAAGTCACTTTTCTTTACCCAATTTTTTTTAAAAACAATTTATTTCTCCTAAACTACTAATTCTAATCAGAAGCATTATCATTAAAGCGACAAATACAATAACTGAAAGAATCCTCAGATTTCTGAAATAACTAGAATTTTTTTCAATAGAATGTAAAAATTATGATTTATGATTCAATCTGAAAGGTTGTAAGTAGGATATAAGCCACTCAGTTTGACGGATTAAAATAAAATTATACCCAAAAATAGATCATTATGTTGGAGATGAGTTGAGCTGATTTTCTTCAAAATTACTTTAACAAAAGGGACGTTAGGGTACATTTTCTGTATGAGAAAATGTTTTTTTTTTTACTCTAAACGACTTGTTTTTAATTGTTATGAACAAAAACAACTCTCGTTTTATTTTCTACTTTTTTAATTATGTAATAGACTTAT
This sequence comes from Hermatobates lingyangjiaoensis, assembly GCA_026182355.1. Taxonomy (NCBI): domain Eukaryota; kingdom Metazoa; phylum Arthropoda; class Insecta; order Hemiptera; family Hermatobatidae; genus Hermatobates; species Hermatobates lingyangjiaoensis. Next base: position 801,742 of record JAPFBL010000126.1, on the reverse strand, counting down.
TAAGCTTTTTTTTTTGAATAAAAGTACAATAAATTAAACAATTTATTGTTAATTCATAAATGAACCTTAAATAAGTTTATTTCAATTTTAAATTAAAACTAGCTGGTAGTTCATCAAGAAAAGTTAATAAAATAAAACGATAACGAGAAAAGAACTCGTAGAAACATTACAGAACTCACTTCAAGATTACAACCTCGTCGTCATCAGGAAAAGAAAAAGAAGGAGATGATGAGCTCTAATCGGCTGGCAAATGACAATCGAGTTGAACTCATCTTCTTCTTTTCCTTCTCCTGATGGCGACGAGGTCAAAATATTGAAGTGAGTTTTCTGTTGCTTTCACAAATTGCTTTCTAGTAATCGTTTGATATGTTGTCCTAACAGACTCTTTCATGTTGCGAAAAATAATATAATATAAAAAATTGATTATAATTATGATATAAGAAAAGTTATCATTACTCATTTTTTGTCATTGAATTAAAAGTATAGTTAATTCAAAAATTAATCTCTGTTGAAAACGTATTAAGGAAGCGTTGAGGGTGCTTAAATTTTTCTTCATATCCTAAACGATGCGGTCGATGTGACTTCACTCTTCAATATCTTCAATTTAAAATTGAAGAGTTGTAAATCAAAACAGTTTACCACCCCTCCCACTCACTCTTACACTCTCTCTCTCTCTCTCTCTCACTCTCTCTCTCACTCTCTCACTCTCTCTCTCACTCTCTCTCTCTCACTCTCTCTCACTCTCACTCTCTCTTCTCTCTCACTCTCTCTCTCACTCTCTCACTCTCTCACTCTCTCTCTCACTCTCACTCTCTCTCACTCTCTCTCTCACTCTCTCTCACTCTCTCACTCTCTCTCTCTCACTCTTTCTCTCACTCTCTCTCTCTCACTCTCTCACTCTCTCTCTCTCTCTCTCTCACTCTCTCTCTCACTCTCTCTCTCACTCTCTCACTCTCTCTCTCACTCTCTCTCTCACTCTCTCACTCTCTCTCACTCTCTCTCTCACTCTCTCTCTCTTTCACTTTCTATCACTTGACCTTGAAACTACTTCAATTTATATCACTAGACTATTTAATGCAATAAACGTGACCAGTTGGGTCATCCAACACCTTCCTTCTTAATGCAGTCATGTAAATATAAATGCAGATAAACTCTAAACTAATTAATTTTTAATAAATATGGTAATAACACATATTGTTAAGACAGTTCTTTTTATTTACATTTTTTGTACGATTTGAATTTTTCAAAAAATACTTTAATGTTTTCTTTCTGTTTGACACTTCTGAGAGAGCAACATGTAATTCGTCATGTTGAAATGCTGTTTTACATAAATGAACTAAAACTTTCTGTAGAGAAAGTAGTACATGTTTCAAATCGTCAAATAATAATCATCTTATAATTCAACTCTCCTTGAGACTTTTGAATAGTCATGGCAAATGCTAACTGAATTTGAAACTGAATTTTTGAAAAAGGAGTGTTGTCCTCTTCAGATAAATCAATTTACAATCTTTGAATTAAAACTATTTCCCCTTGACACCTTGATACGATAATTTTACAAACCAGGACATTATCATAAAGCTCTTCAGTTATTAGTCTTGTTTCAATGTTTCTCATACATACACATGACAGGAGCTTCCTTTTTGAGTTCTAGCTTCCGTTGGAGCAATCCAGACAACTCTAGTGAGTTAAGAAATTCTTGAGTAGAAAGTGTGGTTCTGTTCCTACGATAACACACACGAGTTATATGACAGATATTGATTAATTCCTCCAGAAAATTACTCAATGAACGTATGATTACTTTCACTGTGTGTTTCGTTAAATGGAACTTATATAGAACTTTCTGTGAACAATATTTGTGAGTTCGCTAATGAAGAGTAAATGTATTGAACACACTAATCAACATTAAGTGCACAGATAAGCATGTCTTCGGGCAGTAATAATCTCTTTATTTTCGTTGTTTTCAACTCTGTCTTCACCAATGTTTATCAGAAATTTAGAGTATTCCTCATCTTCTTCATGAACTCAAATATTGCTAGTTGAATGTAATTTAGTAAATTTCCGCCACAAGTAAGACTGATACCTGCATTATAGATATCAGCATCCGGAAGAAGTTGATCAGCAAAATTAGTCAGTCCTGAACTCCTTAATTTAGAGAGAATTAGTTTTATTAACAACTTTCCTGTACCTTCCAATGCATCGGGATATTTACTCTATCTTTTTTATTAAAATATATATATCAAAAGAAGAAAATATAGGCATTATGATAAACTATTTTTTGATTACGGACATAATTTTGGGCTGTTAATATTGTACTTATATTAATTTTATAATTTCTAAAACTTCTGTTAACTATAATAAATATCATTTGTTGATATATTAAGTAATTGTTTCATGTTCTGGTCGATTATTCGTTAAATTTTCTATTTATAATGTATTGTAATTAAATCAATATAATTTAGGTCGAAAAACTGTTATTTAATCTTCGTTGTCATTTATATCGGTCTTTGGAAGCTTAGTGTTCAACAGTCTGGCACTATAGGTGGCATGCCAGATCTACAATGTCGACGTCGTGGGTTCGAGGCCCACCAAAGTTCTTATATTTTATTCAAATCCAGCCTGCAAATATTAAAAAACGCCACCAAGAGAATTTTATAAGTATATAGATATATAATAAACAAAATTGAACACAGCTCATTCTTCAATTTATTATATTTATATAACTTATTTTTTAATGAATACACCTTTTTTTTTTTGGTTGATAAATGACTTGTCACTTTTTTTTGAAAGATGGAAAATTTATCAGTAATTTGACAGGTGTGCTGGGGCCAACTCGGACAGTCGATCAACGCTATCATCCTGGGATAACTCATTTGCATTAGTTAAATTTTAGAATGTAAATACCTTTCTGGCTGTCTTTCAATCATACTATTTGACATAAATACAGTTTCATTTTCCGTTTGACATATCAATCAAGCGGGTTTGCAGCTCACTCGATATGTATGGATAGTTAAAAATAGCTTTTGACGTATTAAATCCGAAATCGTAATATTCGTTTTCATTATTTCATTTTATCTCCTTCATTTTTGTTTAAAATGATTTATTATTTCATTATGAACAAATCAGATTAGTATATTGTTTAACAGTCTTAAAGTTAATTACAGTTTTTTAATCAAGTATTCCCAACTGTACAATGATGACCTTTTTATATTCTATAAGCATTGTTCTCTGACTTGCAAACTTTGCAAGGGGGAAAAAAACAGTGATGCACTAACCATTTTTGCCGCCCGGGGGGGATCCCTCCTCATCTCCTGACCGCTAATAATTCGTTAACCTTCAGCATTCCAGAAAGTCCTCAAAATATTCATTTTTATGGAATTACAATCAAGGATCTAATTTTAGACTGCTGTTATTAGTCCCGGACTTACATTTTATTACAGTTCTCATATACATATACAGTCATCATTAAAAAAAAACAAAGATTATCAAAACAAAAACCTATAGTTCAAATCATAAAAGAATTATTATATTAAATTAACTAGCAACGGAAACAACTATAATAAACTTTCAGTACCTTTAAAAAACTAGTTTTGAAAGATTAACAATAAATTTATTTTTAATTTGCAAATATTAAAGTTGAAAAATCCGTTTAAAAACAATATTACACACTGAAAAACAATTATGAACCTTAAGAACTGATTTTGAAACAGACTATGCATGATTAGAGAGGTGATAAAAAATTAAAACCTTGAGTAAATTCTTCTCAAAATAAATAAATATGTAAAGAAGTTGAATTATAGAGGCGCAATAGTTGTTTACATATGTAATTTGTAATTATTAATCGAATAAATTAATTAAACAAAGAACAAAATATATAAAATTAATTGAACAAAATATTTAATTGATAAATATGTGTTAACGCGTCGAAAATACTCAATTTATTGAAAAACTCCTTTAAAATGAATCCAACTCTTAACCTTTCCTAATCCCTACCAGAGCTAAGTATGACGGCCTGATGACTTGCAAATTATACAGGACCTCAGATACTGCAAAACTGCAAGACCATACGATCACGAATACGACTCCTTTCCCTAACAGACTAGCGTCCCTCCCCAGTATTGACAATGCTTGCTGACGTATACACAAACAGCAGGGTGAGAATTAAGCAGGAGTAGGCCTCTGGTGCAGAACTGATAATTACGACGTGCACTGTTGTGCAAGGAAATATTCTTTAGTCTTAATGAAAGAATTCAATGAAAGTAATTGCAAAACGGACAGACATTTACGAAGTACGATTGTACATACTGATTATAAAACATAAGAAGTATAACAGTATAACAATACTATCAAAAATCAAACTCTCATTGCCGACGTTTCGGTTACATTTTAAAACCTTTTTCATAGGCAGAAGTATGACTTTTTTTTTTACTAAGAAAATAAAATTTACATTATTTAAAGGAACAACAATCTTAACCAGACAAAACCTTCGACTAGACAGTCAAAAACTCAGTTTTTAGTTTGTTTGCTCACTGATGACATACATTGAAAGGCCTCAGAGCATTTTTTCTATTGTTTTTCTATTGTGGTTTAAGCTTCATATATATAAATAAAAAAGACAACACACCCAAGAAACGAGAAAGCTTACTGGATCAATATTTCGAACTTTAGTTCGAAATATTGATCCAGTAAGCTTTCTCGTTTCTTGGATGTGTTGTCTTTTTCATTTATTTATCTGTCCGGTTTAGACTGTTTAGTATTTTCATTTATATATATGTATAATAAGTTATAACAGTGTAACAGTAATAAATATAATAAGTATAACATAACAAGTAAAACTTATTATAATGATCGCACATTATAAAACTTAATAAAAAATATAGAAGTAATGATAAAACTAAAAAAGTAAATAATAAAAAATGAACAAACGTAATAACTAAATAATAAAATTTTAAAATTAAAAACGAAGGTGAAGGATAAAATATGAACAAAATGGGCTTATCTATTTAGTTTGTGTGTGTGTGTGTGTGTGTGCATGTGTGTCTTTTAATTGACTTTTGAACATTTTATGTACGGCTTTTTATTTTATATACGGCTTTGTTTTATTTTGCAATTTTCTAAAGAAGATACGTAAATCTTGATAATATGTCGACTATAAATACAAGAGAACAAAATCTATTCATGGTTGATCGGTTTTCTAAGTTCAAATCAAACTTTGAAAGCCAATGTTTAGATTTTATGCGTAAACTTTTCCTTTTCATAGAATTATGATCATTGGACATAATAAATTATCAACAATTTCAGTTAGAAGTTAAATATATAACTATCTGTTTAAATGTATACATTAAACAAAACTAACACGTGTATTGAGATCCGTACTTACTTTTAAGTGCAATAGTTTATCTGTTATATTCTCAAGTTGATACTGTAGTTTCAATCTTTTGATTATATTTATGGTTATGTTACTACATTAAAATAAATAGAATACGATTTTTCGGTTAGAACTTTTTAATGTGTAGAAATCTAGATCACATGTATTATAATGTATCTATATACTTATAAAACTCTGATGTTCTTGTTTAAATATTTGCACATAGGTGAAGATTGGAATATCTGTTGATACCAGTTTATGACGAATTATTCAAATAAATATTAAAGAAAACAGTTGGTAATATATTACTTTACAAACAATGGCATTAAAAAGGAAGAAGAATGGAAAATAAATTCTCTCAACGTAAGTCAAATAAAATTAATGACTCCAGATGTAAAATCTATTTATGTTATAGAATAAACTTGACGAGACTATCTACGAAAGATCTCAATCCCATTTTTAGAAAACTTATTCTTGTTTAGGCGATGTTTTTATTATTTTACGTATTTGCTCTTAATTCTTGTTATTGACTCTTAGACAGAAAATCAAAACTCACACTAACAGACAGACTCCACATATACAACACAATCTTGAAGCCTTCTTGGGCTTATGACATAGAACTTTGGGGTTCTGCCAAACCTTCGAATATTCGTCCTATACAAGCCATCCAATCGAAAATACTCAGAAAACTCTCGCATCTCCCATTTTACGTCCCAAATATAATCATTCACCGAGATCTTAAAGTCCCCTTCGTTTCTCGACTACGCAAAACACCGCTACAAAAAATTCCACAGTAAACTCTCAACTCGTCCAAACCCACTTGCTCAAAATCTTTCCCAACTAGTAATCCCCACAAACACCCAAAGACGACCAAAACGGCAATGACCACGTGACCTTCTGTCGTCATAAAGCTTAAACATAGTTACGGAGTGCCACCAATGGGTGTCCACCCGATTTCCGCCACATAATCAAAAAGCTAAAGGAGTAACCCTGAAATCAAAATTACTTCTAAATACATGAAACTGTAGTTGAAGTATAAAAAAAAATTGTTGTTATAGTTATATATAAAACAAATTTAATTTATCAGGAATCGGTCAGTTTCCAGGTTCAAATCAACCTTTCAAAGGCAACATTTTGATTTAACAATTGTATTTGGAACTTAAGCATTAAACAGATGCATGAAATTCCGATAGTATATGTAATAAACTATTACATTAGAGGTTTAAAATGAATAATTGTAGGAATATAAACTTGAACACAAGTATCAGCTTAAATGTAAATGTTCTAAGGTAATGTTAGAAAGAAACATTCCTTTAATTAATGTTTAAAATTATTATGTTGGGTAAAATAAATGAAATATTTCAATTTACAGGTTTTGTTTGTTTTAAATATGCTTTATTTCTGTATATATCTTGAGTTGATGTTTCATTCATTTATGTAATAAATGAAAGTTTTTACTTTTAAATTACTTTTTGTTTTATTTAATATACTTATTGTATATATATTTTGATTCATGTAAAGAATACTATATCAAATATTTGGATCATAAAAGAATCTTTGTTTTCATGACTTAAACTAGTTAATGAATATTTGTCCTAAAGGCTAAGGTCTAATTTCCATTATCTTCTGCATTCCTATCTAACAAGAAATAGCAATAACAATTATTCCTGTCAATCGCATTCAGTCAATGTATGTCATTAACGGTTGCTATAGTTTCTTAACACTGAGTGACACAAGGGGTCAAGGGTCGTCTATTAACAGTTATAATACCACTTTAGTTCCAGAGACTCCTTTCAAAACAACCAACCAATAGGTAGACTAGTTATCTTAGCATGTAAAATTGTTTTCATAATCATAATTTACCGACATCGTAAATATATCGTATATATATCGTAATATATCGTACTGTAGTAATGATGGTACCTACTGAGAACTTCATTTTTAGTGTTAATATATCGTTCAATATACTTTTGTTCGATTTATTATTACATTGTTAAAATAACGTTGCTGGATTAATTATTGAATGCCGAAAGAAAATGATGTATATGGAAGTTTAATTTTCGGTTTAAACAAAAAAAAATCAAGTTTTAATATATTTACATGAATAAAGAACTGAATATTTTTAAAAGCGACAGAAAAGATGATCAATCAAAGTTATGATACGGAAGTAAAATTCATTAAAGTTTAATATGAAGGCTATAGTGACAGCTGATGTATAGAGGAGGCTGAGGAAAGCTTTAAATGAACTCTCTCTCACCCTTCTAGGGGGTCTCTTACACATGCAACTTATATGATCAGACTGTATTAATCTCAGCCGACTGAGGTCTTTATGTCAAAACTAGGAGAACTCGCTTACTCAATGACAGACATGGTGAACTCTCAACCAAAGTAGACAGTTAGCACTGTGTCTGACTAATATAACGGAGAACTCGTATACATATAAGACTATGATGAACTTTCTATTATTGATAGACCGGTGAAGTCTCATTCACAGGGGACAAGCAAAATTCTCTCTCTCTATCTATCAATCTATACACACACATATATATATATATAAACTTTATATATATAAAATAAATTCAAAACGAAGGAAACACACAGAAAGACACAGACATAACTCACATCGATATTTCGACCATCGTCGTCATCAGGAGGTGTGAAGTGCGAAGAGCCCCGCAGAAAGACAGGGCGGTGACTCATATATATATATATATATATATATAAAGATTTCACCTTAACACAATAAATAACAATGTTAAATTGTTATTTAACAATCATTGTGTGAAATAACAATCAATGATCAAACCACAATAAGAAATGGGAAAACAAGACTAAGATCTCTCAACCGTTACAAGCGGATTACCAACTGAGTTTGGTTTTTGACTCTGACGAAGACCGCTTGTTACGGTTGAAAGATCTTAGTCTTGTTTTCCCATTTCATATTGTGGTTTTATCATATATATATATATATATATATATAGTAGGTGTACTCTCTAATATATTATATTCAATATATTATTGAATCTGCTATATACCGAACCCCGATTAGAGAGTACACCTATTCTATCAAACGATCGATATGTTATTGAATCTGCTATGTATATATAGTTCAATATAAACAAAGAAACATAGAGAAATCCAAAGAACACACTTACAGTTTCTAATGGTCGGTCTCCAACCGTCTCTGAACCAGTGGGCTTGGTTTCCTCTTATCTCTCCTGAAGACAGTTCAATCCGAAAATTAGAGACTGTAAGTGTGTTCTTTTGATTTCTCTATGTTTCTTTGTCTATATTGAACTATATTTGTCCGTTTTGGATCGTATTTCTAACAAAAAAAATATATATATATATATATATACAGAGAAATTACAATAGATAAACACGGGTTTTGTTTCATTATATTTTTATATAAGCTTAGTCCTCTGTTCATCCCCTTGTTTTTCGTTTATTTATTATTTTTTCCCTATTCTATAGTTAAATATAAATTGATTCCTGTCTACCTTATTTTCTGTGACCGGGCGCGCATGCGGCAACACTGTTGGTCTCCAACCGTCTCTGAACCAGTGCGCTTGATTTCCCTCTCTTATCTCTCCTGAAGAGGGTTCAAACCAAAAATTAGGGACTCTAAGTGTGTTCTTTTGATTTCTCTATGTTTCTTTGTCTATATTGAACTAAATTTGTCCGTTTTGGATCGTATTTCCAACGAAAAAGTGTATATATATATATATATATATATATATATATATATATATATATATATATATATATTAAATAACAAGCACATTGAACTAATTTCTGTAATTCATTTATTCATTTTGTATAACAATTTCTATAAGTATTATGCAACCAATCTTTGAGCGCTCTTATTCAAAGTGAATTTAATGTGCCCCATGTTATTAAATTTTTAAAAGAAAGTGTTTTATGCCGATTGCTGTAGAGGTATCAATGATGAAACAAATGTATTATTTTTTGCTTCTAAATAAATTCTCCAATAAATAAACAAAAACTGCCTAATTTTTACGACTGGATGACACATTCAAGTGCATGTTATCATCTTTCGTTATTCATGCTATTATTAATAGTAAACCATATCCAAAAACGTTCATCTTACTGCCAGATAAAACACTTGCAACATATGACAAGGGTTTTATCGAAATAAAAAAAAAATGAAAAGATACCCAGTATTAAAGCTCGTCGTTTATGGATTGGCTTTGAACGTGCCATTCGTAACAGCTGTGGCTATAACTTTCCTGGACCTTCAAACGTTGTTTATGTTAGTTTTGGCAGGCTGTTCATAGCAAATATACTAACTCTCTTACAAAGCTTTATTTAGTACCTACAATTTTTTTTCACCAATAAAATAAAAATGCTATTACATTGTAAAAGAACAGTAGGAATTCATTTATTAATCAAATCCCCTTGTACCATATACGAGTATATTATTATTTATTTTTTTTAAACTAAGTGTCTAATGTATTATTCTTAATACTTAATGTATTATATAACACCTGGTCAAATATTTGAACAGGTTTGATCTCTTCTCTCAGTATCGAGAAATTGATTTTTTAAAATCACATTTATCATTTTTTTTAATAATTTAAAAAAAATTTTTAAATAAGAATCATTATTTTTTTTAAATTAGAATCTATATTTTCTGGAATTGAAGAATACTCTTATATGTAATTAGTTATAAATACTTTGCTTCCCGAGATTTGGTCTTGCCTGACCAAAGCTTGAGAAGAACAAAAATATTTATTACTAATTGTGGTCAAGAAAACAATACCTTCGTGTATTTAGTTGGATTGAAAACTTCTTCAAAATGCTATTTCATCTAGCTTTCTTCTGAAAGTATTTATAAAATATTATTAATTTTTTTTAAAAAAATTTAAAATATTCCATATTAAATTTAAAATATATTTCTATAACTAACTTTGCTACTATTTTTACTAAGATTAGCAATGGATTTTTACGAAGATCTTTATAAGAACTTACACTACATGTAGTAGTAGCTACAGGCAGTAATAGCTACATGGAGAAGCAGCTACATGTAGTAATAGCTACATGTAGTAGTATCTACATGTAGTAGTAGCTAAGGCAGTAATAGCTACATGGAGAAGCAGCTACATGTAGTAATAGCTACATGTAGTAGTATCTACATGTAGTAGTAGCTACAGGCAGTAATAGCTACATGGAGAAGCAGCTACATGTAGTAATAGCTACATGTCGTGGTAGCTAGATGCACTTATAGCTACTTGTAGTGGTAGCCACGTGCACTTATAGCTACATGTAGTAGTAGCAACATGTAGTAGTAGTAATATGTAGTAGTAAATGCTTTCATTGCTCTCGAAAAAGTTAATCCTTTTCAAAAAACAAAACAATTCTTGTTTCATAACGAAATAATCCCCAGAAAAAAAAATTGATGAATTGATGAAAAACCCCAATTTAATCTTTAAATTTAATGATGTATCTATCATCTTTTCTAACGATTATTTCTCATTTATTGAGTTATTTTGTTTAATTTTCAATGATAGAATTGTTCACACTATCTTACTAATTTTTTTTTATTATATTCTGTCTGTATAAAAAAAATACAATAATTTTGATCATTTAATCATCAGTTAACCGTAATTTTTTGTTTTGGTCTTCGTCAGAGTCAAAACTCATACTGACCATTTGTTTGATTTCTTACTATGGTTTAGAACTCGATTTTGATTTCATTTGTTTATTGTGAAATCTTGTTATATCAATATTTATATTATAGATTATGAAACATTTTTCGATTTCTTGGTTTATTTACTCGTATTCTTGTCCGTTAAATAAATGTTCTCTAGCAAAGTATATTAATAAAAATCTTGTATACCATAAATATTTTTTTGAGTCGAATTTACTAGGGCTTAATTTTCTAAAATCCTTGTGTGGTATGTCTGATAATAGGAATTATTTTTTAAATATTTTGTAAATACTTTTTTAATTTAATCAATACTATGGCTCACAGGGGCCAGGTTAGCTACGTAGTTAACGTGCTCGCCTCTGGGCTGGTAGACCGGGGTTCGATCCTTGCATGGCCCTCGTTTTATTAACGAGGGAGGTGAATAAATCTGAGTACGTTGTCCTTTGGAGAGGACGTTAAGCCATCGGTCCCTTAGCCTATACCATGTTAGCTACTCGAAAAATATCCTTACTCGAAATGCACTTGAGTTAGGCAAAATTTAGGACTCCCAATGTAGAATCTGTAGAATCACCGATCAAACCAAAAGCCAGTAAACGTCTGACGTTATCACCCGCTAGGGAATCGGTTTAAACAATAAAAGAAATGTGGTTAATCTTTTTTGTTCAATATCATTTTTTATATAACTTATACTAAACAGGCATTCTGACCCTCACTTTGATTTACGTTTGAGTAGAAATATATAATATATTTTTATTAGAACTTCTAGTAGGTGATCAGTATTTTTTGTTCAAAATAAACAGTGCAGGGAGGTTATATGACGGGAATTCGAGGTTAGGGTATTCGAGTGGCTTGCGTACACGCCGCGGTACTGCTAGATCCAAGTTCGATTTTTAATCTGGTCATCTATGATTTAACGCGAAAACTGGAAATATTTTAGTTCATTCTCCCTCAGAGAGGGTGGTTTACTTAGGTCCTCGATGATTTGACGAGGGATCATCAATTGAAAAAATCTTAGCACATATTAGCTATTTTCTCTAAAAATCAGAAGAGATTTTTTTAATTTTAACAACAACGGTGTTAATCCGTTGATTCCTTAGCCAGTACAATATCAGATACTCGATTAAAGATCTCTACCTTATATTCACCTGATTAAGGCAAAATTTAGGACTCCCAAATGTCAAAATCATTAACTAAGACGCAATATTCTTTTGAGGAGTCAATATCACAGATATAACTTTCTAGCGGACCCTCAATTCCACCTAAATGAATTATAAAAAAAAAAAACTTTCACGATCGCCTTTGCTACTAAGAATTTTAATGTATCTAACTATATTCAAATAGTCTAGAGGAAAACATTCACACTTCTTTTCAGATTCAATGAAGTATATTTCCTTTTACCAATATTAATATGTATAAATGTTTTACATATCAAGTGTTACTTGAGTTACTGTTAAATTTGATAACAATTAGTTCGTAAATGCTATAGCAAAACTGAATTCATACTTCAGTTCCACCTTAGAAAACGCTATATATAAATAAATCACATTGTTTAAATATTAGACAAAAATACATAATTCCTACTATGAGATAGGGATAAAAATAATTTATTTAAAATGAAAAATATTACAAAAAATAAAAAAACCTACGTGTGTTATCATTTGAATTTGCTTCACATCTGTAAACGTATATAGCGGTAGATATAAGCTAGCCAGTCGAGCTCTCTGGGGAAAACACTACTGCAACATACCTGAAACATTACAAAATTAAATTAATAGAGTGCGCATTTTACCAAGTTTAATCCAGGTGAAAATATTTCAGGGTTAGTCAGAATGATTTATTTCAGTAGTAGTATTATTAGTGGGATGTTCACAGTAGCTAATAAATGAATTAAGTGATATATATATATATATACACATGAGTATAATGTTTGATCAAACCACAATAAGGAATGGGAAAACAAGACTAAGATCTTTCAACCGTAACAAGCGGTCTTCGTCAGAGTCAAAAACCCAACTGATTTGTGGTTTGATCATATATATGAATTAACTTCAACTAATCAAAGCGACTACTTCTGCCCAATGACGATGAATGTCGAAATATCGTCGTGAGTCTTTTTTGTGTTTGTTTTTATCTGTTTTTCTCTTTCCTTTGTGAACTATATATATGTAACATAAAAATGATAAATCGGGATGCGGTCAGTTTCTTCCACTTCCAATCGAATCCAATCCAATTTAAAGTGTAGGCCTTTGAAAAATGTTTTGAATAAAATCGAAACGTCGGCAATGAGAGTTCGATTGGAAGTGGAAGAAACTGACCGCATCCCGATTTATCCTTTTTATGTTACATTTTAGGCCTTTGAAAAAGATTTTGAATAAAATCGAAATGTCAGCAATGAGAGTTTGATTGGAAGTGGAAGAAACTGACCACATCCTGATTTATTAATATATATATATATATTGGTATATTTAGGAAGCAGTCCTTCATTTAAGCAGGTTCTTTTAAATATTACGCCATATTTACTATTAACCAGTTTCCTCGTATACGTATATATATATATATATATGTGTGTGTGTGTGTGTGTGTGTGTAATGTTTGATTTTATCTTTGAACACAGTTCAAGAAGTCCATAGGAACTCTATCCTATCTACTCTATCCAGGAGTCTGGAAGATCCTAAGACTCCTTGAATGCTCCGCATAAAGGGTTCTCAATGGGGGGTAAAATTCACCCCCAGGTGTGAATTTTGGGATTTGGGGGGGGGGGGGGTGAATTGTGACGGCAGTAAGCTTACAGAGTGAGAAATATTATAGGTTTGATTAATTATTAATTACAAAATTTGATGGAATTGATATTTTGTGTACATCAATAATTATAATTAGCACTTCATTTGTAAAATTCTATTATAAACATAATCAATGTAAAGTTGAAAATTTGTATATACTACCTTAGAAAGAAGAGGAGGTGAAGGTATGGCATTGTGGGAAATGGCGAGAGGGTTGAATGGGCCAAGGGAGGCTGAGAATCCATGCTCTATATAATCTTACTGATGCAGATATAACTTGTCGATAAACACTTATGTGTTGGAAACGCGTCGAGGTTGTAACAAATCTTTAGTGTAGATACTTAGTGTTTCTTCCCCTTTCTAACCATGAGTGAATACCACGCAATAAATTCTTTCATAGTTCGTAAGTATCCTGATATTATCATTAGAGATATTACTCTTAAAATTAGCTAATAGAAGTTATTTGGCATTTGCCAATAATATCATTTTATATTTATACCACCAGCAGATTGAATAAAAATAATTTATTTTTAAATGTTGATAATATTTTACTTTTAACTATGTTATTTATAATCCTGTTGTGTATAATCAATCATGTTGGTCTACATTTTTATGAGTAATTATTTTCAAAATAATTGCTTCTTGTTAGTTAAGTACTTGATTTAAAGATGGATAACTTTCAGTAATTAGTTTAGCATAGTTTTTTTTATGATACTAACTTTAGTAGTATTTCATGGTTATTGGTAATATTTTATTATATATACAATTTATTTTTTCAGGAAACATAACTAAGGAAATAATAGTTATAGATGAATAAATAGTCGTGGGGAATAATTTCAGTTTTATATGACAATCTGAACGATGCAAAGTGGAAATTGAATTCCATTGAAAAACAGATGAGGTGGACCTTTTGTTATTGGACCTCTCTTGGAGTGTTATTAAACCTGCGGTGCGTCGGTAGTCCCCACCCCAACACAAATTCAACCGGCTGATTACTTTCCAGGCGCTTTAGAACTTGTATGTCAGCTGACGCAAGGACATTAAAAAGGAGAGAGAGAGAGACAAAAAAAAAGGCATCAGTTTGTATTTTTCGGGAAGGTCGTTTTCGATTAGCTGATTGGTGGATGGTGAGAGGATGAAGAGGGGGTGGGGGAGGAGGTGACTGGTAATTGGTTAAAGGTTGATCTGAAAACCAATCAGTGGATCATAAAATGGATTTTCAAAAACAGGAGCTCCTAGAAATGATCAAATTGAATCAGGTGAACTCATTTACGTACTTTTGACGAAAAACTTTCAAATAAATCTGATGACTCAGCTTCAGGTCATCTTGTACTATTCAACCTAAACTTTAAACCAGTAATGTTGGCCCAACAATACTGGAGTTGCTGGGGAGCCACCGAAAAAAATGTTTTTAAAAAAAATTGTAAATAATATTTACCGACTATTACCTAACTATGTATTCAATCAGGTAGTATTATAATGAATACATTATAGTTATAATAATTATAATGTATTCATATTTGAAAAAAAATTATTTGTATTTTTATGATTTTTCTTAAAGGGAAAGAAAAATCAAGTCACATTTTGTAAAAAAAAATTGACTTTTTCATATAATGAAATTCAAAGTAAAATAACTTTATAAAAGATCAAATTTAAAACATTCTTTCAAAAATAATAAATAAAATTATCCTGCATATAATCCCGGGAACGTAAAATTTTCAAAACATTGTAAGCCACTTATAAATAAAAAATAAAAAAAAATTTTAGTTCATGTGGAAGCAATACTAAATTGACCGTGCTCTCCATAATTATTTGTACGACAATATTATAAAGTTTCTGGAGATATAACGTATACCTATATATATATATAGGTGTATAATGTAATCGGGATTCGGTCAATTTTCCAGGATCCAAATCAAACTCTCTAGGGCATTGAGAGTTTGATCTTGATCCTGGAAAATTGACCGAATCCCGATTACATTATACACCTATTCTATCCAACGGTTGATATATTATTGAATTTGTTATATATATATATATATATATGTATACATATATATATATATATATATATATATCATGATTTGTTTTCTTCACCCAATATGTATATGATGTAATTTTTTTTGAGGGTTGAGGTCCAATGATTTTAAACTAGTCTTTTTTGCCGACGTTTCGACATATATTTATGTCATCTTCAGGGCTACAACAAGTTTTACATCATTATACTAAACATGTTGTAGCCCTGAAGATGACATAAATATATGTCGAAACGTCGGCAAAAGGACTAGTTTACAATCATTGGACCTCAACCCTCAAAAAAATTACATCTTATACATAGTAAATTATTAAATAGTGAGTTGGCTTTTGTCTTCTAGCCACTCGACTTCCTTTCCTGAGGACGACCGTTAAAAGGGTCGCAATATTCAATATGAGTCCTAGTTTTTGTTTCTTATTCGTGTTTCTCAAAGTTTTTAAAGTATACATATATATATATTGAAAATGATAGCAGTTGCTGCCCTCAAGATCTTTTTATTAACAGATTCTAGCCTCTAGTTTGAACCGTCTTCAGGAAAGATAAGTAAGAGAAACCAAGCGCACTCAATGATAATAGAAATATATGAAGCCATTTGATTATTCCAATTCATTTCTTTGCTTAATTAATGAAATTCTTCTTCATTAAAATTATTAAATAGTGTTTATAATCAATTAAAATTAGATTCAGATAATTAAATGCACTGATTTCGGACACCGCTATATTGGTTAAACAGATAAGACTTTATTTTGTTGGATAAGATGTAAAAATGTTGACTTATGATTGAATTTGAAAGCTTTTGAGAAGACATAATCATTATGTTTTAACCAGATTGATACTTTTTATTTAATGTTGAAGTTGAGTGCAAGCCTCTTCAGATTTTATGAATTAAATTTTGAAGTGATTTTAATGAGTTAAGTAAGTAATATGTTTACTTATAGTATTTTTTAAAAAAGAATTGTTAGTTTTATGTTTAAAATTGTTTTATTAAAAAAAATTATTTGGTTTTATTTCAAAAATGTGTTATATAAAATTTAGATTAGCAGTATTCGATTTTGCAACTTTGTCGTTGAATGATGCAACCTTGATCAAATTATCCGCTGAGGGACCGTGTAAATTACAATATTTTGCCAAAATAGTGGTGCCTTTAGAAAGACGTTATCTTATACTGAGGCATTTGGAATGAAATAGTGTCTCTTGAAGTCTAAATGTTAAATGATTTTATGAATAAGATATTTCTGGTAGTGTTATTATATGAGGTATAATGTAAGTGTTGTTTGATTACCCTAAAAGCCATTGTTTTGATTAGCTGGTATTATTATATAAATAAGAGATGTTTTTAATGAAGAAAGGTGCAGTACAGTAATAAGAATTTGAAGGGATAACTGTGTCTTGAGGCTTTCGAGATCTCTCCCCCCGAGGGCTCGCCAACGATTTCCCAAGGGTAGACTGTCTCTCAAACAAACCCGCCAACTACTTCTACACACTTTTAAAAACATCGAAACGTCTAAATAATTCCAAACATTCCTTACTAACACATTTTACTCGAAATAAAAGCTTTTATTCTATACGATTTAAAAAAAAAAAACAAAAAAAACAGTCCGATATATTAAATTATAGATTCATTGTTCATATTTTAATGAAAATATTCCTTTTATATAAGGATTATTTAATGGAACACGCCATACAAGATTATTAAATAATTAAAATCGCCATCAACTTATATAATAACATAATTTATTTAATCGCGCTAGTTTATTAAATTCGTTTTTCGGAAATGACGTTAGACCATCGATCTCCAGCTTCTACGATGTCAAGTACACGTTAAAGATTTGTATTTTAAATAAACTTGAGCTTGACAAAAATTTAAAAATCCGGTAATATTACACATCTATTACTAACAAGGGTGCCAAATCACAAATGAGCATAACTTTTGGTCCCCAGAACAGCACTAAAGATGAATTTCTATAAGTGTGGGCAATGGAAAACTAAAAATGAACACAAATTTATTTATTTAATTTACAAACCTTCTCCATTGTCATTTCCCATAATCAAAATATCTTTTCATTTCTGTATAGCTTACTAATTCCGGACAATTTTTTTATTCTTGCATGTTCAGTGGTTTAGTGTAAAAAGAAACATTTTCTGAAATCATAAAAGGTACCATAACGCCCTTTTCTTTCAAATAATATCTATTCAGCTCATCCCCTAAAAAGACGCGTCTCAAAGTACGAATTGTACTTTGCGGTTTTTTTTCAGAAGTTTTTTGGTTTTGTCAATATAAAGGACGGGGTGTGTTAATGAGTGAATAATAGAGGTAATGTTTTTAATTACATTGTTAATGAATACAATTGAGCTAACTCTTAACTCCTTTAAAAACAAACATTTTCAATTATTTAGGTAGTAGAGAATAAAAATGCACATTAGCAAGTATGGATAAACAAACAAAAGTTTCCACACATATGAAGTTTAATTCAACAACAACAACGCGTTTCGAACACTTTGTGTTCATCATCAGGAATGATGATGTCGTGCTGATGAGGAACACAAAGTGTTCGAAACGCATTGTTGTTGTCGAATAAAACTTCATTTCTGTTGAAACTTTTGTTTGTTTATCTATTTTACCTCAGTATGAGTAAATACCACACAATTACGGATTGCACAACTAATGATTATCAAGTATATGGGATAGTATCCTGTATTCACTTAAACGTCACTCTTTAGGTAATCTTTGAATAACAGTGGCCAACAAAAAAATGTTTGTCATGGTGCCTAAGATGTTTTAACTAATTTAAGGGTGTTGATTCCAGTAATGCTGTTGTTTTTTCTCTATCAGGTCTAGTTTTTCTGCTATAGTGTAGCTCTATCTGTAGGAAGGCGATAGCTAAAATAAAGAAAGGCAAATGGAAGAAAAAGTATTTTTATTTAACTTTACGATAGATATTCATCTGTGGAATATACGTTGGATTTCAACTTATATTCCCCACAAATATAACAAAACTCATTTGGTTTGTTTAACAAATCTCACCTAGGAGAAGATGCAGCTTAATTTTGTATATATATATATGCTTAGTGTATGCTTCATGTGTGCTAAATGTATGCTTCATGTATGCTTAATGTATACTTAATGTATGCATAATGTATGCTAAATGTATGCTTAAAGTATGCATAATATATGCTTAATATATACTTAGTGTATGCTTAATGTATGCTTAATATATGATTAATGTATTCTTAATGTATGCTTAATTTTTACCCCAAAAATCTGTAACTTAAATATAAGCTTTTAGGACTGAGATGTCAGAGTCATTAAACATAGATCACAATAACAACGTACAATTGTAATGATGACGCTAGAATGTATTTAGAAATACACCTAATATTAAAGTAAAAAAAAGTATTAAATAGCAAACATCTCAATAACTTGACCTGTTGTGAAAAAATTAGTATGTTTTTCGGAATCAGCACCTCTAAAGTAATTGAAATCAGCTTAGAAACCTTGGGCACCAAAAAATGTGTTGACCACTGTAATGAGGCTAATAAGAGTTAATTAAATAATTAATGGCACAGGTAATTTAATGAGTTAATGATACTTCTGTGCCATTGTTAAATGGATTGTCATCACAAATTAATTTAACTAAGTTAGAAAGCACATTTCTTAATTTATTTGGAGCGGAAGCATGTATATAGTAGAATATAATGCAGATCGTTTAAGCTCTCTGCAGGAAGAACTAGTTAATTTTCCTCCTCCTGCCTGACACAACTATAACCCCATTAATTCAATTCTGTGTGGCTGACTGACATTTTCAATTTGCCAACTTTTATAACAGTAATTTGTTCTGCAATGTGTAATTGCTTATCCCACTCTTCTGAATTTTTTTTTAGAATCTAAATGTTAACTTTAATCCTCCCTAATCAAGTGAAATGGCTTAGAGATACCAACCATTTCTGAACGAGATACATGACGATGTGATGGCCAGCTTAGCTCAGTGGTTAACGTACTCGTTTCAGAACTGGTAGGTCCGGGGTTCGATACCCACCTAGTCCTCGGTTTTTTTAGGGGTCAGGCTAGCTCAGTGGTTACGTGTTCGCCTCTGAACTGATAAGACCAGGGTTTGATCCCCACCTGGCCCTCGATTTATTCACGCGGGAGGTGAATAAATCTGAGCACGACGTCCCTCGGAGAAGGACGTTAAACTGTCGGTCCCGAGCCTGCACGATGTCACGTACTCGTTAAAGATTCCTACTCTAAATGCATTTGAGTTAGACAAAATTTAGGACTCCTACTGTAGAATCAATCTTCATTGTGTGGTATCACAAAGGACTAATGCTCGGCCTAAGTGTGTTCGCTTGTGGGACTGTCACTGCAACCTAACCCAGCCTAGTCCTCGATTTATTGACGTAGAAGGTGAATAAATCTGACCATGTCATCCATCAGAGAGGACGTTAAGCTGTCGGTCCCGAGCCTGTACAATGTCAGGTACTTATTAAAGATTCCTACTCTAAGTACACTTGAGTTAGGAAAAATTTAGCACTCCCAATGTAGAATGTTCATTGTGTGCTATAAAGAATCAATGTTCAACCTATATAACAATCGTACTGCTGATATAACCTAACATAATCCAATATTAAAAAAAGATTAGAAGAATAATATAAATCTTTAAAAAAGATAAAAAAAATACAGTCTTCATTTATTTATTACAGATATTCGAGAGGTCAGAAATAAATGCTTCAAATATAAATTTTCAAAGTGAGATATGCATTCTTCCTATTTTTTAAGCCATTAAATATTTTTAACTGTCTCTTAATAGGTGTCCCACTTAAACTTCCAAAATAAAACGACAAGGACGGGAATAAAAAAGGAAACTCCAGCTTTACTTTCTGGATCAACGTTACAAATTTATGACTAACAACCAACACAAAATGGGAAAATAAAAGAAATTATTTTCTAAAAAAAGGAAAGAGTTTTGTAAAATAAAACAACGTGTATCAATCCTTTAATCTTTTTTATATTCAAGAATACATAGCTATTGATTGTTTTTATAAAAACTTATTTGTGTGGAAAATTTTTTTTTTCTCCAATTTTTAGTAGGTAACATAGTGTAACTGATTATACTCCTAAATCTAATGTAGAACAGACAGATTTATAATACTGTGGTAGTAGGGAGGTAGGTTAGCTCAGTAGTATACCTGCTCGCCTCTGAAGTGATTGGTCCGAGGTTCGATTCCCAAGCCGGCCCTCGATTTATTCACGTGGGAGATGACCCGTCCCTCAGGGAAGACCTGTCCTGAGCCTGTACGATGTCTGGTAATCGTTAAAAATCTCTACTCTAAATGCAGTTGAGTTAGATGAAATTTAGGACCCACAACGTAGAATTGATTTTCATTGAGTGGTATCACAGTGGGCCAAATTTTCGTCCTATGTGTGTTCCCTTGTGGGATTACCACTGCAAACCACAGTGTTGCTTGCCTACGCCTACAATACTGCGGTAGTGATTGTTTAGGATTCACTATTAATGAACAATAGGGAACCACGGTATTTTTATTTATTTATTTTTATTATTTGAGGGTTACTATAGCACTGCGTCTTAAAAAAAATACTATTGTACTTCCCCTCTTCTGTACTAAAGTACCCAGCAGTTAGCTTCAACGCCTCCAAGAAGCTCAGTACTTTTGCTGGTTCCAGCAGTAAAAGTTTTTCTATGGTTTGTTGAGTATCCTGAAGCACCTGCCTCTCTGTAGCAAAGTTGCCTTACAAGTTATTAGCAAGTGCAACGGTGTTTCTTCCTCTTTGCAGAATCTGCACAAACCATCATTGATAATGTCCATTCAGACTCCCTATGTTTCGGGAGGAAGTACTTCCTTTCTTCTTCTTTGGGTCCTCAGGTGCACTTGTGGAAGGTTGGCTCCCACTAGTTAGCGCTTTTGGACCCTCTGCGTTCCGGAGGATGGTCTCCAGACTTCCTTCTCCTTACAGGGGAAAATCCCTGAAGCTCTACGGGTGGTATTTTGCCCGCTCCGGCAGAGCACCGGAGTATACCGGAGTAAGGCAATTTACTCAAGGGGGTCGCCTGGTGCCCTTTAGGCTCCGTTCACAATAAAGAAACCCCTGTATCATCCATCCTTCGGCACTGATCGCATAAAAACTTAGATTGGGACTGGGATAAAAGGAGGGGATTTGGGGATTAGGAAGGTTAGAAAACGAAGGTGGTCAGGCCCAGCCCCTGATCACCGTCTCCTCCTCTTTCTTTTGTCCTTGCATATAGCAGGTTAACAGGGTAGCCTCGTGAAGGCCGAAAGTCAGAGGCTATTAGAGGCGCTTAATTACTCCATTACTACCCCTAATAATTAGTAACTAGAATATTTATAATAACTAGCTGACCCGGCGAACTTCGCCAACTATCAGTGGATGTCTTGTTAGCTTGAGCTAAGCTTAGTTTGGTGCTTAATTATTAATATAATAGCTAACACAATAGGAAATGTCCTGCCTTACCTGTAATATATTCAATTCGAACAGGAATAAAGTCTAAGTGGGAAAATCTGGAGTGGCCTAAACTCAACTTTACTATAAATAAACATAATATCAAGTTAACGACCAACATATATTTTGTTTGTTAGTCAGACACTTGTTTGACAACTATGCATTGTACCATGGAATGCATCAGAAAATATATCTTTGATTGGGATTAATTTTATCGTCTTTATTCATTAAAATATTTAACATTTTTCTATATATGCCTCTAAACTCTAAACAACAATTATATTTCACTTAAAACATTTCTAACTCAATGCAAACACTCATAGTAACAGACAGACTCCACATATACAACACAATCTTGAAGCCTTCATGGGCTTCTTATATCTTAGAACTATGACATATTCTTAGTTCTTATATCATAGAACTTTGGGGTTCTGCCAAACTATAAAATATTCGCCCTGTAGAAGCTATTCAAGCAAAAAAACTTAGAAAAATCTCACATTTCCCGTTTTACGTTCCAAATATAATCATTAATTGAGATCTTGAAGTCCTCTTTGTTCACGACTATGCAAAATATTACTACAAACTATTCCACAGTAAACTCTCAACTCATCCAAACCCAATTGCTCAAAATCTTTCCTTACTAGTAATCCTGTTTTTATTTGTAGTCATGTTCTCGGCCTTTCGGCCCAATCCATGAACAAAGCTTGTAACAGATCGATGCTTTTTTAAGTGAGACCCTTTAGCCACATGAGAAGGCACACCACAGTCCTCTTGGAGGAGGGATGCGACCGAGCCCGCTCATGTGCCCAAGGTGGACCTCGCGGAGGCGGGTCGCTGAAAGCCCCCAAACACGACTAAAACGGCAATGTCCACATGAATGTCTATCTTCATAAATATTAAATATAGTTATGAAGTGCCACTAATGGGTGTCCACGCGAATTCCATTACAAAATCAAAAAACTAAAGGACAAACCCTGAAACAAAATCACTTCTACATGAAACTGTAGTCGAAATAACCAAAACTATAAAAAAAAACTCAGTGTAAAAAATGTAAATAAATGCAAACAAATCCGACCAGTAGGGAAGGTGATTCATTATTCCAAAACAAAATCTCAGTTTTCATAGTATATTGCCCAATGCAACAAAGGTAAGTTTATGATTTTTTTTAATAAATTGTTAATCTTAGGTTCAACTTTTTAACAAAATTTTATTGTTATAGTTTTAAAGATAAAAGTGATGTTTTAATTTGTATAAAAGCATTATAACCCCATTTCTTATTAATGTAATTTATAAAAAAAATTACTGAGCTCATTCTCATATAACGTGATATTTTTAGGAATAAAAAGTAAAGGTATGTAAATAGACTATTTAACTTCTGGTCCATTAAATGCTAATTAGAGAATATAATTATGTCTAATTATGATGCCTTTGATTTGTAGCTGTCATTCAATTACAGCAATTAGATATGCCCAATTATCAATATTATGACAAAGCGTGACACACGTAGGTAGTTACAAGGGTATTAATATATAGATTTTTGTTAGTGTTTTTCTTAAGTTAATTTTTTTTTAATCGTCATTATCTTAAATCCCTGAAGATGGTCTAGGATGGCTGAAACGTTGAAATAATTTATTGTGTATATATGACCCAATTATAATA
Source organism: Hermatobates lingyangjiaoensis (assembly GCA_026182355.1). Lineage (NCBI taxonomy): Eukaryota > Metazoa > Arthropoda > Insecta > Hemiptera > Hermatobatidae > Hermatobates > Hermatobates lingyangjiaoensis. Next base: position 777,754 of record JAPFBL010000126.1, on the reverse strand, counting down.
ATATATGACCAAACCACAATATGAAATGGAAAAACAAGACTGAGAACTTTCAACCGTAACAAGCGGTCTTCGTCAGAGTCAAAACCCAACTGAAACACTAGATGCAGAAAACATCTGGTGAGGGGTTGAGAAGAGTGGAAGGGAAGAGTGGTATTTTAAAAGGGTGAAAGCGCAGGAAAGGACTAATGTCCAGAAAGGGATGTTTGGGGAAACAAAGGAGACAGTAAGAAAGAGTAAAAAATAGTCCGCTGGCTGTCAACCCTCTTAGAAGAGGCTATTTCCCTCGAACGAAAGTATCAAGTTTGAAAAGACCGTTACTAATGTTTATAATATTTGATTTATTAAATTTAATTAGAGACGATTCAATAATATTTCTTAACAACATCGATTTTTTATAGGTAATAAATTTAGCTCCGGTCCAATCAATATGATGATTTTCATTATGTATATGCAAGAATAATTTTTTCAGTTCGTGACACTAAACTGAAAAAACAAGCAAGGGAACTGAATTTCACCAGACAACCAAAAAGTCACTAAAACAATTTTGTATCGATCAAAGTAGACAGTCTTATCTGTAACTTTCTGTGCTCACTTACTCATTTTTAGAGTTTATGTATGTAAGCTCTGTTCATAAAAAATAAAAAAAACTAGAGTAATATTCATCCAAAATATTTTGAAAAACCATAGCATATACTCCATTCAAAATTTTACTATATATTAAATTTTTTTTTTCGAAAAAATCTTTATCATACGTCATGAAAGTCCTCGAAATCTCAAAAAAACTCGATTTTTATTATTTAAACTTTGTCTGTCAGTAATATGTCTATTCTCTCCATTTAATTTTTGATTGTTTTAAAATCTGATAATATTTTATTCAATTATAATCCATTCCATTGTCAATATTAATTTTTTTAATCTGTTATTAGAAATAATTTTCGTTTCTTTTTAATGATTTAACTGAAACAAATACAAAATCACCCAAAATTAGGCACAGATAAATTATAATTAATAATTGACAAAACAATACCAAGAATATTTCAAGAAACATAAACTGAGAAATAAATTATTTTTTGTTCAGCCTTGCAAATCCGGGGGTGAGTTACTAATCTCATTATAAATCTTTCCAGAAACGTCTCCCTTACAATTCTAAACCGTTAGTTTAAACAGTATTTCTTGCTTTAATTGCACTAGTAATTCTCCCAACGCCTTTTAAAATAGAATACAGCACAAATCCATATTGCAGTTAAACAAAACTCCTTTTATTTTCTTTTGTTTATAGTATTTATAATCATTAGTTGTGCAATCCGTAATTGTGTGGTATTTACTCATTCTGACGTAAAATGGATAAACAAACAAAATTCTCCATACAAATGAAGTTTTATTCAACAACAACGCGTTCCAGTGAAAACAACTCTTCACTGGACCAACCCTTCAGCACCACATCCTTGGTGGCTTGCTGATGATGAACACAAAGTGTTCGAAATGCGTTGTTGTTGTTGAATAAAACTTCATTTGTGTGAAGACTTTTAAACAAATACGTTTGTTTATCTCTCACGCAGGCACACACGCATATACACATACACTCACTCACCTATACAACTCTCTCCTTATCACTCTCTCTCACGCAATCACACTCGCACATACACTCACTCACCTATACAACTCTCTCCTTATCACTCTCTCTCACGCAATCACACTCGCACATACACTCACTCACCTATACAACTCTCTCCTTATCACTCTCTCTCACGCAATCACACTCGCACATACACTCACTCAAACTCATCCACACTACTGTCTCTCTATCACTCTTCTCTTACGCACACACACACACACACACACACACACACACACACACACACACACACACACACACACACACACACACACACACACACACACACACACACACACACACACACCACACACACACACACATACACACATACACACACACATACACATACACACATACACACATACACACACCACACACACACACACACAGACACATGCAAATCCACTAAATTTCATATTAATAGCCATTATAATAATAAGAGAGGTGAAGATTGATTGTATTCAATCATTATGACAAGCTCTTTATTTATAGTATTCTAGTTCAGACACAGAAAATTATACAAACTTTCCGTTCGTTTTTTTCAAACTGGAAAACTGATTCACGTTGGAACCCACCAAAAAAGACTGCAGCAGTTCACAGTATGATCGATAACAGTATTATAATACCAGCATGAGAAACATGAATAAATGAAGCTGTTTCATTGTTCGGAATTTTATTGAGTTCTCTTTTCTCATTATTTTACTTTAATATTATAATTAAAACAGCAGTGCAAGAAATGAATTAAAAATAAAACATACTTCTTAGAAGCTCTTGGGAATTTACGTAATTCAGATTGAATAGAATCAAGCATTTAATATTTCATTGTGGATTAGAAAAAGTTTAATTTAATATTTTTGCAAAGTAAATGGGTTAGTATAATTTTAAAAACTCTAATACAAAAGTTTAAAACTTATAAATAAAAATTAATACAAAATATATTTTACTAAATTACTATAGGTAATTTTATCTAATTCACTTATAATCAATCTAAGTTACACGTAAGTAGTTACTTAAATAATTGATACTTAATTCACTATTTGTGCAATCTGTTATAGCGTGGTATTTACTCATATTGGGGGATTTCAGATGTTATGTCTCCGCAGAAAAACAAAGTGTTTCGAACACTTTAGTGTTCTTCTTCAGGTTTACTTCTAAAAAAGAATACATCTATGTGAGTTTTAACAACATGAGAGTGAGCTATTTGAAATTGAATCAATATATGAATCTTGAATTCAAATTTTGTGGTTTTAACCAGGAGGAATTAGTACGAAACATGACTTAATTAATCATGAACCTTAAATAACATATGTTATGTTACTTATAAATTGGTTTATGTTCAGGATATTGTAATGTTTTATTAGGTTCAGGATTAATTAAATCATTTTTCATACTAATTCTCTTGTTAAAAACCTCAATCGTACAACTTCAACATATATTGTATTCAGTTTCAAATAATTCACTCTCATGTTCTTAAAGCTCGCATAGATGTATACTTTTTTAGATGTAAACCTGAAGAAAACACTAAAAGTTTTTCATATTAAACTTTTTTTTATGTGGAGACGTAATCTTTGAAATCCCCCAATTTATACTTATGTAAAAAGATTTCAGGTAAACATGTGAAATAACAATCAATGATCAAACGACAATATGAAATTGAAAATCTGAGTCTGAGAAAACCCAACTCAGATGGGGTTTGTATTCTGTTCAGTTCAGTTGGGTTTTTGACTCTGACGAGGACCGCTTGTTACGGTTGAAAGATCTTAGTCTTGTTTTCCCATTTCGTATTGTCGTTTGATCATTGATACTTATATATATATAGAAATAATATATAGATTCTATAAAAGTAAAAAATTAAATCAGTAAGGATATCGTATATCGTGTATTGTCTTCTTTGATAGCTGTTTTATTGTTCTTTTCATTTCTTTACAAAGAATTCTCCCTTCGCCTTTGAACAATTAATAAACTGTTATATCAATACAAGAAAGCAACAAGTAACTGTATATATTTTCAACAATGCAAACGCGGTGGTAACAGAGAATTGGTAGATTATAAAATAAGAGACAGCGAACTTGCCTCTGGACTGGTAGATTGAGTGTTCATATCCTGTTTTGGTATTATTTCGCGTATCCAACTTTACAGCCATACCGCGGATAATAAAAACAAAACAGACTGATGCCTTTTTTACGTGAAAGCTCTTTTGCCGCATCTCGGGAGCTACAAGCTCTAGCCTAGGATAGAGGCAAACTAAAACCTCTGAGATACGCCCGAGGTAGACCACGCGGAAGCGAGCTTCCATGACCCTACGTCACATAAATTAAAAATAATGTCATGCAAAACGAAATATACAAAAAGCCTAATAAAAAACAAATGATTACACTTCAAAGCCAAAAGTAAATTAACACGTTATAATTAAACAAAACAAAATAAAGTCCATTCTTCTATTATGGTCAGGAAAGGTTCACTCCTGCTGTCTCCCTGACTCTTGCTATATCATTGATAAACTTTTGAAATTCGGCCCTGTATCATTTCAATGCCGTCAGATTTCATATCTACTGTAACCCTCGATTTATTTACTCTGGAATAGGGTTTATACAAAAACCGAAATTTTAGAAAACCTGTTTTCTAATAGTAATTTTTCCAGAAAATGGGTTTTAACCGGTTTCGAATTTTTATAAAAAAAATTTTTATTCGAATATTGTGTAATTCGAACAGAAAATTTAGCGATTAAAAGCAGTTTTTTACTGTAATTATTTACTGTTCAATTTTATTGATAGTAAAACTTTTTTACTAAATAGCAATTTGGTAGAACAAAGAAATATTAGTTGACCAGGATTAAGTAACTTTAAAAACAATTATTCGTTGTTTATGTATAATTTTCACATATAAGGATGTAAATATTTTCATAATAGTGAAACGAGTTATTCAGCAAAAGGTTTGAATAAATAAAAACAATATATTTTCATATTTTTATAATAACCATATTATTAACCATATTATGATAACCATATTATTAAATCGGACCGATATGATTCCAAGAACCAAACCGCTTGCAACAGTGTTTTCACCAATCTGGTGCATTTGGCCACATTTGTCATTTTCAAATTTTTTTTAACTATTATTCATACATTGAAAACCGATATTTTCTACTAAAAAACCAGTTTTTGAATTTCATAATTTTCTACTAAAAAACTGGTTTTCGAATTTCATAATTTTCTCCAAAAAAACCGGTTTTTAAAAACCGACAAACCCTACTCTGAAAGGTGGCAATATCTGAGCAAGTAATCTCTTGGGGAAGAGGCTAACACATATGTCCAATGTCAAAAAATACCTGCTTTAAATATACTTGGCAATATTTAGGACTCCAAATGTAGTGAAATGTTGATTGTGTGGTATCACGTAGGGCCAGTGTTCGACCCATGTGTGTCCACTTGTGGGACTGCCACTGCAACATAATTAGCCTAGCTTAATCCATTAACACATTAAAAAATAATGACATTTTTCTCTTTAATAACGTAATTATTTACACTATCATTTTATAACTAATCTCAATTAATCATTAGTTGTGCAATCTGTAATTGTGTGGTATTTACTCATTCTGAGGACAAATTGAGAAACAAACAAAAGTCTCCTCACATATGATAATTTGTATGGAGACTTTTGTTTGTTTATCCATTTTACCCCAGAATAATTTCAATAACCTTATTTTTAGATTATGGATACCTTCATACCTTACCTTAACACCTTATTTATAACATTAATACTTTACTATAAGTAAATAAGTATAGCGATCGTGAGTGTATAAGAGATCAACTGGTCATTCAAACAAAAGTCATGTTCTCCTTTAAGGGATTATTTCGTAACCCTAAATCTATACCTTCGCGTTCCAAAACTGTTATTACTACTGTATTTATACTAATGATATTATATGCATCACTGTTGGGTAACACAAAAATAAATATATCTATTGACAAGTGGATGAATGACTATCTGTACTAACTCCAGGAATGAGAGACTAATAAACATCTCCCATTTAGATGCTTATATTATGCTTAAATCATACATTATATATTATATACCCAAGAAGTTTTGATATTATATTTACTTATAATAAAGTTTAGTGTAGGCAACTCAAATTTTTTTATTATCTATTTGTTATATATTATAGATATATTATCATATTAATATTGTTGAATTTCCAAACTTTACAAAGAAAACTTCTAATTTAAACGTTTTTGTGTAGATGAAATATATTTTGTTAGACTTTTTTTGTATTTTCTCTGAATAAATAGCTTATGAAGAAATTTTTGAATAAAACTAATAGTAAGTTTTAAAAATTGATTACTGATGGATGTGTTTGTCTCTATTTGCACCTTCCAGAGTAAATAAGTCGAGGCCTACAGTGGATATGAACTCTGGATCTACCAGACCAAAGGCGAGTTCGCTGTCTCTTATTTTATCGTCTACCAATTCTCTGTTCCACGGCGTTTTCATTGTTGAAAATATATACAGTTACTTGTTGGTGTCTTGAATTCATATTATAGTTCTTTAATCAGCGAATTGATAAGTGATTTTTAAAGAAAAATAAAGAATAATATATCAATTTGTAAATAATTCAACATAATTAGTGAAGATTTAATATTTTTTTCAAAAGGTTAAGCGTTTATTTAAAATATGTTTCTTTTAATTTAATATTATATAATTACATTAATGAAGATTTGTTCAAAATACGAGTATATACAGTTGTTTGTTGGTTTCTTGTATTCGTATAATAGTTTTTTAATTAACGAATGGAGAAGTGATTTTTAAAGAAAAAAAAAGAACAATATATCAATTTGTAAATAATTCAACATTATTAGTGAAGAATTAATACTTTTTTTTCAAAATGTTAAGCGCTTATTTAAAATATGTTTCTTTTAATTTAATATTATATAATTAATGAAGATTTCTTAAAATTTAGTTGTCTTCAGAAAAGCAAAAAAAAAAAAAAAGTAAGTACATTTATTGGTGAATTCAAGTGTAGGAAATCTTGTTTAATGCCGGTGAAGTTTGCAATTTATAAAAGATATTGCGCTAGGAGTTTTGTTGGTGGTGGAGGGGGGGAATGTGATAAAGAGGCCAGAAGGCTTAATGTCTCCTTCAAGAGTCTGCGAGACAAATGGGCAATGTGACACCCTCAGCAAAAGCATTTGTCGCCGCCGCATCCTGTCTAATCACCAGAGGCCTTCCAACTGCACCAATTCATAAATAAATTATTACATTTACCCCCCTCCCCCTCCTCCTCCCAAGATAATCCTGAACACCTCCTTTTCAAATTATCTTTTACTTGTTTTCTCTTCAACTTTTTTCCTTGGGTTTTTTTTTTTTTGGTTATAATTATTATAAGGAGAAGAAAATTTATATTAGAAGTAGGTAAAACCGTTATATCTCGTAAGATGATCGTGGAGTTGTTGGAACGCTTTCAGACGTTGTCCATCTTCGATCGCAACAAACCTACTGAGCTGTTATATAGGGGATTGGTTATATGTCAAGTCCACTGCTATCCTGATATTATTATATTATATTAGAGAAGAAAATTCCCTGTTAGTACGGATAATTAGCAAATGACCTTGCTCTTATTAACAGCTTAGATTAATACTAAGGCAGTGGCGAAGCAACATTTTTGCCTCGCCAGTAAGTCAATGGTAGTCGGATATCTTTCTGGATCGTACAAGAAGAATCCTGTATATTTTATTCTCTATTACTAACTACTGTACTTTTTCATTACGAGTTGTATTTTTTTTATTTTTTACTGCAATTACAGTTGAATATTTTTTTATATTATTTAATTTTTAATTGAACATTTCAGAACCCCGCGAAACACTGAAACTGAAAAAACTGAACCGCGAATTAGCGAGGGATCCTTTCTTTACCAAACATCCCTCTCTGGACATTAGTCCTTTCCTGCACTTTCACCCTTTTAAAATACCACTCTTCCCTCCCACTCTTCTCAACTCCTCACCAGATGTTTTCTGCATCTAGTGTTTCAGTTGGGTTTTTGGCTCTGATGAAGACCGCTAGTTACGGTTGAAAGATCTTAGTCTTTTTTTCCCATTTAATATTGTGGTTTCATCATAGATTGATAACAAAACATTAAACATTAACAAAAAATTATTCAATCAGTACCTCAAAACATAGGAATCACAAAACTGATTTAAAATGAATTCTTTCGATATTTACTTAAAATAAATTAGAAACAATTTTATGCTATTAATAATATTCTACATTTATTAATATAGTATATCGATACATTGCCTTTACAATATTAGGAATTTAATAAAGAGCTAAATGAATTCAAAAAAAAACGAAAAGTATTTTGAAATGAAAGTTGATATTGAATATTCGTTGCTCAGTTTAATAGTGTTAAAAATATTCATGTTAAAGGCATTCTCTGTTCCTCATATTAGCGTTTTTTTTTCCAATTTCCCAAAATATTCAAACTAAATGGACTAGCTGAAACCTGTTTTTGGTTTATTATTTGATCAAATACATTTAACTGTTTTATTTTATAATATTTCAAAACCAAGTCGTTCTCTCCACACTGTTTCTGAGTCCATATCTTCACTACCCCGAGTCATTAGTTAACAGAATATTGGCAACACTGACTGGAAGTTACTTTTGTTTTATAATAATCATGAGAATTGGGCAATTTCAAAACTGATGTCTCCACAGAAAAAACGTTTAATATGAAAACTAACAACGTGTTTCGAACACTTAGTGTTCTTCTTCAGGTTTATATAAAAAAAATATACATATCTATGAGCTTTAAGAACATCAGAGTGAATTATTGCAATTTGAATACAATATATGAAAATTAAAGAACAATAAGTGTTAGATACTTGTTTGTTTTTATGTTAAACTTTTTTTGTTTGGAGTCGTAATTTTTGATATTTTCCATCATGAGTAAATCCCACAGTATAATAGATTGAACAAGTAATGAGTCATCATGAGAATCCTTGCAGATTAAAACTAATTATGCAAGTCATTTTAGTAAGGAAAGTATATTTCGGTCTCACTAGGAATAGCGGTATTTTATTATCTCACTTGTGTTCCTTACTTCACAATGGGGAAAAACAATACAATGCTATTGTCGAATGTACTTTGTTTTTATTAAGAGTAACCCAACTGCCTTTAAAGTAAGTATATTCGAGACAGAAAGTGTCCTTGTTTTAAGAATTGTCTATCTTGGCAAGGTGATAGTCGCCTTCTTAACGACTCCATTCCGGCGAATTACATGTGTTAATGGTCTGCGGGGGCGGGAGAGCTAGAGAGGGTATCAGGAGAGAGAGAGAGAGAGAGAGTGGAGAAAGAGATGAGGATCTGGAAAGAAAACGGCCTCAGAGCAGACGACCCTGGCCTACATTAACAAAGGAAGCAGCATTTCAACTGTAATAGTGCGGGGTCAGCAATACTACGAATTCAGTGGGCGCTTTACCGAGCACACTTTACAAATATAAGTATACCTCGGCAAACTTCGTGTCGGGTTATGTCGATCTCAAGTATATGTCGCTTTCAAAAAAAAAATATCAAAAAATACATACTACTAGACTACCCACAGTAGCAACAGAAAATGATTGATAGAGATAATTTTAATTGTTTCTTCTTGTTATTAAGGCACGGAAACAGATTCTTATATGGCCCAAGCTTTTGATATGGTATTTCTAGTGTTTCTATGCATCTAGTGTTTCAGTTGGGTTTTTGACTCTGACGAAGACCGCTTGTTACGGTTGAAAGATCTTAGTCTCGTTTTCCCATTTCATATTGTCGTTTGATCATTGATTGTTATTTCACGTGTTTATGTGAAATCCTTTTATACACAGTAAGTATATTTAGCAAAATAAAAAGTCATTTAAAAGTAAAAAAAATCATTTATTTTATCATATAAATAAATAAAACATCAATTCCAATTATATATCAATTCAAAACAATAAAATATATTTAAAATAAAAAAAACTTGTAAATTGAAATATTCATTTTATAAAAGTAAATTAATTATAAAAAGTTATAAAATAACTTTAATGTAAGGATGGATCTTACATTACCTTAGTAATAATAATTACTTGATCTTAGTAATATTACCTTAGATCATTCGTATTTTATCTTACTGTTGTGTTCAAGTTTATTTATACAAATTATTAATTTTTAACCTCTAATGTAATAGATTATTATATATTATAGGCTACCCTGACCCCCTAATGAGAAATATTATTTAATAATATTGTAGAAAGTCGAAGCGAGTACGCAAGCCACTGGGCTACCCTGACCCCCTGATATGATTTGTTATTATAATACAACTAAAACAAAACCAATCACAACAAAAGTAAAAATTATAATAATTTCAGGTCTCTATCTCAACGGAAAATTGGTGAACAAACAAACAAACAAACTCAGGAACTTTATATATTTCGATTATAAAAGAAAATTATTATTATAAAATAATGTAATTTTGTCAAAAAATTGAACAAAAAATGAACAATTTATAAAAAAGGATTGATAAAACTGTTTTGAATAATCAAACTAATCAAGAAAACATCAGTCGTTAACGAGCTTGATATGTTTACTTATAGTAAAGTTGAGTGTAGGCCACTCCAGATTTTTTTATTAGTGTTGGAATTAAATATTTATAGGTAAGGTAGAACAGCATCTGTCGGGTTAGCTATTATGTTAATAATTAAATACCAAATTAAGTTTAGCTAAAGTTATCTCGACAATAAGTGACGGTTAGGAGGTACGAAGTTGGCCGGGCCAGCTAATTAAGTAATAAAGTATGAAATAATTAACTGAAATATCGTACTTTTGTCAAACTCATGGAAGAGACTCATATTTTTTATTTGTTGACTATTCATATTACGAAAGCACAGTGTTTCGCCAAGCCTAATGAAATGGGCGCTGTGTATTGTAAACAAGGCTGAAGCACTGCCAGTATTTATGATATGACATCGTATCACGCACACTGAGGGTGTCATTTTAAATTCATATTTGTCACTTATTCAAACAACAAATTCTATAAACCAAGTTGATCTTCTGTTTAAAAAACATATACCACACGACTGTTCAACGTTTTTCTATACCATCATAGCATAAATATTAAAAAAGAAATTAAATATATTAACACAAATATATCTAAAAAAAATGGAGTGGTCTACACTCAATTTTACTTAAAAGTAAACAATGTTATGCTAAACATAGTACTAAATAACCAACAAAAAATGTAAAAATATTGACATAAGTACATCTAAAAGAAAAAAAATAGGAGTAGTCTCTACCAAACTTTACTTAGAAGTAAACATAATATTAAGCTTTATATAGTTTCTCGATCTCTGAATATTGAAAGTACTAAATTAGTTCCCAGGAAAGAGATCCAAGAATTTTTCGACTTATTTCCTCGAGAACCAATCTAGTACTTCAAAATATTAAGTTTATTAATAATTCATTAGTTTTAGTTTTATTTCTATGCGACCAATGTAGAGGTAGTAACAAACTCAACAAAATTTTTGTCAAGTAATTAAATGAACTTCATTTATTTTATTAGTTTGAACAATTGTTGTTCATTGTTCATTTTTCATAGATCATTGTTTTAGAACAATCTGACAAGTTACTACACAAAGAACTTAATAGTTGCAAAAATACATGTAAATTGTTCGTATCACAGAGGTACTTATATAACATGGTGTTATTATAAAGAAAAATATGTTTCCTCGTGAATCTTTGTGGTAGACGTCTGTTTCTAACGTAGTGTATCTTCAAGTAGGCTTGAAGTATGAAATACATTGTTACTGCTTCAATGTAAGATTGTTAGAACAGTGGGAACTACTTTATAATATTAGCAATAATCCTAGGACTATATCATTCCTGCTTGAAGATGTACTACATTCAAAGCCAGTCGGGGATCTACAACAACGATTCACGAGATATTACAGACTATTATGATAATACGATGCTAAAAGTTGTACCATGAATCTAATGTTTCATCCTCTAATATTCTATTTCTTTTAAAACTGTAAAACAATAGTTAAAAAAAAATATTATTTATCAGGACTCCGGTCCGTTTTACAGATTCTAATTAAACTCACATTAATATTTCATAATAAACACTTGAAATAACAATCAACTTTCAAACCACAATACGAAATGAGAAAAAAGACTAAGATCTTTCAACCGTAACAAGTGGTCTTCGTCAGCGTCAAAAACGCAATTGAGTTGGATTTTTGACTCTGATGAAAACTGTTTGTTACGGTTGAAAGATCTTAGTCTTGTATTCCTATTTCATATTGTGGTTTGATCATTGATTGTTATTTCAGGTGTTTATTTGGAATCTTTTTACATATATATATATATATATATATATATATATATAAAGATTTCACATAAACACGTGAAATAACAATCAATGATCAAACCACAAAGAGAAAATGCGAAAGCAAGACTAAGATCTTTCAACCGTAACAAGCGGTCTTCGTCAGAGTCAAAAACCCAACTGAGTTGGGTAACGCTTGTTACGGTTGAAAGATCTTAGTCTTGCTATCCCATTTTCTCTTTGTGGTTTGATCATTGATATATATATATATATATATATCAATGATCAAACCACAAAGAGAAAATGGGATAGCAAGACTAAGATCTTTCAACCGTAACAAGCGTTACCGCTTGTTATATTGATATATATATATATCAACTGAGTTGGGTAACGCTTGTTACGGTTGAAAGATCTTAGTCTTGCTTTCCCATTTTCTCTTTGTGGTTTGATCATTTATATATATATATATATATATCAATATATATCAACTGAGTTGGGTAACGCTTGTTACGGTTGAAAGATCTTAGTCTTGCTTTCCCATTTTCTCTTTGTGGTTTGATGATTGATATATATATATATATATATATATATATATATATATATATATAATATATATCAACTGAGTTGGGTAACGCTTGTTACGGTTGAAAGATCTTAGTCTTGCTTTCCCATTTTCTCTTTGTGGTTTGATCATTTATATATACGAGTATATATCAATATATATCAACTGAGTTGGGTAACGCTTGTTACGGTTGAAAGATCTTAGTCTTGCTTTCCCATTTTCTCTTTGTGGTTTGATGATTGATATATATATCAACTGAGTTGGGTAACGCTTGTTACGGTTGAAAGATCTTAGTCTTGCTTTCCCATTTTCTCTTTGTGGTTTGATCATTTATATATATATATATATATATATTATATATATATATATATATATATCAATATATATCAACTGAGTTGGGTAACGCTTGTTACGGTTGAAAGATCTTAGTCTTGTTTTCCCATTTTCTCTTTGTGGTTTGATCATTTATATATACGAGTATATATCAATATATATCAACTGAGTTGGGTAACGCTTGTTACGGTTGAAAGATCTTAGTCTTGCTTTCCCATTTTCTCTTTGTGGTTTGATCATTGATATATATATATATATATATATATATATATATATATATATATATATACGAGTTCAAAATTCAAGAAGAGTAACACACAGATTAAGGAAAAACACTTACAGACTCAAATTTTCGGGTAATCCGTCTTCAGGTTAAAAGAGAAAGGAAGACCAAGCACGTTCAAAATATATATATATACGTTTCTCGGTAAATCACAACACAGAACAAAGGAACAAACACACTTACTGTCTCTAATTTTCGGTTGAACCGTCATGAGAAGAGTTGAGATAGGGACACCAAGCGCACTTGTGAAGTGACGGTTGGAGTAATCGTATTTGTTCCTTTGGTCTGTGTTCGTGATTTACCGTGAAACGTTTGTTGTTCTTTTGGATCGTTTTCCTGTTTACAATATATATATATATATATTAGTATATTTTGGGAGCAGACCTTCATTTAGACACGTTTTATTAAAGAGTATGCCGATATTCATTTTTGTACAATTGGATGGTAATTTTCTGTTCTCGGACTGCTGGGTCATAAGTTCGTATATTAGTATATTTTGGGAGCAGATTAATTTTTGAACAAAAATGAATATCGGCATACTCTTTAATAGAACATATATATATATATATATATATATATTAGTATAAATGGGCAGCAAATCTTCTTGAAGACAAATGGAATTAAAGTATGCAGCAGCTTCTGCATTAACGACCTTTTTGCTGATGGCCTCGATTTTTCTAACTATCTTCCGGTGATGCTGAGGCAACTTCCATATATGCTGGGCCAGAGACATTGAGAAAACCAATATCAAACAACTTTAATGGATCACAAAAACACTGGGTTTAAACAAGCTTTCGACCACACATTGGTCATCTTCGGGTTACACTACTATTTAATTAATGAATGTTAATATAATTAACTGAAAAGTAATTTTTAAAATTAAACATAACAATTTTAACAAATATAAAACAAACGATACAGCGGGTGAGAGGAAAACAAAGAGCAGGTTCAGCAGGGTTGCAACAACATACAGCTTTGCCCCTCAATTGCTATCAACCCTACTGGGCTCTAACTCTCTAACAAATTTAAAGCTATTATCGAAAGTAGTGCTACTTGGGATCACATTGAGGTCATAATTTTGAATGTTGAGGTTGGGGTTGACATCTTTGATATAAAGGGCTTCCAGGATAGTTAATCTATCTTTGTCGTTATTATAATGAAGTACCGAAGTTCCATCCACTAACATACCCCTGGTGAGTTTAATCCCATGGGCATCCTCTGCATGTTTTTTGGGGGCTCCTGTTGAGAGATGCATGGTCAGACGCCTTGAGAGCTTCGTAGCCGTCATCCCAATATACCTCGAATTCAGGGTTGCACACTCCCCTGTTGAACAAGCGTACTGGTATACAAGGTGACTGCGTTGATGCTCCGGGGTGTCGACTTTCGGTTTATTTGAAAGCACAAGGTCACTGGTCTTCTTATTCTTATAATATATTCTTAACTGTAATCTATCTATTTCATTGGTGGCTTTACGTTATCCTTTATTAACTTGTGGAGGGCTCTTTCATCTTGTTTGTATTCATTGTGCATACATATATGCACGGTAGTAGAGGGTAAGTGACTCACCAGGGGCTGGAGGCTCTAGAGCTCTAGGATGCCCATGGGATTAAACTCACCAGGGGTATGTTAGTGGATGGAACTTCGGTACTTCATTATAATAACGACAAAGATAGATTAACTATCCTGGAAGCCCTTTATATCAAAGATGTCAACCCCAACCTCAACATTCAAAATTATGACCTCAATGTGATCCCAAGTAGCACTACTTTCGATAATAGCTTTAAATTTGTTAGAGAGTTAGAGCCCAGTAGGGTTGATAGCAATTGAGGGGCAAAGCTGTATGTTGTTGCAACCCTGCTGGAACCTGCTCTTTGTTTTCCTCTCACCCGCTGTATCGTTTGTTTTATATTTGTTAAAATTGTTATGTTTAATTTTAAAAATTACTTTTCAGTTAATTATATTAACATTCATTAATTAAATAGTAGTGTAACCCGAAGATGACCAATGTGTGGTCGAAAGCTTGTTTAAACCCAGTGTTTTTGTGATCCATTAAAGTTGTTTGATATTGGTTTTCTCAATGTCTCTGGCCCAGCATATATGGAAGTTGCCTCAGCATCACCGGAAGATAGTTAGAAAAATCGAGGCCATCAGCAAAAAGGTCGTTAATGCAGAAGCTGCTGCATACTTTAATTCCATATATATATATATATATATATATATATATATATATATAATTGAAAATTATATTATTGATAATGACACCAAATTTAGCTGATACCTGTTTCTTAACAAGTTTCTCAAAACGCTCTCGTTATTTCGTCTACACAATAAAGTACATCTCCTATGGTCGACATGTTTCGAATGATCAACATTCATCATCAGGACGTGAATAAGATGTAAGGTGAAATATCTGGTTTATATATACATGGAGAAGGTAGAAGGGGTTGTTTTCCATAAAGTTTAAGAAATGGTGGGTGTTAATCCTGTGGGGTGAGTGGCCTCTCGGCCTGAGTCGCTACCTGCAAGGGCTTCTGGATGTGAACTAAACAGCTTCAAAATACGGCTACTGTTTTCGACCTGAATATTTAGGAGTGGCTTCAGTTTTTGAATTAATATAGCCTCTAAAATTTTTAGTTTATGGTGGTTACTTTCTTTTTTTATAATTTTAGTATTTGTAACCAGGTATCAGCTAAATTTGGTGTCATTTTCAATAATGTGTGTGTCAAAGAAGGACTGCTACCAAAATTTACGAATATATATATATATATATATATATATATATATGAAGAAAAATCACAATAAATAAACAGTTGATGCAATCAATGAATTTTAAGCAAGAATGGAAAAAGGAAAACAATAGAAATAAATGCTTTGAAATTTTTCAATTTATGTCATCAGAAAACAGACAAACTAAAAACAGAGAAGCTAAAATGAAAGAAGCTAACTGTTAGCTTCCTGTAGTCCTATAATTTGATAACAGGAAAACATTAAAGATTAATTTAATATAACTAGGAGCTATTGTTGTGACATATCATTTTATCATACTAAAGCTTCTAAGAGGTTTACTTAAATACATAATATATCCTCTTATATATTTATTTTTTATGGAAGTAAACCGCAATCTCAGCATTCAAAATCTTCTGGTTGATTCGATTTTACGAACTAATTTCCTGTTATCTGGGGATAATCGAAATATGAGCGAAGGGAAGAATATATCAAAGGACTTTCTGCAGAAATATTTCTTTCTTTTATACATATGGTTTTATTCCATCCGTTGATTCTTTTACCCTCTTAATCTTAGACATATGTATTATAAGCACTTTTTTCTTAAAGAAACATCTCATCTGACCTCTATTTCGATTAACCCTTAGTAGATGGAAATTAGTTTATAAGATTGAATCTCTCAATTCAAAGATAGTGAATGCCGAGACTGTGGTGTGAGGAGACACATATTAAGGAATTTGTTGTAAATCTACAGTCTTATTATAACATATAAATAAATATATATATAAAGTTCAATGTAGATAAAGAGTCAGAGAAATTGAAAATACACACTTGCAGTCTCTAATTTTTTATTTGAACCGTTTTCAAGAGAGATAAGAAAGGTGACCAAGCGCACTGGACAGTTGGAGACCGACAAAGTTGCCGCATACACTTCCGGTCACAAAGAATAAGGTAGACAATATATATATATTGAATGTTTTCCTTATCTCAACCACATATATATAACACTATTTTTCTTTTTTAACGACGTTTGGTATAGCTTCAAAAAGACAACAACATATTCCTTACAATAGAAAAATACCAAACCTTGAAAATGTCTACAAATATGGGCGAAACGTTGGCTTAAAGGTGTTGTATTTTTGAAGCTAGTCCAAACCTCGATAAAAAGGCAAAAAATATATATATATATGTATTCGTATAAATAGGCAGCAAATCTTCTTCTATACAAATGTTGTTGAAAACCATAGCGGCTTCAGTATTAACGATCTTTTTAAGTAAATGCTCCTTTTTCCTGAACACTTTGCGATGCTGTACAGTTAATTGGTGGAGTAACTCTCCCAGGGACATTTTATCACTGTTTTAAAATACCTTTAATTATCTATATCGAGCTTTCGGCCTCTCTGGCCATCTTCGCCATTATAAGTAAAACAATATATAACACCAAAGTAAACTAAAATGAAATAAAATGGAAAGTAAGTGATAAACAAGACTACAAATAACAGCTGATACAAGGAAGGTTACAACTCGCTAGCACCCCAAGCGCTCAGTAGTTGAATTAACAGTATCACTTTTTCTAAATTTAAATCTAGGGTTAATATTTCTAGAACCTGGAATGACAAACATATCATTAATTTGACAATTTAGTGAGGGAATTTTTTCTTTAATATACAATGCCTCCAAAATATGCAAATGAAGGAGGTTTTTATTAGTAATAAGGACAGAAGTTCCATTCACTAGCATTCCCTCGTTAGACGAGTACCATGTTCTTTCTCCATATGCATCTTTGGTGCTCCGGAAGGTAGATGAAGTGTAAGACGCCTCGATAACTTCGTTGCAGTCATCCCAATGTATCGTGAGGGAAGGGATTCGAAGCTCCCCTGGGTGCATGAGAATTGATATATTAAGTGACTACGCTGAAGTTCGGGCGTCTCACACTTATATATATATATATATATATATATAGTCACCACTCTACCTTCCTGCTGGAGCCTTCGTCTCCTGATGACGACGATGGTAGAAATATAGAAGTGTGTTTGTTATTCCTCTGTGTGAGACGTTCCCTTTAATTCATTTATAAGATATATATAAATATAACTGAAAAAAACAACACATGAAGAACGAGAATAATCACTGGGTGGTCGCCATCCAGCCATAATCTTGAACGC
Organism: Hermatobates lingyangjiaoensis; assembly: GCA_026182355.1. NCBI lineage: Eukaryota > Metazoa > Arthropoda > Insecta > Hemiptera > Hermatobatidae > Hermatobates > Hermatobates lingyangjiaoensis. Next base: position 759,736 of record JAPFBL010000126.1, on the reverse strand, counting down.
ACTACCTCTTCTTCTTCCCTTCTACTCCTTCCCGATGACAAACTTCGGTTTGCAATATTGATCCAGTAAGTGTTCTCGTTTTTTATATGTTGTTTTTCAGTTTTTATTCTGTCCGGTTTGGAATGTTTAGTATTTTTATTATATATATATATATTATATAATCTTTTATCCTTCATTTACTTTAATATTCTTAATCTATTTATTCTCTATTAGTCCAGTTATACCGTTGACCTTTCAACTCTTTTATTCTAACCTCTTGTTTCTTGTTCATTATTGACCTTTGACCTTCTCTTTATATTAACCTGTACTAATCCTTTTAATCTATTAATAGCAATGACTAAGCATGAGTCATCGATTTTAATTTAACATGTCACTTGGTCAACTCCTTTTCCAGTTGAACCCTGTTAGCAGGAGGTTAGTTCGTAGGATCGAATCTCTCAGTCTTAAGATCGTGAATGCCGAGACTGCGGTTAATTTTAACGATACCTGTTTAAAAGAGGATCTGCTGCCTATTTATACCAATATATATATATAATATATATAACTTTAAATTACACAAAGAACGACACAGAAAAAAGAACTGTTGTTCGTCATCAGGAGTAGACTAGAAGAGAGGACGAAGTGAGAGAAATCTCCCCACGTCGAAGAACGGAGCGCGAATTTAAAGTTTTATAGTCCTTGTGGACCGTTTCTTATATTTAGTAATATATATATAATATATATATTATATATATATATATATATATATATATAGTTCAATATAGACAATGAAACATAGAGAAATCAAAAGAACACACCTACAGTCTCTAATTTTCGGTTTTAACCGTCTTCAGGAGAGATAAGAGAAATATATATATACTTTAACTACTTCTCAGCAGTTTGCTTCTCAACGCGAGTACTTCGCACTTCTTCCCGATGACGATGGATGTCGAAATATCGAAGTGAGTTCTGTAGTGTCTTTCTGTGTTCTTTTCTCTGTTAAAGTGTTTATTGTCCACACGGATCTTTCATTTTATTCGATGACGATGGATGTCGAAATATCGAAGTGAGTTCTGTAGTGTCTTTCTGTGTTCTTTTCTCTGTTAAGTGTTTATTAGTCCACATATATATATATATATATATATATACACTTTTTTTCGTTGGAAATACGATCCAAAACGGACAAATATAGTTCAATATAAACAAAGAAACATAGAGAAATCAGAAGAACACACTTACGGTCTCTAATTTTCGGTTTGAACCGTCTTCAGGAGAGATAAGAGAGGGAAACCAAGCGCACTGGATCAGAGACGGTTGGAGACCAACAGTGTTGCCACATGCGCGCCCGTTCACAGAAAATAAGGTAGACAGGAATCAATTTATAATTAATTAATTAATTAATTATTAATTAATTATAAATTGATTCCTGTCTACCTTATTTTCTGTGAACGGGCGCGCATGTGGCAACACTGTTGGTCTCCAACCGTCTCTGATCCAGTGCGCTTGGTTTCCCTCTCTTATCTCTCCTGAAGACGGTTCAAACCGAAAATTAGAGACTGTAAGTGTGTTCTTCTGATTTCTCTATGTTTCTTTGTTTATATTGAACTATATATATATTATATATATATATATATATATATGCCTTACTCTATGCATGTATTGTTGATTTATGTATTTATTTTTTAGATGACGACCATTTGCTTGAATATAGAAGTGATCCCATTACAGGCACCATTTCATCTGTACTACAATCAATGTTGTGGTCATAATGAATAAATTTGTAAAAAGATTTATATTTATCTGGCTCCGTCGAAGTGCGTGCCTAACAAGTGGTGAATAAACCTTTTAGTAGTAAACATCATAAATTACTTTCTCCAAGTTTCCCATCAAGTGAATTTATTCTTTTTCTTTTTTCCTACGCCAAACGATTTGGCTTCGCCCATTTCCTTTTGAGCACCCAGTAGAATCAGTGATGGCCAAATTTTTCCTGATGGTGGAAATGGCTCTTAAAATATCAGTCTTCTATATACGTTAACATTCATTGCTGTAATAATTAAGCAATTGTTTTGATAAAAAACTTAATTTATAATTAACATTTATTCTTTTGAAAGAGAAACCTATGGATCTACTCTGTCATTTATATCGTCCAGATGGGCTTTAGCCAACGAGGGATTTTGATCTCTCCAACCTTTCTCATGATACCAACGCGACCCACAGTGAGCCCAGATGGGCCAGACAACTATCATTGCAACCCCTGATCCCAAGGAAACGGAAAACTTCCCTCCTCGGAGTGGAACGACCGAGTCCTTAAGGATCCTGTGTTACTCCTAAACCGGCAGGCTTTGTGGGTGCCAACCAGTCAATTAACATTTATTAATTAATATATCATTATTTCAATATTGACATCTACACATTATTCCTGAAGGATGAAACTTCATAGTGGATTTTCAATTTCATATACATTATAACGTCCGTTTACATGGAACGGCACAATTCGGATTTTGCACAAAAAATTCTATTTATTTTTTTTTCGGAATTAGAAAAAAAATCAGAATTCGAAGAGGCGCCAAACCGATATCGATCGGTTTCGGATCATATTTTCATAAAAAATTATATACAACATACATATATATATATGTATATATATATTGTAAACAGGAAAATGATCCAAAAGGACAACAAATGTTTCACAGTGAATCACTAACACAGAACTAAGGAACAAACACTTACTGTCTCTAATTTTCGGTTGAATCTTCATCAGGAGAGTTGAGATAGGGACACCAAGCAGACAAGGTCGTTTCACAAGTGCGCTTGGTGTCCCTATCTCAACTCTCCTGAATACGATTGAACCGAAAATTAGATACAGTAAGTGTTTGTTCCTTAGTTCTGTGTTTGTGATTCACCGTGTATATATACCCTACTCTATGCACATATTGTTGATTTATGTATTTATTATTTAGGTTATGACCTTTGACCCCCTCCATGCAGTAACATCCTTCCATAACCTCTACCATCATTTACGTACGCCAACATCTAATAATCTAACCACTCACTTTATAAATTATAAAGTAAGAATTTATAAGTTAATTTATAATTTATTTTAATTTTTAATTGTTCATGTTTATTGATTGAATCTTAAATATATTCGAAGGTATCATCATTTTGAATTAAAATATGGTTCGGGAATATAGTTTTTGAATGTTTGGAACCAACTAATGAGTAACGAATATTTCCATGCAGAACACGTCGTAATTATCAGTTCTGGACCAGTGGCCCACTACTGCTAAATTCTCATCCTGCTGTTTTTGTTTAGGTCAGCAAGAATTTACAATACTGGGGACGTCAGTCTGTCTGGGGAAAGAAGTCCTTTTCGTAGTCGTATGGTCTTGCAGCTTTGCATTGTCTAAGGTACTGTATAAAATTGATTCGGAATTCGTAGAAATGAGTTTTCAAACCGGGTTTCGTAACGGATTATTATCAAGAACTGAGGAACCGCTGTATTCAAAACTTATTTTACTAATTTTAAATGAATTTAAAATAAACTAATTTATTACTTAGTCGTGTTTGTGGGGGGGGGGGGGGGGAAGTTTCACCGTTTCTAACAGATGTAAATGAATTCTAATCCCATCTGGGGCTAAATAACTAAATAAGTCAAGTTCTTCTCAATGACTTTATAAAAAAAAGTGCAACAAAATTGAGAGAAGTTTGATGGAAAAAAGAGAACCAATTCTCCAAAACGTTTAGTACGTTTAGTACGTTTAGTAAAACCTTATTCCCGGATACCACACAATGAAGATTGCTTCTACTGTGGGAGTCCTAAATTTTGCTCGGGACCGACGGTTTAACGTCCTTCTCCGAGGGACGACGCGCTCAGATTTATTCACCTGCCGCGTGAATAAATCGAGGGCCAGGTGAGGATCGAACCGCGGTCCTATCAGTTCAGAGGCGAGCACGTAACCACTGAGCTAGCCTGGCCCTCTATTATAACATTAACTAAATACAATTAAAATAATTTAAAATTTCCCATCAATTACCTTTTTTTGTAGCAGAGATGATAGTAAATGTGAGGAAGAAGAGCTGGAGTCGTTCTAAATGAACTCATTTTGTCGATAAAGCCAAAGAGTCTAAATGGGAAGGTCAAGAGCAAGAAATAAGATAAAGACGTCGTTAGAGGGAATGAGCAGCTTGTCTTAAGTGTCAGTCCCTTTACAGACCTTACACTGGCAAAGTCGTCAAGGCAGAGACGGCTTTTCAATTTACTAAGTAGATCGATTGCCAAAATATCTACCCCGCCATAACTTATGCCTTTCAAGCCAGATAGTCATTATACAATTATAATTAATGAATAAACTTAATTAGCAACAGAGCAAAAGCTAATTAAGTACTCAATGTAAAAATGAATGTCTTAATATTGAGGAATTATAAAAATTATGTCACCTCAAAAAAAAAAAGTTTTATACGCGTTTCGAACAACATACTATTACATGCTATTAAGCACCAGTGTATAATATTTTCAATTCAGTTTTGTTTGTATGTATATATATATATATATATATATATATATATATATTGTGTGTGTGTGTGTGTGTGTGTGTGTGTGGTGTGTGTGTGTGTATGTATACAATTTTTTTTATACGGTTTACATAAAAAAAGTGTATATCCATAGCTTTAAGAACATCAGAGTGAATTATTTGAAATTGAATACAATATATGATAATTTCATTGCACTATTGAGGTTTAAAACAAGATAATTATTATAAAAAATGACTTAATTAATCCTGAACCTTAATAAAACATGGCGCATGAATCAATTTATAGGTAACAAAGATTTTTAATTGCTTGCACTTTTGAAATGTTGATCTACCAAGAGTGTAAGCAATTGAAAATCTTTGTTACTCATAGACTGCATCATGTTTCAACATATTATGGTGTATTATTAAGGTTCAGGATTAATTAAGCCATTTTTCATACTAACTCCCTTCTTACACACCTCTATAGCGCAATTTAACATTCGTATATTATATTCAATTTAATGAGTAACACATTCACTCTGATGTTCTTAATGTATTTTTTTTTAAATGTATCCTGAAGAAGTACACCAAGCGTTCGAAACGCGTTATTAGTTTTTCGTGTGGAGACGTAACTTTAGAAATTTGCCAATATGAGTAAATACCACACTATAACAGATTACGCAAGTAATGAATAAAGGTCTTAAATGTTTGGTAATTTCTATTACAATCAAAGACAATAATAAAAACTGTTTATGTTTTTAGAATTTTTTTTTATCTATTTTTAGTTTAGTTCGAGCAATACTCTTGTATAGTGATCATGAAATAAAAGATAAGCTGGAATGGTCTAAACTCAATTTTACTGTAAGTTAGTTTTGTTTTCCGACGCCCACACTTTAGACTTTACTTACTTACTTACTTACTTACTTTACACACTTTACGCCCACACAAAGGTGAAAAGGCTTTCACCTTTTAGTGGGGGCGGAAATATGACTTATTTATTATTTGGTTACCATTTTAGTAATGGGTGAGCCTCATTGATGAGTTGATTTAATTAATTAAGTTTATTTAATTGATTCTACATTGGGAGCCCTAAATATTACCTAACTCAAGTGTATTTTAGAGTAGGGAACTTTAAAAATTACCTGACATCGTACAGGCTCTGCATTGACGGCTTAACGTCATCTCCGAGGGGGACAACAACCTCAGATTTATTTACCTCCCATGCGAATAAATGGAAGGCCAGCTGGCTATTGAACCTTGGAACTATCAGTTCTGAGACGAGCACGTTAACTACTGACCTAACCTGACTTCTACTTTACTACGATATTTATTTATACTTTACTACGTATAAATGAACGCAATATCACACTGTGGTAAAATTTTATCAACGTCATAGATAATCAAATTAATAATGTCATTTTTTTTAAAAAAAAGGTACAATTATTTAACAAAAGATCAAAGTTAATTAAATGTTGCATATAAATTGAAGATGTTAGTATTTCATATATTTTTCCTTATTTTCAATAACAATCAATTATAATAAAGTCTTTTTATGTTTTTAGTATTTTTTATCGATTTTTAATTTATTTCGGGTAAAGTATAGCGATCATGAAATAAAAATGTGGAGTAGCCTACACTCATTGTACTATAAGTGAACGTAATATGGCCGCCTGGTAATGACGCTGATGGTAATATAAGTAACTGGCCTCCTGCGGACCCCACAGTACTCCTCCTGCTGCTAAGGTAATAAGTCAATGTATCAGACTGTAAGACTTTTTGATGCCCGATTTGAGTACGCTGACCTGATACTGATGCGTGAAGTAAGTCTTGATGAGCGACGTAGTATCGTGCGGGCCCTCCTTCGCGTGGTCACCTCGGGCACTTTGGAGTAATCTAAAGTGGCTAAAGGGCAGCACGTTAAACTAGTCGGCCTGATTTGATTTTGGTAGTTATATGGCTGAGAAGCTTAGGAACACACATAAAGTCAAAACAGGACAGCACAGTACTTCATCGTGGGCCATAGTATGCCCACTTCTATTTTACACGTAATATCAAACTCCGGCAAAATATTATCAAGCCCACAAGTAATCAATTTAATGATTTCATTTGTTTTAGTTTATTTTTTCCTATTTCATCAAGTGTAACAAATTTGAAATCATTCATTCACAAGACTTTGATATGTAAATATTATTACTATAAAATCGAACAGACGATCCAAACTAGTCACACACAATTTTAAAATCGAAAAAGAGTAAATACAGAGTATACAAACACACTTACTAACTCAATTTATGTTTTTTTTCTGAGTTTAACTGAAAATTTATTTTCAGGAGAAAATAGAGAGTGACCAAGTGCGCTGGAGACCCAATAGCAGGTAAACCATAACAATAATTTATACTAACTAACCCCGTAAACTTTGTGCCGTTTAAAAATCAGTGGATGCCGTGTTACCTTGAACTAAACTTAATTTGGTATTTTATTATTATCATAATAGCTAACCGACAGACACTGTCCTGCCTCACCTATAAATAGAGGTATAAAAACTAAAAAACAAAATTTGGAGTAGCCTCCAACATTACAATAAGTAAACACAATATCAAACTCATTCACAATAAGTGATGTTTTGTTTGATTAGTCAAACACTTTGTTCCATAACCTTCCATCACACCATGGAATGCATACAAAAATATATGTTTTGGGGTTAAACTTTTACATTTGGCAATTTTATTCTTCTAAGATATTACATTAACTCATTAGAAAAATTAAATTTTTTTTTTATTAAATTTCTAAATCCCTTCATAAAGACCTAAAAATTCCATTCATCCAAAACTTTGCCTCTGATCGTTATAAGTCATTTCACAAACATTCCTCTCACCCAAATCCATTTGTATGAATCCTTGCTCCTCCTCACCTTCCCAGAATCCCCCAAGACGGCTCAAGAGAAAATAGCCCAGGGATCTACTATTACAATAATATACTTAAAAAAAAAACAGTGAGAAGTTGAACCAGTGGGTTGCATTCTTTGCTCATGTGCATCGATGTCATTGTGTAATCTATTACTACATATGCCTGTTACGCATAATATGCACAGTTGTATATTTGTAAATAAAAATGATAAAAAAACAAAATTCTAAATAATAATTTTATTTAACTACTTGTAATCCATGGGTACTTCAGCCCCGCTTGATCCATCAAAGATTCTGGACTGTAGCGTAGCTACAAACTTTGGATACATATTCACCCACCCAAACACACACACACACACTCAGGCATCATCGAAAAAACTTCATAATGTCAACTTTAAACTTCAAACGGTTAAATTCAAACTTAAACTTAAACCGTGTTACCATCTGGCTTATTCGGATAACATCGGTCTTATTCGGGCGTGACACAGTTACTACCGTATTAATATACAGGATTTGTAAAGTGTGTATGAAGTCCCATTGGACTCATACCACCCTGGTCATGTTCTACTGTGCTTCCCTTTGTCGTATCTAAAATCAGCTTACACCTTCCCTCTTCTAATCAACTTCATAATTAAAATATATTAGAGAAGTATCTTCTTCATATATTGGTTTTAGTTAAGATTCAAAAGATCTTAACATGTTAAAAGTTTTTTTCTTTGTATATTATTATAAATTAATCAGGTGTAAATGCATGCATATTGTTAATACCACTGAGGTTAGTATGATTTATATTAGAAATAGGTAAAACCGTCATACCTCCTAAGATGATCCTGGAGTTGGAGCGCTTTCGGACGTTGTCCATCTTCAATCCGCAACAAACCTACTTAGCTGTTATAAAGGGGGTTGGTTATCTCTCAAGTCCACTATCCTGGTATTATCATTTTGATTTTATTTAGTTATTTTGATTTGTTTGGTTTGTAGCTATTATCTAGTTTGGGTTTTTTATATTTCTTAGCTTCGTCATCCTGTCTGTCCAGTCGTCTTTTTATTTTTATTAGTGATTTACATAAAATATCGGATTGGTAATTTATTTGTTAATTTATTAATTTACCCGCATTTTTATGTTTATATATTTCTATCTGTTCAGTTATGTTAAGTCTCTGTCCTTATTGTCCTGTCTGTAGTAAGTCCTTTGAGTTTTCTAAGCTGTCAGGTGAATATCCGTGTTCAGTCAGGTGGTTTGCAAAATTTGATTTATTTATATTATTTAAATAGTCCTTAAGATGTTCTTTAAATCTTATTTTTAGGATTCTTCCCGTCTGTTCAATATATATTTGGTTACAATCACTACACTTTAATTTATAGACCCCACTTTTTTCATATTTATTAATTACAATATGCATGTGATTAATATTAGCTTTAGTTGGCAGTTTATACTCGTATAAGTAGGATAGGGGGAGTACAATCATTATTGTCCTTTATAGTGAAAAGTTCAACAAAACTGGTTTCGACTGGTGATAAACGAACGTTTAATGATTTTTTATTTAATTATTAGAAGTATAACATAAAAGACAGCTAAATATACATACCAATATTATATAAAGAAGAGTTGAAACGAAGATAACAAAAAAATACAGACATAACTTACTTCCATATTTCGACCATCATCGTCTTCAGGAAGTGAACAGATCAGCAGGAAGGCAGGGTGGCGACTTCAAGTCTCGGGGCCCTTCGGGATTATTCGTTTCCTGATGATTGTTGAAATATAGAAGTGAGTTAAAATATGTTTGTTTTCATCCTTGTGTTACCTTTGTTATAACTTTATTTTATTTAAAGTTGGACTGTTTCATTTAATTGTATACTTATATTGAGTTAGATCCAAGTTTATTAAACTCACAGACAGTGACGTAGCAATCATTTAGCCAAGATTTACCCCCCCCCCCCCCCCTCAAAAATATATATTTTTGAAGAAAGTCCTCAAAATATATATTTTCTTGAAATTACAACCAAGGATCTGATATTAGACTGCTAATCTTATCCCAGAGTTTTATCTTTTACAGGACTCATATACACATAAAGTGTATACGAGTGCTGTGTATATAACTATTCGCGAGTGTCTAACGTACTCGTATAAACATAAAGTGCATACGAATGCTGTGTATATAACTGACCGCGGGTGTCTAACGTACTCTTATACTCGTACATATACAGTCATCATCAAAGAAAACTATAGATGATTTTTCAAAGGAGAAACGTATAATTCAAATCATAAAAAATTGTTACATTATATTAACTGGCTACTCAAACAAATATAATAAACTTTTAACCCTTTTAAAAACTAGATTTTGAAAAATTTAAAATAAATTTATTTTTAATTTTCAACTATTACAGTTGAAAAATCCGTTTAAAAACAGTATTGCACACATAAAACAACTACAACTTTAAAAACTCATTCTGTTATAAAAAATTCAAATTTTTTTGTTAGTTTTTTATTGTTTTAATTTTTTTTACACCCTCAAAATGCTGACCTCTGGCATATGCCCCCCCCCCCTCTCCTAGCTACTACACCATTATTCAGAGAGAGAGAAAACAATTGTTTGGAAAATAGTAAGTGCCACATGAATCATGAGTACTACCGTGATACAACTCGCGCATGCGCCACCGGTCATAATCATGCAAATCACAGCAGTATGACGCCAGAGTTTTTTCAATTATGCTGTTATAAGCCCTTTAAATTATATGCAGATCAAACCATAATATAATTACCTATGCAAACCCTCTAATGTCACCTAATTGATAACTTATAATGAAACTTATCGTTTCATTTCATTTTTTTATTAATATACCATGAGACCTCTGTTTTAGAACCTGAACCGATCAATATAATGTCCCAAGGGACCATGTGATGAATTATCCCGTAAAATATTTCAGAATTATTTAATAACAGAGAAAGATAGGAACTTATGCGGCAAGTTTTTATTGAAATCCAGTGAAAATAAACAGGATGTAATGCAAAGAGAAACAACTCGAAAGAGTTGTTTGATGTTTTATGGAAGGTCCACTCTTATCTTGACCGCTTTCCACTTACGTCTTTAGATCTCCAATATCTCTTAGTTTATTCCACATATTCTTAGAAGAGTTTGATAGGCGTCTACTACACTCGTTCTAATCATTCCTCCCTCACTTCATACAAATGTTAATATATATTTGCATTTTTTATATTTGTAAAAAGGGCTTGGGTAGCTCAGTGGATAACGTACTCGCTACTGAACTGATAGGACTGGGGTTCGATCCCCACCTAGCTCTTGATTCATTCAAGCGGGAGGTGAATAAATCTGATCACGTCGTTCCTCGGAGAAGGGCGTTAAACCTGTTTGGATTTATTTATATTCCTTAGCCTTTCAGCCACACCATGATAAAGCAGAATAGGTTGATGTTTTTTAACGTGGAGCCCTTTCACCATGTCATGAGAACAAACCGTCCTCTCACTAAGAAGGACGTTAAACCGTCGGTCCCGAGCCTGCACGATGTCAGGTACTCTTTAAAGATCCCTACTCTAAATACATTTGAGTTGGGCAAAATTTAGGACTCCCACTGTAGAATCAATCTTCATTATGTGGTATCACAAAGGGCCAATGCTCGGCCTACGTGTGTTCCCTTGTGGGACTACCACTGTAACCTAAACTATATTTGTAAAAATGGAGACAGCCAGATTTTATTAATTGCAGAAATTTTTTTTTTGTAAACGACTATTGTTATGTTTCTTAAGTCAGTCACCAAATTAATTATTAATAACAATGCGATAAACGTAGTCACCGAGTAAATAATGCTAATACAGTACAAAAGAAATGGACATAACAAAGAAAACTCTAGGAATCAGACCTTTAAAGGCTATTAAAACATTAAAAAATAAAAACTAACAATCAGAATAGGAACTTTAAATAGAACTTTTATTGACGAAGCTTGATTGGTAGAATTAGACTAAGGAAAAGAGGAGCCCATTATATAGCGGGAGTGAAAAAGACAGTTAAAAAAGTTGATGTGATTTGGTAAGAAACTGCAAGAAATAAAAAGAGATGGGAAAGAATTGCAACTAACTCTTGCAAATATTTAAATTTTTGTCATGATTTTAAATGTTATTACATTTTCTGTTGTAGGGTAAAAAGCTAATGAAATGGTCTCCACATATAAAAATTTAATGTTATAAACAACGCGTTTCAAAAACGTAGTGTTCTTCCTCAGACATTAACCAAAGGTTGAGTGTCTGTGGTACAACTGTTGTACCACAGTACTCAGTTGTACCACAGACCCTCACGCTTAGTGAATGCCTGAGGAAGAACACTACGTGTTCGAAATGCGTTGTTTTTACCATTAAATTTGTGGAAACCATTTCATTAGCTTTTTACCCTACAATGAGTAAATACCATATAATATGTGATTCCACTACATTAGAATACATTTTCTGTGATTGTTTGGTTAAATAATTACCAATTTTCGTTCTAATTCATTTTCTGGTTAGTTTTTTTGAACCTCCTTATCAATGTTTCCAATTCATGGACAAAAAAATCAATTCACAATAACACTTGTTTTGCCCATGTTTATAATTTGCAATAAATTATTGTAAAACAAAATATGCTTTAGTCTACAATGGCCATTTAGTTAGTACTTGATGAGTAATTATACTAAAAAAATAAAGGTAGAAAGAAGAAATCAAAAATCAACTAAATAATGAATGTAAATGGCATATTTCAAATACCACTTTGCTCAAATGGAAGGTTACAATTTTGGTTTCCTTTGACAGTGTCACCGCGGGTCTCAGTTAGTCGTTTCTTTATTCCTAAAAATAGCAAATTTAAACATTTCGACTAAATTCTCAGCTTCTTGGTTGTTGTTCTAAATTGCTCCAATATAGAGTTTTAAAGTCCTGATGAAATATCTTGTCTGCTGTTTGAGGTTTTGTATGTTTACAATCTTTTAAGAATATCTATAGTTTCAAGATAAATATGGTCATATAACTAATAAAAAATGTCAGTATTTTCGTTATTTATCAATTAACTTGAGGCTTTAACAAACACCATAGCAAAGTATAAGTGTAATATATTTATGACATATATATATATATATATATATATTTAGACGACCCCCCACCCTGGGAAATATCTTCTCCCATAGAAGTTTTAAACGTTCCAGGCCTGCACCTGACACTTTCGGCACAAAGCAATGTGGCAGATGGAAATGCCTCACCTGTCCCATCATCAATCCTGACAGCCATTTCATTTCGACAGTGAACAACCATTCATACCCTCTCTCCTTTGCTAGTTCCTGCACTTCCAGCAATTGTGTTTATCGTCTGGACTGCACACAATGTGACTCATTCTATGTGGGCCTGACTTCCACGTCACTTAGCCTCCGTATGAATGGTCACAGGTCATCCGTTGATCAACGCAAGCAGCTGCCTGTTGCTACCCACGCCAATCTCCATAACCTTCCCTTCAACGATTGCTTCAGGGTTAAAGTATTAAGAAAACTCTCAAATGATGACACCCAGACCACTCTAAGGGCTTCTGAGGAAGCCTTCATTTGGTTATTGGGAGCAAGAAATTTCCCTGGTCTAAATTTAATCAGATGATTTTTTTATTTTTTATTTTATTTTTAATTAATTTTTTATTTATTTATTTATTTTTCCCCTAGTTTAATTTTAGTTAGTTTTATGTTTTTTTCCTTTCCTTTCACTTTTTTACTTTTCTCCTCCCTTTTACTTAAATATCACTTTTTATTAACTCACAGCCTACACTGGTTCACGTTGGTAAGGTGGCTGCACTGCGTGTCATTGTATCGCGCCAGTTTGCATCGACCAGTGGACGCATTTACGTCTCCGTTCCTTCATTCTTTCCCCTTTTATTTTCTTTCTTTCTACTCTCCTGAAGACGGCAAGACGCCGAAATTATCGAGATTCGTGAGTGTTCGTCCTTTTTCTTGTGTTCTCTAGCTGTAACTTTAATTATATATATATATATATAACAGTTCAAAATTGAGGATAGGTAGCACACAAAGTAAAGAAACATGCTTACAAACTCAAATTTTCGGGCAATCCGTCTTCAGGAGAAAAGAGAAAGGGAGACTAAGCACGTTGTAGACACGACGGCAAGTAACCCATTGCGTCTACAACGTGCTCGGTCTCCCTTTCTCTTTTTTCCTGAAGACGGATTGCCCGAAAATTTGAGTTTGTAAAGTATGTTTCTTTATTTTGTGTGCTACCTATCTTCAATTTTGAACTGTTATTGTGTCCAGTTTGGATCGTTTTTCCGTTTATTAAGTGAATATATATACATACATATATATATATATATATATATATATATATATATTCTATGTTTTGTTATTGAGGGCTAGGTCAAATAAAAGAAAATAAACTCCTTTCTAGGCCGACGTTTCGATGTATTTGTACATCATCTTCAGGGCTAAAATTAGAGTAAGACTATAATACATTTATCAAAACAATCTACAACTCACATAGAGAACTAACACACATTTGTTTAAGACCAACAGATACATACACAAGGTTATTTTATAATCAGAGTTGTTGAGCACACACACACACACACACATATATATATATATATATAAACTAGAATTTTCAAAAGAACACACAGAAAAAAAATCACTGGACTCACTACCATATTTCGATGTTCTCATCGTCAGGAATAGATGTGAATCGCTCCAAGGCTGATAACGACTCATTATCAGAAGTTAATATATACATATAATTTGTAATATAAGCATAATATATTTTTATATATTAACTTCTATTACTTTTTCGTTTTCGTTGTGGCCAACCTGTACATATTCTATGAAGGTGTCCAGTTGGCTTTGATCTTCTCGCCACTCAACCGCCTTTCCTGAGAACGGCCGTTAAAAAGGTCGAAATATTGAATGTGAGTGCTAATATCTGTTTTTCATTCGTGTCTCTTTAGTTTTCAATGTGTATAAATATATATGTAACATAAAGGTGTATATATTAGTATATTATTGAAAGGGTTCTCAGTTTCTGCATTTACGACCTTTTTATTAAGAAAATGGTTGGCTAAAGAACTTACAAATATATTTCACGGGTAAAAGAAATATATTTCATTGAATAGCCTTTATACATATATATGAAATGAGAAAAAAGATTAAGATCTTTCAATTAACGAAAGATTCAATATCTGTAAAGATTCAGATTGTAACAACCGGTCTTCATCAGAGTCAAAAACCCAACTGAAACTCAGTGTTTCAGTTGGGTTTTTGACTCTGATGAAGACTGGTTGTTCCGGTTGAAAGATCTTAGTTTTTTTTCTCATTTCATATTGGGGTTTGATCATTGATTGTTATTTCACGTGTTTATGTGAAATCTTTATATATATATATATATATATATATATATATATATATATATAAAAACACTTAAAATTATAAAACGAGCATTCAACATAAATATGTTATCTTCATGTTAACGGATTTACACATAATTAAAATAACAGATAAAATCTAAAAAAATATAAAGAAATGCTACTGTCTTTTTTCTAAGTAGAGCTGGCTAAAATAACTGAACAGTATTACCTAGGAAAGGTAGTTGGAAGGCATGTTTTCGGAAGAGAGACAGCAAGCGGAAGTCTAGGTAGGGTCGTAAAAATAATATAAAGTATAATAATATGTATAGTTATACTTTTGTTTATCGTGGTTTGATCCAGCGTCAACCAGTAAAAAACTTTTAAGCCAACGTTTCGTCTATATTTTTAGACATCTTGAAGGCAAATCAATACAGAAATTAACTTCAAAGGCATTAAAAACAAATAATATAACATATTTTTTTCATGTTATTGTAACATGAATTTCTACATTGCTACATAAATTTCTGTATTTATGTAGCCCTTAAGATGTCTACAAATATAAACGATGTGTTGGCTTAAAGGTGTTTTACTGTTTGTTGGTGGACCAAACCTCGATATGCGGAAGTAGTATTGAATATATGTGGTCGAGATAAGAAAATTTTGGTATGTATAAATATATATATATTCGTTCTAGTAAAAGTTACCTCTTCATGTCGTCCAATGGTCTCTCTAAGGTGATTGTTCACTCTATTCTTTTTGTCTTCATCGATGTCAGCTAATGCCCATTCTTCTTCAATAGTTTTTAAATTTTCGCGGAGAACAATAAGATTCTCTTCCTTTTGTTTCAGTTGTCCAGTAACCAATTGTCGCCTGAACTTAAGGGTTTCTTCCAACACCTGAGCTGCTCTGTCGTGTGTTTTAAAATTAGTATAGGTTGCCAGCAAATCTTCTTGGAGGCATACTTTGTTGAAATGTACCGCAGCTTCGGTATTAACGACTTTTAAACTAAGCTGTTCCAGTATCCTGACAGTCTTACGAATATAAGGTGGTAATTCCCAAATGAGTTGTCCAAAGAACATTGAGACACTTTTTGAAACACTTTAATAGATATCAACAATTCAAATACAATTGAAAACTAACATAACTTACAAGACCATTGTATACTAGCTTTCGACTTTCTCTAGTCATCTTCAGGTAGGGTCTTTAAACGTTTTTGAAAATTTGAAAATTTTAACATTTTTTAAAAAACAATGAAAGAATTTAAACAATTTTGAAATAAACTAAAGAATATAAATAAAAGTTAGCAGGTCCAAACAAGTTACCAAATTGAAAACAGTTTGTCATCCTGTCGTAGGCCAATTAATTAGCATCCCTAATCTTCTTGTGACTGTTTTCAAAAATGTTCATGCTTGGTATTATACCCATATCGCATGTCTGGCTATTAATTGAGGGATTTAAATCTTTGATATATAAAGCTTCTAAAATGTGGAGTCTGTGGACATCTCTTTCTTTTTTTAGGATTGACCAGAAGCATTTCACGTGTCAAGGGGATATTATGTAATTCTCTGGAATGTTTTTTAGGGGCTCCTGTTGTGAGGTGAAGGGTGAGGCGTCGGGAAAGTTTGTTTGTAGTAAACCCTATGTAACAAGTAGGAAGGGCTTCACAGATCCCTTTATTACAGGTATACTTGTACACAAGGTGGCTATTCTGAAGGTCAGGGATGTTGTTATGAGGAGAATTCTGAAGGATAAGATGTTTAGTTTTGGAATTTTTATAATAAATTCTTAGAGCTACTTTATCATCATTACAAGTAGGTGTGACAGACACTCTTATAGACGATCTTTTTTATAGCACGTTCATCTTGTCTATAATTAGCATGCATATATGCGCGGTAATATAGGCAAATAGTAGTTCCTGGGTTGGTAGTAGGTTCTTCACCAACCTTAGTGTACCATTTGTCCATATGTTGTGTAATGACACGGTAAACTTCTTTATTGGAGAAACCGTTATTCACGAGAATTTGAGTGGATTTCTCAACTTCTTCGTGCAACTTGTTCCAATCGGGGTAAAGGCTCTTTTAACATATGCTTTATATATATATATATATATATATATATATATATATAGGTATACTTTGGGAGCAGACCTTCTTTTAAACATACCTCATTAAAGATCTTGCCAACATTAAGTTTCGTATGTTTCCTACATACCTTTTCAAGGTTTCGAATGCTACCTTTCCATCTCTGTGGTATCATGAATTTATATTCTTCATATATTTCCTTAAAATATTGTCAGAGTCAAAAACCCAACTTGTGGTTTGATCATTGATTGTTATTTCACGTGTTCATGTAAAATCATTTTATATATATATATATATATATAGCAAACAACAGAGGTTATTGAGGGTTGGTCTACACAAACAAACACTTCACTTACGCCAACGTTCCACTATATTTTTATAGCATCATCAGGGCTGTACAAATAACAAGATATACGTCCTGTTTGTAAACAAGATATATACAATCAATATATATATATATCAATCTATTTATAACAGATATAAGTGAAGTGTTTGTTTGCGTAGACCAACCCTCAATAACCTATGCTGTTTGCTGTTATTTTTTGTGGTCGAAAAAAGATGGAATTTTATATATAATATATATATATATATATATATATATACGAATGTTTTCTTATATAAAATAGAAATATAAATAAAATGTTATGTATTGTTATATATATATATATTCTAGGATTGTTATTTTGTATAATAAAGTGGCTTTCTTTTTGTTTTAATATAATAACCGTCTCTAAATGAATGGCCTCCCTTTAATCTACAAGTATGCGTCGTATTTTTTATCAACACATCACGACTAAGTTTAGTTGAATGGTCTGGGCTTGTTCTTTTGGTGTTCCGACTTCAGAATGCATTATGGGTCTTCAAGAACACGTTGTAGTCGTGGCATCAGTGCATCTAGAATAGAGGAGCTTCCAGTTTCCTATGTTGTATTTTATTTTTATACACTATATTGTTCCGGTATAACAATAGCTTTGGTTTGTATTTCTAAATAATTCTTTTTTTATGAATATGTATAATGCAACTCTTATTTTCTTCCAGAGAAAAGGCTGTACTGTTATATTAAGCTACCCTTCCTTTAATTTTGATATCTACCACTTACGATATCATTTCATAGAAAACAACGCAAAATTCATCACAAATATGCTAAGAAGGGAAAAAAATATCCCTTAAATGCATTGAGGGATTTTAACCACTGTTGCACCTGCTGGCTGATAGTCAAGCCACTGTGCTACACAGAGGCTCAACAAAACTATACAACTTTTACTGTTGGACCCAGTAAAAGTGCTGAGCTTCTTGAAGCGTTGAAGCTAACTGGGGTACTATAATAAAGTAGAGGGGGAAATACTAACAGTTCTTAGATCGCAGTAAATAAGGCAATAATATAAATAAAGTTTCAATAAATAAGGCATTGATATAGAAAAGCCATCATTTACTGTGAATACATGGCTGAATGCAAAGATCGACATACTAATAAGAAAAGAGGAGTATCTCAACAGCATGTGCAATCTCATTTAGACCATTACTATTGGAAAATTCTAAGAAAACACTATGATATAATTCCATCTTTCTTGAACAATGTAAAATATGTTTACAAACAGTAATAGAATACATTTTCACGGGATATACTGTATATTTCACTTCTTTTAATTTTGTAAACTTTGATTATATTTTGAATAAGTTGAATTGTGTATAATTTTGAATAAATGTATCCCTTTTTGATATATAATGGGTGGATATATAATTATGGTATATGATATTATATGGTATATGATATATATATATAAATAATTATGGATATATAACTTTGATACCATAATGGGTGGTAAATACCATACTATAGTAGAAAATCGAAAATAGGTAGCATACTATAGCAGAAAATCGTAAATAGTTAGCATACTATAGTAGAAAATGGAAAATAGGTTGCATACTATAGTAGAAAATCGAAAATGGGTAGCATACTATAGTAGAAAATCGAAAATAGGATGCGTACTATAGTAGAACATCGAAAATAGGTAGCATACTATAGTAGATAATTGTAATAGGTAGCATACTATAGTAGACAATCGAAAATAGGAAGCATACTATAGTAAAAAAATCAAAAATAGGTAGCATACTATAGTAGAAAAGCGAAAATAGATAGCTTCTGTTTATTTTTTGAATGACAAGCTATTATTATTATTATTATAAGAATGTGAATGGCTAATATAATGTCATTCAGTGATTGAAGACAAGCAGAGAGTACATTGACATTTTAATTGACATTATTATGAAAATGTAAAATCGAAGAGACTGTAAGGTGATATATTAGTGCCAGTCCAATTATAGACCAGGTCTAGCTTAATTAATGTTGGTGAGTTGGTGCAGGCGAAAATCCCATCCAGTCACGCTTGGCTGCAGTTCACGAATCCCTCATTAATTACACTAATCAGTTCTCTAATTATATCATTTGATATTGTATTGCAAAAATTACTATTTCTTTCAATACTTCCTGTATTGAAACGTTTCATGTTTCAATTTCAACAAAAAAACTCTTCACTAAATCAGTCATCCTAGATTCAAACAAAAAAACGGCTGAACATCTCTAAACACTCTTTTGAAGTGGTCACACGATTACGCTTATGCTGAAGTGTGAGCAATCGCGAGGCACCCATCTCGGAGAGGGTTTTTTATATCCAAATATTCGTGTAAAATATGATGTACCCGTTCAGTTGAGATGCCTACAGCATGAGCCAACTGTCTCACTTTCATTCTCCGATCATCCAATATCATTTCATGGATTATATCCCACCCTTCTAACCACCTCTAACCTGTTTTGACTTTATGTGTGTTCCTAACCCTTTCAGTCATATAACCACCAAAAAATCAAATCAGGCCGACTAGTTTAACGTGTTGCCTTCTAACCCTTCTAACCACCTCCCACCTTTCTGCCTGATGATAAGGTAATCGAAATGTATTAGTGAGTGGTTGTGATCTCGTTTATATGGGTTATTCCTCTGAATTTACTTTAATAGAATATAAAGAACAACACAGAAAGTATATTTATATATTACTCGTATATATAGTGGCACATACACGTTTAACAACGCATGAATTGCGAAATGATTACATTTTATATTATAATGGAGCAAATGTATTCCTGAGGCGTCCCACTCCAATTTATTTTCATTTCAACACTTTCTTTTACCGACTTTTTATTATTACTGTTTTTCTTTTTATATAGAATGTATATTTATTCTGTTTCCCTAACAGAAGTTTTTGTTTTCCCTCTTGTAGTACCTCTACCCTGAGGGGGTTTATTTTCTATTATATTGTTCTCTTTGAGATTACATTTATTTCAATATATTGGATAATTAAATGAGCATTGTTACACAACAAACTCTACGACTAGTTATGAGAAAAGAAAAACAGTAATAAAATTAAGTGACAATTTTGGGGAATTTCAAAAATTACCTCTCACACAAAAAAAGATTAATATCAAAACTAACGTGTTTCGAACACTTAGTGTTCTTCTTCAGGTGTACATACAAAAAAAATTACATATCTGTGGGCTTTAAGAACATCAGAGTGAATTATTTGAAATCGAATACAATATGTGAATGTTGAATTGCACTATTGAAGTTTCTATTTGAAAACGAGAATCAAATAAAAATAGTAAAAATTTCGTTTCCCACTTTGCTCAACACCTAATAACTAACAATCATAATTTTGACCCAATTATCGATTTAAAAATTTTATCTATTAACTGTAAGTTTCTTGAAAGAGCAGTCTTAAAAGAATTTGAAATTAATAAATCCTTTAGAATGAATTCCTCGGTATGTCTGAACGAACAAATACCGAGTTATCCGAAATTTCTTGAACTTTGTATATAATTTGAAAGACGTTGTTTCTGTTGCAAAACAGTCATGTTCCAATGTTAAATATACCTTTCATGAATTCCCACCCCTACCGTCATTCCTTCAGCCCTCAGTCCTTCCTTAGTCTCTCCCGTAAATCAACTCTCGAAAGTGCAGTTAATAAATATCTTTATTACTTATAAAATGGTTCATATTTCAGTATATTGTCATGTTTTATTAAGGTTTAGGATTAAGTCATTTTTCATACTAATTCCCTTGTCAAAAAACCTCAGTAGCGCAATTCAACATTAATATATTGTATAAATTGTGCTTATAGATCAAGGGATACGATGTCTATATTTAGACGATTTTACATGTTTTGTGGTCTCCAATGTCCATTTATGACGTTTTAAAACAATTAAAATAATAAAAAGCTAACAGCAAATCTCAAATTGTATATCAAAATGAGTTTTTTTAAAATATAATCGTAAACTTTTAAATTTAAACGTTTTAAATGTAAACTTATATATCGTAATTTATATAGGTGATTTGGTGTTCGTAAAAATGCATGTATTTAATTTTTTCTTTACTTTATATGTTATTTTAAAGTTAGCTTCCTTAAGTATTTTTCCAATCTGTTCTGTCAGTCCTTTCACATATGTCACTGATCTATACTGTGGTGAGTTGGTGAGGCCATTATTACTGGAGTGCTGATTTATTTCATTACCTTCTTCAGTGTTTAAGTCCGGTCTTATATTCCTATTAGCGTCTACCTGTGGAGTTATTTCATTATGGTTACTAACTGTTGATCGCATTATTTTATTTATTAAATGGTTGGCGTAATTAAATAAATAAAATAAAACGATCAACAGTTAGTAACCATAATGAAATAACTCCACAGCTAGGCGCTAATAGGAATATAAGACCGGACTTAAACACTGAAGAAGGTAATGAAATAAATCAGCACTCCAGTAATAATGGCCTCACCAACTCACCACAGTATAGATCAGTGACATATGTGAAAGGACTGACAGAACAGATTGGAAAAATACTTAAGGAAGCTAACTTTAAAATAACATATAAAGTAAAGAAAAAATTAAATACATGCATTTTTACGAACACCAAATCACCTATCAACAAACTAATTAAAAGCAATATAATATATTCTATTCCTTGCAATAATTGTAATAATGTATACATAGGTCAAACCAAACAATATCTAAAAGATAGATTAGCTTTACACAAATCGAATTTTAAAAATAAAAAAATGTTTTGTGCCCTAGCCTCGCATGCAATTAAAAATCAACACACATTTCAATTTGAGAATGCATCAATTTTAGATTATGAAACTTCATACAATAAAATATTGATCAAAGAAATGATATCAAAAATACTAATAATAATTGCAATAGAAAAACAGATACAGACAATTTAAGTAGGATTTATAGTTCCATCATAAATAGTTAAAGATGCAATGTTATCTAGTTTATATTTTTATGGATTTTTAAAATAATAATGTATTATAATTGTATTATAGATATATATTATGGTGGATATATATTATAATAGGTATATATTATAATATGTGTATATGTATATATGTATATATGATTCGATGCGATGTTGACCAATGGGAGTAGAGTTACAGGTCCAAGCGTAAGGTCCCAGTTGCCCGCTGCTCAGCAAAAAGCCTTTGCGTTCTGCCAATAGGTATAGAGGTTGCACAGTCCCTCTGTGTTAAATGATGTTTGGCAGAAAACATTAGCCTCACTTTACAGTGAACTCCTGTTCCCTTTCTATTTTTGATTTTTGTGGTGGTTGGGTGTTGTTGTTGTTTACTATTTTCTGTTACGGATATTGCTGGATATTTAAATGATACTCTCGGTTGTTTACTGCGAAAAGCCGCCTTCATCTTCATGCCAACAGGGGTAGAGGTTGCACAGTCCCTCTTGATTATTAAGAGATGTTGACACTGGAATCCAACTTCTTCTCGTAGAAACATCTTCAAGTTGTAGGTTTTGTATATTGTTCTCTTCGGTTTCTTATGTTCATGTTTTTTCTTCAGTTGAATGTTATTGCTGCTATTGATGGGTGGCTGGTAGGTGATGAAAAGTTCTGCACTGTTGACCTGGTGGTGGTATTTGCGACATGTTTCAACCATTCTCTGGTTATCTTCAGGCAAGGAAATGGCCCAGACGTTGGTCCTTATATACAGTTTTCTATGGGTTGTCCGGGGAAAGGAATATGATTCGAATCATATTCCTTTCCCCGGACAACCCCCGTAACAGAAAATAGTAAACAACAACAACACCCAACCACCACAAAAATCAAAAATAGAAAGGGAACAGGAGTTCACTGTAAAGTGAGGCTAATGTTTTCTGCCAAACATCATTTAACACAGAGGGACTGTGCAACCTCTATACCTATTGGCAGAACGCAAAGGCTTTTTGCTGAGCAGCGGGCAACTGGGACCTTACGCTTGGACCTGTAACTCTACTCCCATTGGTCAACATCGCATCGAATCATATTCCTTTCCCCGGACAACCCATAGAAATATGTATATATGTATATATGTATATATATATATGATTGTACTAAAAAACAGTGCTTCAATAATATGTCGCTTGGAACAGCACATGTAATGACAGTTAACGGTTGTTGTAATGTAACAGAACCCAGCCTTCAGTAAGTTCTTTTTTCAATTTGTTTATGATGTTTTTAAAGTAGAAATGACAAATGTCCATTGTTTATTGTCTTTTTGTTAGTTTATAGCCGTGAGGATGTCTTGAAATAAAGACGAAACGTTGGCAAAAAGGTGATTCCATATCTTTACCCTGACCAAACTCCGAGAAAAAGAAAAAGTGTTTGTTATATATATATATATATATATATATATATATATATATATATATATATATATTATGTGTATAAAACTGTTTCTAAAGAGGTTTTAATTTTTAGTTTAACTAAAGTTTTAGTTTAACTTTGGTTTATACTTTTTTTTATAGAATTAACAAAAAACTTGATAAACTGTGTGAAAATAAAAGTTGGGCATACATATGTCTGGTCAATTAACATGTGGATAGTGAAGGTTAATCAGCAAGTTGTCAACGTCATGTGCGCTCCACCTTTGATGTAGCTGGATTAGTCAGCAGCTCTAAATGTTCATTTCATTTAACCATGGTCCAGTTATCAGTCATATTCTAAATAAATAGGCGTCAAACACGCAAACATTGTAATCCTCAAACTTATGTCTCATTAAGTAATTAATTGTCAACATTTACTGGTTTTTTTTTATCAAAACATCCTATTTAATTAACTAATTATAAGAATTAACGTTTTAATGGTTATTATCAGAGCTGTGCCGTTTGACCTCCTAGGGCTGACTCCGACTCCAGCTTATCTTTTTATTATTAAAAAACATATGACTGGTGGATAATAATAATAGGCAAGTTATACAAAAAAAAAATCATGAATATTCAATTACCGCAAAGAGCAATAAAACTATAATAACTGAATATTCAGCCTGGACTAATGGATATCTACTATACCTGTCGGATTTGTTTACATTTATTTACATTCTTTAAATTGACAACTGAATAGATGGGGGCCAGGCTAGCTCAGTGGTTACGTCAATTAAGAGAATTTTATTATTTCACTCTAATTTTGTAACTGATTAGATATAATTTGTATTATAGTGTCTTCCTGGTGATGAACACAAAGTGTTCGAAACGCGTTTTGAATGAAACTTCATTTGTGTAGAGACTTTCGTTTATTTATCCATTTTACCTCAGAATAAACATTTTGTGTTTACCAATGTCTTTCTCTGAAGGGTAAAGTTCCTACTTGGACTAATCAATCATGTTGTACTATTAATGTCTTTTTCACATTTACAAGTAATTTAAATAGGTAAGGAGTCGGCGTCGGAGTTGGTTGACTTCTCTGACTCCGACTGCAAAAATGCCCCGACTCCGATTCCACGACTCTTACTCCTACTACACAGTCCTGGTTATTATAATGTACGCATTATAATGTATTATAATGTATAATATAGAATTTATTTCATAAAGTAAATAAAAGAGCGTAATCCGCGCACAGAAAGTGCACACATTGCCAATGAGCGAGTAAAAAGTATACATATATTATATATATATATATAAAATATACAAATATCCAAATCTGTATATATAAAATACAATGTCTGTCCGCTAAAGAAAAAAAGCTGGACACTTTTAGATAGAGAAACGTATGGGTCTTATATAACTTTTTTTGGAGGTCTAACTATGGTATTTTAATTTTGATCAGAGTCCTTTTTACGATCTGCCGCCGAGTAAATCAGTGGTTAACTATGAAATCGGAAAGAAGATCCAAACAGGGCACAATACGAATACAAACTAGTTCAAACAGTCATTTTGGCCAGTTTGGATCGTCATTCCGATTATATAGTGAATTTTTAGCGCCTTACGTGTGACCTTGTATCCTTCTGAACGCGTATTGTGACCAGTTTGGATCTTTTTTCCGAATTTGTAGTGAATTTTAGCGCGTTACGTGTGACCTTGTAACCTTCTGAACTCATTTTGTGACCAGTTTTGATCTTTTTTCCGAAGTTGTAGTGAATTTTAGCGCCTTACGTGTGACCTTGTATCCTTCTAAACTCGTATTGTGACCAGTTTGGATCTGTTTACCGAATTTGTAGTGAATTTTAGCTCGTTACGTCTGACCTTGTAACCTTCTGAACTCGTATAAATTATGTAAAAGTATATGATAAAAAATGCATAAACAATAAGATTGTTGTGGTATATAAAACATTATATGAAGTAAATATATATTATGACTCATTCCATCAACCTCACTATGCTTAGTTCTGTACAAGCGGCCTGGATTATGGTAGTTACTCAGAGAATTGTTAATCTACGAAAAAATAAACTTTATTTATAACGTCCACAATATGGCCAGGTTAGCTCAGTGGTTAACTACTCGCCTCTGGGCTGGTAGTCAGGAGTTCGATCCCCACCTGGCCCTCGATTTATTCACGCTGGAGGTGAATAAATTTGAGTACGTCGTCCCTCGGAGAGGACGTTAAGCTGTCGGTCCCTTAGCCTGTACGATGTTAGGTACTCGTTAGTGATCCCTACTCGAAATGCACTTGAGTTAGGCAAAATTTAGGACTCCCAATCTAGAATCTGTAGAATCACCGATCAAACAAAAAGCCGGTAAACGGCTGACGTTATCGCCCTCCGGGGGATAAGTTTAAACAATAATGGGTGGTTCGATGGATAAGTATGTATCTAAACGGTTGTGGGACTCGCTACAATTGTGCTTTTGAAATATCAAAATTACTATTTACACACAAATCAACTCTATTGTGTAAATATAGTTGTAATATTACCCAAACTTTTGAGGTAATATTACAACATTAAAAGTTCAGTTTTTTTTACCAAAATGTAATTTACAAAACCATTTTTTTTTCTGATACTACAAACATTAGAGTGGTGAAATTTTGGATTAATTTAAATACAACTGATAAACCAAACATTACCTGAACAAACCTTAACAATTTTACAGTAACCAAAAAGGGTAGTTTTTTAATAAAATTGTAAATAAATTGACTAATGATTTATTTTAAAAGCCTTTGGAGACGACACAGATAACAAAGGATAGACAACTTGTTTGGATGAATCAGCAATCTATTGCTTTTCTAGTGCTATAGAACTATTCCATACCCACTCGATTTATTGACACAGGAGATGAATAAATCATTAACCTTAATTTATTAATTAAGTTAATAAATATTAATTAATTAGGTTAATAAATTTCACTTTGCCCCTCGAAGAAAACTTTAAGCCGTCGGTCCCGAGCATGTACAATGTCAACTACTTGTTGAAGATCCCTTCTCTAAATAAACTTGAGCTAAGCGATATTTAGAACTCATTGTTCATTGTGTGGTGTCACAAAGAGGCAATGTTCGGCCTATGTATGTTTCCTTGTGGGACTACCACTGCAAACTAACGTAACCTACCACTTTTCCATTATCATACAACTATTTTGCAAATATTTTTCCTTACACTAATTATAATCAAATATAACGTATACAGCCAACAGAAGAAAAACCTTGAACCCTAATTAAATATTTATTATAAATAAATATATATCTTATTTGTTAAATTTAATTGTATATAACTATAATAAACAAGTTTCATGATAATTTTATTATAAAAATTTTTTTTTCTAAAGCTATAAATAGAAATAATGAAGTATTTTAAATATTATTTTGCTATTAAATTAAAACTTTAATAAACAATGCAAACATTTTGCATTAACCATTATTTATTGAATATAGCTTTAATTAAGTTTAAAACTCTATATAGTTTATTTTTTTTAATTTTTTGATTATAATATTAATTGGTTGTTTTAATAGAACTTAACACTTTATGCTTCAAAAATGATTTTTTTTTGTTATAAAACATGACTGGCTTGACCTAAATATCATTGAAGGTTATATCGTCAGATGACTCCGTCTCCAGAGATTAAACTGCCCTTTCATATAATTGGCGCAACAAATTTAACTTATCCGTTGTTCCAATTTACTAGGGTCATATATCTCTGTTTAGAAATCAAATTGAAATTATAACTTTATACCTCTAAATAATAATTAAAAAATAAATCTATTTTAAAGTTTTGACAAACTTCTCAAAAGTGTATAGTCAATTAAAAATTATAATAAAACTCAATAAAATGAAAAAAATTGAAATTTCTTTAACTTTTAAATGTAGTCGTATTTTAAGAAATAAATAATAATTAGTTATTAAATTCCGTTGAATAAACGTCGTTATGTAGTTTTTTTCTTCGATAATATTATGAATGAATTGAATAAGTTTAATTAAGTTTGATATTTATTAAACGAAATAATATAACTACTTGAAAATTAATTGGAGTAGTCGACACTTAGCATTGGAAAAAGTAATGTATTGTTAAATTATTGGAAAAAATAAATTGGGTTATTTTAATATCACTTTTCAGAAGGTAATATTCATTAAATCGATTTTAAAATATTTTCTGAATCTAGCTGATAGAAACTAAAATTCTAGTATAAAGTAAATATTGTGAAAATGAAAAAAAAAACATTATTTGTGTTAATTATTTCTTAACTGTAAGTAAAGCATAATAATCATGAATAATTCTGTCTCGGGATTTATACGTTGCGATGGATTGTTTCGAGGTCCTGTAAGTTCTTTTGTATGCGGCACATGGAATGTACTGCTCAAAATGTCAACATATGCAACACTGTGCAAATCCATGTGCTGCTGAATAGTTCAGAGCATGATATATTGTGCACATGGAATGAGCGAGCTGCTGAAAAGTTTATACATGCAGCACTGAGTGCATGATATCTGTTGCTGAAAATATCAATGCATGCAACACTCTGCATTTGCAATGTACTGCTGAAAAAAATAATGCAGCGATGTAAATCATGCTGCTGAATAGTTAGGCATGAAATGTGCACATGAATGGTGAGCTGCTGAATAAGTTTATACATGCAGCATGAGTGCATGATTCTGTGCTGACAATGCATGAAATTGATGCAATGTCTGCTGAAAAGTCAATTAATCACGTAGTGCAAAGCAGCTGCTGAATAGTTGCATGCATACTGTGCACATGGAATGGTCTTGAAAATTTCATGCTTACAGCACTGTGCATTTGCAATGTACTGCTGAAAAGATCAATTAATGCAGCGTAGTGTAAATGCATGTGCTGCTGAATAGTTTAGTGCATGCAAACTGTGCACATGGAATGGTCTATTGAAAAGTTTACTGCTTACAGCACTGTGCACTTGCAATGTACTACTGAAAATTTCAATGAATGCAGCGCTGTGCAAATACAAGTGCTGCTGAATAGTTTAGTGCATGCAACACTGTGCACATGGAATGGTCTATGAAAAGTTTACTGCTTACAGCACTGTGCACTTGCAATGTACTACTGAAAATTTCAATGAATGCAGCGCTGTGCAAATACATGTGCTGATGAATAATTCAGTACACGCTCTCATAATATAGATATTTAGCAGTAATATTTTTTATTCTGCTGATGAATGCTCTTGAGTACAAGCCCATCAAATATATTCAAGAAAATTTCTAAAAAATATTTTTTTTTAACTTTAAATATATAAAATATAAGTATATATTTTGCATTTATTGTGTCTGGTCGGTTAGTTTTTGGACTAAAATTTTTTGGCTGCTATCCAAAGATAAAATCTGGTTAGCTTAGCCAAATAATCCCGTTGGGATATTACAAGAGCAATCGAACGACTCCCGTCTTTACTATTGTCTGCAGTATCATCAGACACACAACAAACACTCCCGCTTGCCTATTTCTAATTATATCCTACTTACTAATCCAAATTAAATAATCTGCAAATATGTTTAAAAAGATTCAAAATAAATTAACCCTTTGAATTATTTTACTAATATATTACTTCTAACACTCCCGCTATTTCTTGTTGAATACAATTTTATATTTCTAGTTTTTTACACAAGTGTGGTCAGAATTAATGTACATTCAATTTAAATTAGTTTTTTTTTCAAATTTCTTATAACAGTATTGAAATGTTTTATTATCTCTATAAGTTAAAGCTGGGTTTTGTCTGTACACTGCTTAGAACTGACTCATTTCAAGTTATCTTTATGTTTTATGCATTTGAGAAACCGAATCCACCCTTAGAAAAATGTCTGTCTGTTTTTTAACTTAATTTTTTTTAAGCTAAGTTAATAAGGAATAAATATCTGTATATTGTTAGTGCTACAGAGGTTAGTTAATGAGATATTATTATGAACCGTCATACCTCGTCTATCGCTGGTGAAGTCGAGACAAAGATTTTGGAAGGTAAGTTTAGTCACATTGATGATGCAGCCTTTGCAAAACCGGTCAGGCGACTTCACCAGCGATAAACGAGGTATGAAGGTTCATAATGATATCTTAATAAGAAATAATTGATGTGTGGTTAACGTCCCATGCGTTAGGGGCGCTAGTGTAACGTGGAGTTATCAATGGTCTCTCCGTATTTGAACTGTCCATGTAATATTTCACTTTTTAATTTGTCCTTCCTTAATTCTTCTTCGTCGCTATTTAATGTTTATATTATATTCTTTTACTTGAGGATGACCTATGAGGTCGAAAGCGATATAATATCGATTGAATACGAAATATTAAAACTTCTCAATATATTTAAAATACTCAATACATTTAAGTATATCTTATATATTCAAACGGTCAGTGGACTTTTTCACGTCTCCACTCATGTGTTTCTTCTTCCTTTTCTTGTTTTCCTGAAGACCGCAAGAAAACCAAAAAGAATGTGGTATTATTACTAAATTTTATATTTTATAAACAGTAAAACATTTTTTTTAAGGTTTCTTACTCAAAAACAATACCAGTCGCATATAAGTTGCTAAACATCATTAATTACTGATTAATGTAATTATTTCATTAGATTTCATACTCATAAAACCAGTTTTCAATAAAAATCAACAATCTTACATCGTTTATCAGATACCAAATTCACCGTATTCCAGAACCCATACCTCTCCCATCCATACCATAAGGCCACAACTTATTCGATAATACCATATTCATATTCCACAATTTAATATTCAATCAAAATATAAAACAATTTTGCTGAATTGTGCAAAATATAGATTGATTAGAGCATGTTGTTAGATAAATACATTATTTTATAGAAACTATCAGAAATTATGTTTCATTGGCGTTGATTTTTTACTTGTAACCATTTTATTCTTCTAACATCTCATATTAACGTCATTAAAGTATTTCAAACTTTCTCATTAAACCTCTAAACTACGATACATTTTAAGATGATTATCTTAAAAAATTTATAAGTCAATATAAACAATGTATACAAATACCAGTATAGCAAATAAACCATTAGTCCAGGATAAATATTCAGTTTTTATAGCTTTATAGAAACTTACGGTAATTTAAATTCCACGAATTCTTTTTTTTTTTTGAATCGTTAATTTTTTGATCAATTTTTTAGCAGAATTTCTTTTTTCTTTAATGAGCCGTTTAGAGTAAAAAAAAATTCTGAAAACAGAACATATACTTTCATTGATGAATTTTAAAAAAAAATATGTCAACTCATTCTTTACATAAAGTTCTATTTGTAGGTAGTAATTTATTTTGAACCGCTAAACATTACGGCTTGAACCGCTTTCACAAGCTTTCAGATTGAATTATAGGTCAAATTTTTTACATTTTAACCAGGAAAAAAATATTTCCTGGGTTTTTTAAACTTAAGGATTTTTAATATAGTTTACTGCATGTGTACTTTCAAAGATAATGCCAAAATTTCATGACTCCAGAATTATTAGTTTAAGAGAAAAAAAAATTTTGTCTAAAAACATATTATTGGCAAAAAAAGTTACTTTCCCGTTATCTATAACTGCTCCCAAACTATACAGCACATCTACACGATGAGGCCCATTTTGTGTAAAATATCAATTTGATATTCGTACATTAAAGATTCTGGACCGTACCGTGGCCACAAACTTTGGATACTTACTCACCCACCCACACACAATCACACACACACACACACACACACACACACACACACACACACACACAAACAAACACACTTCGAAAAAACTTCATGAAACCACTGGGCTTGGTTTCCCTCTCTTATCTCTCGTGTTAACTGTTTCTAACAAAATATCAGAGGCTGCAAGTGTGTATTTTTATTGAACTTTATTTGTCCTCTTCGGATCGTATTATCAACGGAAAAGTTTATTACATATGTATTTACGTATCGGTATATAATATATTATACTGTTATATGTATACAATATATATTAATGACTATGGTATACATTTATCCTAATTTAAATGCAGTAAAACATTTAAATCAATTAGTACAGTTCTTTTAAAAATAACGTATTAAACCAGTACGGCAAAACATATTTAACATAAATCTTATTTAATAACAATAAAAAGTAAAAAAAATGGATCCATAGAAATGAATAACCAAAAATTGATTGTATGTCAAAACTAAATCTCTAAGATTGTAGTGTAAGAACTTAGACATTTCTCTTGTTTTACTGTGCTTCCTTTTTTTGTATTCCGAATGTAAATTTTCCTTCAAATGCTGAAAATTCTTTAATTTCAACAGATTAAGGACTGAGTGGTAGACATTTAGTTAGGACTTACATTAAAAGAGAATTTTTTTTTCTATTTGCATTTGACGACTGAAAAAGATCTGACTCAATGTTCAGAGTTGCTTGGTATTTATTTTTCTTTTTCTTGTTCCTTTTTAGAGAAGTCCCCTTCCTCTAAATCATTAGTAATTTACTTTTTTTTTCTATTATTTCATATTTATTGTGTAATTTGATAAATCAAACTTAAAAAAATAAAATTAATTTCAAACATTGATTGATTTTATTCAAATTACCGTAAGAAATTCATCAATAATGAAAAAGAAATTGCATCAAGTATTATATATCCCCAATCTAAGGTGTTATGCTATCCTTGTCGAAGGATGGATGATACAGGCGTTTCTGTATTATGAACGGAGCCTCAAGGGTATCAGGCGACCCCCTTGAGTAAATAGCCTTATTCCGGTATGAGGTGCTCTGCCGGAGCGGACAAAATACGACCGATAGAGCTTCAGCGATTTTCCCCTGTAAGAAGAAGGAAGTCTGGAGACCATCCTCCGGAAGAGCAGAGGTTTCAAAAGCGCTAACTAGTGGGAACCTCCCACAAGTGCACCTGAGGACCCGAAGAAGACCATTCCGAAGATGGAGAAAGGAAGTACTTTCTCCCGAAACATAGGGAGCCTGAATGGACAGTATCAATGATGGTTTGTACTGATTCTGCAAAGAGGAAGAAACACCGTTGCACCTGCTGATAACTTGTAAGGCAACTTTGCTGCAGAGAGGCAGGTGCTTCGGGACATTCAACAAACCATAGAAAACTTTTACCGCTGGAACCAGCAAAAGTGCTGAGTTTCTTGGAGGCGTTGAAGCTAACTGCTAGGGTACTTTAGTACAGAAGAGGGGAAGTACAATAGTTTTTTTTAAGACGCAGTCCTATAGTCACCATCAAATAATAAAAATAATAATAAATAATATATATAACTGATTTTTTCTATTTTTAAACACTTTTATGAATGACTCTTCAGGTTTGTAATGCACAATGTTTCCACTCTACGAGAAATGATCAACAAGTAAGGACACGATTTGAATTTCACGTACTCTGTACATAATAATTTCAATTCTCCTGTTGGTACACTCGTCACGATCATATGTTCACAGTTTTGACTGTAATAGCATGAGTTGTTTTTTTTTGTGAGAGTCGTAAAAGTTAGAGACGTGTTTGAGTGCACGGCGATTTTCTGCTAGTTGATAAATAATTACCTGTGCAATAACTTATACCACTTATAAACATTCTTTTTGCTCAAGTTGACTGTACTTCACTATCAACATTTCAAGGAATATTAAACACTTTATATTGCTTTTTCCATTATTTTCAATTAGAAAAAAAAGTTGTCGATCAAGTAAACACTCGTCAAACTCCTTATTCGTGAGGGGGCGGTCAGATTATTGTGACGTGGTGAAAGGGCTTCACGTTAAAAAAACATCAAGCTTTATCATGTAAGTAGTCAAAAGACTAAGGAAGATGAATCAAAACAGCTTTGAACATTGATTGTTATTTCACGCGTTTATTGTGAAATATTGTTATACTATACGAAATATACTGCACTATGCCCTGAACAGTATGCATGAGAGTTAATATGCTTTCATAAATACCCCTTAGTTCTGATAAGTATTACTAATATGAATAGTCATCCGATAAAGCGTAAAAATTTAATTTATAATAAATTAAGTATGGCGAAAACCCACGCCAGGAAGTGTAGTCATGGATTGCTTCTTCTCTCCTACATCTGTGTTATCAGTGTCACTGGTAATGTAATACTTACATCGTTGTGACTTAAAAAAAAAAAGAAAAAAGTATAGCGACATTTAATAATTCTTATGTAGTATAATGGCCTTTGTATAGCTGGTATTTTCGTAATACCGTTATACTTAGTATAGCTGGAATATACGGAATGGTATTCTGGTATCTGGCAAAAGGTCTGCTTGCTAGATAATGACCTGCCCACGCAATGACTAGCTAGCTCTGCTAATGACAGTCTTGCAGTGAAAGTAAATGTAGAGGAAAAGGGAAGGCCTTACATCTAACGGAAAAGCCCCTCTGCTTAAATGACATCCTCAAAACTACTTACTTATTGACTTGAAGCTGCTCTTTCAGAATAGTGCTTTAGTTTTTTTTCATTTCTTTATTTTACAATGCCTATATATAAAGGTTTTCAACTTTAGTTATGTTCTAAAGACTGATAGTGTATGGCTCATTTGTTATATGACACCCTTTTTAATTTTAGCGTATTATATCTGACTTCATTGTAGGTTATTTTAGAGTGGGGATCTTTAACGAATATCTCACTTTATAAGCTCGAACAAAAACTGCTTTACATCCTCATACCAGAACAGTCTAGAGACGAGCATGCTAGCCACTGAGCTACCCTGGCCCACACACAGACATCAACATAGATCAATTTGCAATACTTAATTTATTTTTCTGAACGGACCTCAAAACTTGTATTTTTATTTAAACCTCGTTTTTGAAATTTTAATCGAAATGAAAAACCTTCATTTCTCCTTATTTTCCATACTGATAAAGTAAATTAAATGAAAATAAAATTGGTCCAAAACATTTCATTGCATTAGCTCCATCTAGGTTAACTATTTAAATTTGGTAATTAGTTTGAAAACACTAATTAGATTACTAATATGGCAGTAATTTATTAGTTTCATTACAAAGCCCGTCTTACCTTTATTGTTATTTCTAATAACAGATTAAAAAAATTAATATTGACAATGGAATGGATTATAATTGAATAAAATATTATCAGATTTTAAAACAATCAAAAATTAAATGGAGAGAATAGACATACGAGTATACCGTCTTTTACCGAAAATAAGACATCCCAAAAATAAGTCCTAGCGCGATTTTCGGGACGTTTTGGACTAAAAGCCCTCCACTGAAAATAGGCCCTAGTTAGGATAATGTGAAAAATATAATTCGTTAAAAAATTGCTGTTGAATGTAGTAGGTATCTCTAGCTGTCGTAATATTTCAAACAATTCTTTGAAAAAAAAAATATTCCAAGAAATTCCTTGTTTACCTCTAAAGTTCGTTTCAAGGAGGCTACTTTGTCAAGAAGTATTAATTTAACCACAGCTATATTGCAAGACATGAGAGATTCAGACTAATGATTCTACAGGAAATAGATTTGGGGGAAAATCAGAACGGAATTTAAAATTTTAATAATTTATGACGATGTTCCAGAAGATGACATGTCTGTAATCGAATAAATTAAAATTTTTGTATAGAAATAAATATTAAACAAAAATATGTAAATCTACTTAATGTACTTGAAGCCCTCCTCCGAGGAGAGTAAACCCTAGCACGGATATTGACCTAAAAATAAAGTAAGACAATGTCTTATTTTCGGAAAAAGACGGTAGTCGCGGTTGCTAGTAGTTACAAGACAAGGTGCGAGATAGAGCGTGTATTTCGCTAATATTATTGCGAACAAACTCTATTATACTAGCAATGATATTGTTTCAATTAAGTTAAAACTGTTCAACCAACAAACAATGTTAGCATAAGTTTAAATTTATTTTTAAGAATATAAATGTAATTTTCTAGGATATTTTAAGGAAAAAAATGAAAAAAAATAGAAAAAACTTTGAAATTGAATGAAATGAAAATCATATTTAAGTTGAATAGAAAATAACTAGGGAGAATACGAGTACGAGAGAGTCGTGGAAAAGCTCAACATTAAATTCTCAAAGCAATATCGTTTGCTTGACTTGACCCAGGGTGGAATGTAGGTGGAAACTTTCCCAACTGTATTCCAGTTTTCTTGTTTACAATTCAACAGGACCTCAACTGTATATTTGAATTTCTAAAACACCTAAATTATTACTGCGAACTCACTCATTAAAGGTAGAGAACGAATTATCATTGGAACAGCGTAGCTTCGGCACAAATTGACTAGATTGTTCATTCGCGATTCTGAGCTAGAGAAAAATAAACTAGAATTATTTTAAAACATTTGCGACTTTGTATTACACAATTTATTAGAAAACTGTTTCAAAAAGTTATTTTTTGCTCGGATCTTGTGACTTTTATTTTAAAATAGATAGAAATGGGTTAGGTTAGGTTAGGTTGCAGTGGCAGTCGTACAAAGGAAAACAAGTAAACCGAATGAAGATTGATTTTATATTGGAAGTCATAAATTTTGCCTAACTCGAGTGTATTTAGAGTAAAGATATTTAAGACATAGTACAGGCTCGGCACCGACGGCTTAACATTCTCATTGTGGAACAATAAGTTCAGATTCACCTCCCAGATGAATAAATCTAGAACCAGAGTGAGTATTGAACCACGGACCTACCAGTCCGGTTAACTCCTTGCCACTCAGCTAACCCTGTTCCCCATAAACGAAATATACTAGAATGATACATTTAATTTATAGTATTATTTCTACATTGGTACTATTGACGTGATTTATAAAGCTGTTATGCAAGAATATTCAAGTAAAAATCAAGGATCCATAGCTATTGCAAACCAAATGGACAAAATCTCGTTTAAGATTCTACCAGTTTAGTAATGATCCTATAAATGAAACACACCTCTTATTAAAAGTTTGTAAAGATTGTATTTATAAAATTCAAAAGGGGTTTAAGTGGAAGTAACATTCATAATCTAATAGATGGTAATTCAATTTAGTACCTCTGAGATCACTTCGGGGTCATGCTTGTAAGATATCTGCCTAATTAAGGTTCCCCTGGTCTCAATTTGACTAGATGGTTTATTCTATTTTATTTATATATTTTTTAATTATTAGTAATATTTATTATGTTTCATCTTGTGTTATTTTATTTTGATAATTTCTGTTTTATTTCTTAATTTTTACTTTTTATTTGTTTATTTACAATTCATCTTTTCCTTTTTCATTCTTTCTTTTCTGTCCTTCCTTACATTAATTTGATTTCTATGGACATTTACTTCAGCTTTAACTGGGCCACGAACTGGATACAAACAAGTTCAAAAAAAGAAGAATAGTAACAGACAGAGAAAGAGACACACTTACTAACTCAAACTTTCGGATAATCCGTCTTCAGGAGAAAAGAGAGTGAGAGACCAAGCATGCCGGAAACGCAACGGTAAGTGTGTCTCTTTCTCTCTATATTACAATTCTTCGTTTTTGAACTTATATATATATATATTATAATATATATATATATATATTATATGTACTTTCCCAATAAAAATATCATCTGAAACTGATAAATAAAGTTCGATGTCGATAGAAAAACAAAGAGAAATTAAAAACATACACTTAAGTCTCTAATTTTCGGAAGTACTCTTACCAGTGCGCTTGGTTTCCCTCTTATCTTTCCTAAGGACGACTCAAACCAAAATTTATAGGCTGTAAGTGTTTGTGTTATAATATATATATATACACTAAATATAAGAAACGGTCCACAAGGACTATCGCTCCGTTCAAGGATTCGCGCTCCGTTCAAGGATTCGCGCTCCGTTCTTCGACGTGGGGAGATCTCTCTCACGTCGTCCTCTCTTCTAGTCTACTCCTGATCGCGAACAACAGTTCAAAATATTGAATTCTGTAAGTGTTCTTTTTATTCTTTTTTCTGTGTCGTGTTTTGAGTTATATATGGTTCACAAAGGTAAGAGAAAAACAGAACACACACTAAAGACTCACTACGGTATTTCGACATTCGTCGTCGTCGGGCAGAAGTAACCACTTTGATTAGCTGAAGCCTACTGCTTTAGCAGTAATATATATATATATATATATATATATATATATATATAATAGTTCAAAATTGAAGATAGGTAGCACATAAAGTAAAAGAAACACACTAACAGACTCAAATTTTCGGGTAATCCGTCTTGAGGAGAAAATTGTAAAGAGAGACCAAGCACGTTGTAGACGCAACGGCTAGTGACCCTAGGCTAACTAACCCTGATATATATATATATATATATATATATATATATATATATAGGGAGAGAGAGAGATATTTATTTATAATTACGGGAGTATAAATATAAAATATATGAAAGGAAATACTCAGAGTTTTCTATTTCGGTAGAACGTTAATTTTCAATCTACTGTTATTGTTAATCAGTGTCAACGCAAAATGTCGAACAGAAATAACAATGATTTTGTAAAGGAACTTTAATCAAAAACCGGTTTTGACGAGAAAATGAAATAAGGCAATCTGAATGAGATAGCTGATTATACAGTCGTTGTTTGAGCTTACTAAGGCACTGATGTGGACTTAGCGTAGATTAAGTAAATCCTCCTCTGCAACCATTTCCCTTTTTACAAAACAGTTAGAAATATTTTCACTTTGAAAAAAATCAATATGGCTTTTTAGAATATTTTAGAATAGTTTTTCTTTATAATAATTTGTTGATAGTAATAAGTTTTGAACTGTATGTCTTACATAATGCTTTAAAATATACCATACAGTAATATTGCTTGTATAATCATACATATATAATATAAATACATGTATCATGTATAACTATTATGTATGATATATATATAATATATATATTATATATTATATATATTTGAACCGATTGAACCGAGTTCAAAATCGGTACAGAAACAGAAAATTTCAAAAAGTATGGTGATCTCATCTTTGATTTGAACGGGCTAAAATTGAAGAAAATATTTCAATGTTTGGAGAAACATTCAACGAAGTAAAGTTAAGTAAAGTGAAATCAGACATAACGTTTTTAAATATATATATATAAACACTAATAAATTCTCGACCGTGTGACAGATATACAACTAAAAAAGTAGGTTTTTGTAGGCCTTTGGAAAAAGATTTTAAATAAAATCGAAACGTACGCAATGAGAGTTTGAATTGAAAGTGGAAGAAACTGACCGCATCCAGATCTATCCTTTTTTAGTTGTATATATATATATATATATATATATATATATATATATATTGCAGATTCAATAATATATCGACGGTTGGATAGAATAGGTGTCCTCTCTAATCGGGATTCGGTCAATTTTCTAGGATAAAAAATCAAACTCTCGGTGCCAACGTTTCGGTTTTATTTAAAACCTTTTTCATAGGCAGAAGTAAGAATTGTTTTAACTAGAGTCTAGTCGAAGGTTTTGTCCGGTTAACATTGTTATTCCTTTAAATAATGTAAATTTCATTTTCTTAGTTAAAAAATTCTTACTTCTGCCTATGAAAAAGGTTTTAAATAAAACCGAAACGTTGGCACCGAGAGTTTGATTTTTTATCCTAGAAAATTGACCGAATCCCGATTAGAGAGCACACCTATATATATATATATATATATATATATATATATATATATATATATATAATATAACAATATTTCACATAATCACGTGAAATAACAATCAATGATCAAACCACAATATGAAAAGGGAAAAAAAAGACTAAGATCCTTTGACCGTAACAAGCGGTCTTCGTCAGTTGGGTTTTTAACTCTGATGAAGACCGCTTATTTATATATAACAGTTCAAAATCGAAGATAGGTAGCACACAAAGTAAAGAACACACTTGCAAACTCAAATTTTCGGGTCAGCAGTCTTCAGGAGAAAAGAAAAAGAGAGACCAAGCACGTTGTAGACGGAACGGCTAGTAACCGACACGGCGAGCTACATATATACTCGTATATAAAGATTTCACATAAACACGTGAAATAACAATCAATGATCAAACCACAATAAGAAATGGGAAAACAAGACTAAGATCTTTCAACCGTAACAAGTGGTCTTCGTCAGAGTCAAAAACCCAACTGTCTTTATCAGTTGGGTTTTTGACTCTGACGAAGACTGCTTGTTACTGTTGAAAGATCTTAGTCTTGTTTTCCCATTTCTTATTGTGGTTTGATCATATATATATATATATATATATTTATATATATATATCACTACTTTTCTTTTTTATCGAGGTTTGATCTAGCTTCAATAATTCAACACCTTTAAGCTAATGTTTCGTCTATATTTTTAGTTGCTACAAATATAGACGAAACGTCGGCTTAAAGGTGTTGAATTATTGACGCTAGACCAGACCTCGATAAAAAGAAAAATAGTGTTAAATATATGTGGTCGAGATGAAGAAAACATTCGTATATATATTATATATATATATATATATATATATTCAGGTAACTCACCACAAATTAAAGAAGATAGTCGCTCTAAGGCCTTTCGCTTTCACGTCGTCAGAGAGCAAGTGAATACAAGTATTCAACTTGTATTCTCTTGCTCTCTGACTACGTGAAAGCGAAAGGCCTTAGAGCGACTATCTTCTTTAATTTGTGGTGAGTTACCTGAATATTTATATCACGTGTTATTGTGACAATTTTCTATATATATATATATATATATATATTAGAATATGTTGGCAGCAGGTCTTCTCTCAAACATATCTGGTTATAATTTGCAGCAGCTTCTGCACTCACTAACTTTGCGCTGGTGGCCTCGATCCTTCGGGCGATTTTTCTTTCTTCTGGCTGCAGTTGCCATAACATCTGTCCTAGAGACATCGTCAATATTTTACGAGCCTTCGACCATATAAACGTTGGTCATCATCAGGTAGAGCATGCCTTGTAGTTAAGAGCTTAAATACCAATCAGATTGACTAATTAATTAATCGTCACTCAATTGACGAGGAAGATGCTGGTGCAAGGCACTGCCATCATACAGGCGGAACAGGATGCGGAGAAACTACAAATATTGGAAGCGCTGTACATAAAGGAAAGGAACCCCTCTATAAACCTCCAGGTCAAGGACATGTACGTAATTCCGACGAGCAGGAGCCTGGAGCCAAGCATGAGGTCCAATCAGAGCAGCAGCCTTAACACTGCGCTCTGATTGGTTCGAAGTAGTCAATCTGATTGGTATTTAAGCTGTTTACTACAAGGCATGCTCTACCTGATGATGACCAACGTTTATATGGTCGAAAGCTCGTAAAATATTGACGATGTCTCTAGGACAGATGTTATGGCAACTGCAGCCAGAAGAAAGAAAAATCGCCCGAAGGATCCAGGCCACCTGCGCAAAGTTAGTGAGTGCAGAAGCTGCTGCAAATTTTAACCAGATATATATATATATATATATAATATATATTAGTGTAATTGGGTAGCAGGTATACACAATTAAATTTCTTGCCAATTTCCCTATGGATGATTTCTCGAGTTTTCTGATCTCACACTTCCATTCATTTGGTACTAAGTGTAATTTGAAGCTGTTTTATAGTAAGTAGGATATAATTTTTATTTTTGTTAGTAACTTTTGTTCAATTATTTTATCTCTCTTTATACCCTGATGATGGTCAGTGATGACTGAAACGTAGGATTTAAATTTTTAAATGTATGTTAACTAAATATTACATGAAATTTCCAAGGAAATCTTTTGTTGATTCATTACACTTAGTACCAAATGAATGGAAGTGTGAGATCAGAAAACTCGAGAAGCTAAATCGAAAAATCATCCATAGAGAAATTGGCAAGAAATTTAATTGTATATATATACTTTTACTTTGGAATGTATCCTTTCAGGTAATCACAAACCTATATAATTAAAACTGGAGAAGTCCCTATCTTTGATGACAATGGAATTCTTTTGACTTCCTTTCTCAACATCTGAATACTAATCATACCGACCTTAATGCAATTCTGCAAAGGCCAAACGACCATGAAAACTACTTTGTCATACATTTCAATGCACGGAAATATGTCTTTCTTTGAACTTTTGTCGCTTCAAAGTTGTTTTTTTTTAAAAGCAATAAGCAAAACTTTACATATTTAATTTTAATTTTGAATATAAACTAGTTAAATTGAATAAAGTGATCAAATCAACAGCTAAACTGTTTCTTGCCAGTCAAATCCTTCAAGTGCAACATTCCTGAACAAGTCAGCGCTTTTTACCTCTCTTAAAGCACAGTCCAATACTAAGTGTATGGACAAATTTGGCTTTATAATATTACATAAGCAATCAGGAATGTAATTTACTTTTCAGCCGAGTCATAATTTTTAAATTTACCATAGATATTTAGTTATTTTAATCCAACCAAAGTTAGTATAACATTTTTAACTATCCAAGGTTTCTTTGCGATTATCTCAAATTCTTTATGAAATGTTTTAACTTTTAATAAAATGGTTTCCAAACTTTTTCAAGTTGCGGCTTCTTTTTTGAACAAAGTTTTTTCCCTTGGCTTTCTACCCTTTGAAAAAATATTTTTTAATATGAAATAAAACTACTTACAGATCGTTTATTTAGACTTTTGAAAACTTATTTTTCAATGTTATAAATTATAGAATATTTATTTTTTTTTATATTATACACAAAATACAAATTAATAAATTCAAGATAGATTAATAAGACAGATGAGTGTTTGTATGTTATTTGTAATTTTTAAGTTAGGCATTGCATGTTATTATCTTTTTTCTCTTGATTTTTGAATAACGTATAACACAGCTGTGTAGAATATAATATCCAAAATAGAATGCACCTCCCTTGACTCACGAGCTGTGTGAGCAGTTTTTGTGTGGTATTTACTCATGATAGTGAGGAAAATATATTACGTCTTCACCACAAAATATATTAAAATTTTTTGAAGTTATACAAATAACCAAAAATTTTACCTAAAATATTACAAAAGGAGTTATACACCTCCCTCACAGGTGTTCAGTGATTGAGGAGCTAACAAATATTATTTGAAAACAAAATCAATTAAGAAAGGAGGAGTATGTTTACACAACGGAACAAAAATTATTCTGAAAGTGCGAATTAATAATAATTTTATTGATCCTTTATAGAGGTACCTTGATATCCAAATTAAAAATAAAATCATTCTGCAAATTTTAAAGTAATATTTAGTTTAAAATCATTAATTTTTTAAATATAAAAAAAGGTTAAAGAGACAGAAATCAATCAATTTTATCCATTGTGTAAACCAGGCGTGGGCAACCTGCGGCCCGCGGGCCACATGCGGCCCAGCACATGTATTTGTGCGACCCTCGGAGATTATCTGGAGACTATCTAAGTTCCTTTGCTTCGTTGATCATTAAAAAAAGCTCACCGTGACTTTTGGAAGGAAATTACAACATGAGAGAGAGAGAGGAGAGAGAGAGAGAGAGAGAGCTCTATAGCAACAAATGTTTTAGTTTTTTCATATAACACGCACTAATCTTTTGGAGATTGTTTGTGATCATTGTTTATTGTAAGAAAATAATGAGATATAAATAATAATATAGAATAATATGTATTTCTATATATTCATAAAGATACATTATACATATTAGCTATATATATCGAAATACCACAGAAATTACCATGCGGCCTGCGGTCACTTGGAAATTATATAATGCGACCCTCAGATCACAGAAGGTTGCCCATGCCTGGTGTAAACATACCTGCCCCACACTCCTTTCTTAAATGATCTTATTTTTAATAATATCTGTTAGCTACTCAATCACTGAACACTCTTTCTGAGGCAGGTATATAGCTCCTTTTGTTTTATTTTAGGTAAAAGTTTTGTTCCTGTAGTTAACTTCAAAAAATATTATTATATTTTGTGTTTATATTGTAGATGTACCTGATGATGAACACTTATTGTTCGAAACGCGTTGTAAAATAAAACATTGTGGTGAAGACGTAATATATTTTCCTCGCCATATTTGATAGAATTCAAATCAATTGATGTTTATCGTTCAATGACTGATTTTTGTCTCTTTAACATTTTTAATACAATGATTTTATTTTGAATTCTGATGCCAAAGTTCCACATTTACGGAATCAATGGCACTAATGTAACATACATTTAGAGAAAATATTTACTTATCAAACGGTCTTTTCCCATTAAATCCAATTTTTCTTCATCGGTACGTAAGTATTTATCTAATCTAGATTTTTTTGAAAAATTAAAAAAAATGGAATGTTTGTAGTAATGGCGTTAAAATGGCCTGTTTTCAAAACAACATTTATTATGATCCATCAAAAAGATGTATTGTTGAAGGCATTTAAAAAGCAAATAACAAGAGAGATTTTGGTTTTAATTTTATTCGAATGGTTTCCAATGATTGATTGGAGTATACCAAAATTGTTTCATATTTCATTTGGGTTGTCTTTATCTTTTATGTAACTCTAGAAAAGTTTACTTGATTCAAGTCTGTAAAAAAGGGTATCCTGTTAAACTTCTTCGACTAATTAACTTTATTTTGAAAAGATCCCATCAAGGTAGAATCCAAGATGAAAAGTGCGTCTGTCGTAGCTTACTTAGTGGGTTTGGCGATTGCTTCCTGCATCGAATACAAAGGTGCGTACTTTAGTACGCATTTAATTTAGCGAGTTTATGTTTCACACGTGCTAGTTTTGACTGGGGGCCAAGTTAGCTTAGTGGTTAAGGTGTTCACCTCTGAACTGGTAGGTCCGTGGTTCGATACCCACTCTGGCCCTCGACAGAAAGGATGACTTGTAGTAATTGTTATGACTGGTAGGTCCGTGGTTCGATACCCACTCTGGCCCTCGACATAAAGGATGACTTGTATTAATTGTTATGACTGGTAGATTTGCCGGCTGGAGGAGATAGAGAGTGATTTATGTCGACTTTTCTCCA
This sequence comes from Hermatobates lingyangjiaoensis, assembly GCA_026182355.1. NCBI lineage: Eukaryota > Metazoa > Arthropoda > Insecta > Hemiptera > Hermatobatidae > Hermatobates > Hermatobates lingyangjiaoensis. The sequence continues at coordinate 715,268 of JAPFBL010000126.1, read as the reverse complement.
TTCGCTATCATTCCTCAAAAACTCCATCCCTTAATTGCTTAACTAACTTTTACTCTTTATGTTCTTGATTCCATCTTTTACAGATGAACGTAATTACTACATCTATTTTATCTGATGTTTTCTAAAGCTTCGCTAGTTATTTTGAAAATTACTGTCCAACGTGCTACCTCAAACCTATAACTTCACTCGTGTTCAGTTATTTGATTAGTTGTTATATTTCCACAGACATACACTAACATTACAAGATTGTTAGCACTACACAATTAATTTACAGAACTTATCACTTACCGAGTTTAGCACTGATAGAAGATAGGACTTTCTACTAATGACACTAGTCTACCATGAATTAGGGGAAAATATTCACTTGTCAAACGGTCTTTCCCCTCTAAAGGCTACCTTTCTTCATTAGTGCGTAAGTATTTATCTAATGTAGATTGACTTATTAAATATTAAAAAAAAAATGAAATGTTTCCCGTCGACATACGAGTTTCCCCTCGTATATTCTGGTTCATCTAAATAATGATTTCTCAAGACATTTGAAAAGCAAACAAAAAGATTTTGGTTTAAATTTCATTCTAGTTGTCTCCAATGATAATTAAAGTAAGCACTTACACAAGTTAGCCTTACTTCTAGAAGTTAACAAATTAAAAAGTAAGCATCTACAGTAGTTAGAACTTACAGAAGTAAACAGTTAGAGAACTACAAAAGTAGTACTAACTGCTTACAGAAGTTAGTACTTATACAAATTAGCACTTTCAGAAATTAACTACAGAGGTTAGCACTTGTACAGGTTAGAACTATCAGAAGTTTGCACTTACGAAAGTAAGAACTTTTACAAGTTAGCCTTACAGAAGTAAGCATTTACAGAAGTTAACAACTTCAAAAATAAGCACTTACGGTAGTTAGAACTTACAGAAGTAAACACTTTAAGAAGTTAGCAGTTACGGAGGTTAGCACTTATATAAGTTAGCACTTACAAAAGTAAGCACTTAAAGAGGTTAGCACTTAAGAAAGTCAGCACTTACAAAATTAAGTACTTACAAAAGTTGGCAAATACAGAAGTTAGCACATACAAAATTAAGCACTTAAAAAAGTTAACACTTAAAAAATTAAGTATTTACAGAAGTTTGCCCTTCAGAAGTAAGTTAGGATACATACAAAACTCACTATATGTTTATTATGGATTCTCAACTGGCTTTATTAACCACGACATTTTCAATGATAGGTACATTGACCTATTAGCAATACAAGTTTACTGATAAACCGTATTTTTATATAAAGCAATATCGTTTAGAAACAAATATTTGCATCTGTAGAAGCAAACTTTCTTTGTCTTTCCTTATCTTTCAGATCTTTAAATAGTTATTATATTAAAAACTTTTACATCCCCAAGCAAAAAAAAAAGATAAATGAAAAACTGTCTTTTGAATGACTTGAAAAAAGATTACATTTCAAATGAAACTTTGAACAAAAAGAAATGAAACTAATAAAACAGGTGTAAAGATACGCAATAGACTAACGTTATAAACTGCTCATTTGATAGATATCGATAAGAAAAACATCTACAAATAGTTGACTTGTGCTTGAAATCATAATCGAAACCCTTTTTTGGGGGGGCGGGGGTTTTGTGTAGGTTAGCTCAGGGATTAATGTGCTCGCCTCTGAACTGATAGGTCCAGGGTTCGTTACCACCTGGCAATCCATTTATTCACGTAGGAGGTGAATAAATCTGAGAACGTCGTCTCTCGGAGATTACGGTAAGCCGTCGCTCCTGAGCCTTTATGATGTCAGGTATTTGTTAAAGATCCTTACTCTAATGTACTTGAGTAAGGAAAAATTTAGAACTTCCAATTTAAAATCAATATTCTTGGCATGGTATCACAACGCTCCAGTGTTCGGCCTATGTGTGTTCCCCGTGTTGGACTGACACTGCAACCTAACCTAACCTAACATATAAAGGACAGGAAAACTGTTAGTTCGATGTATCAATAGAACAAACAATAGTTTTTTTGTTGTCTTCGATATCGAAATAGTTAGGGGCCAGGCTAGCTCAGTGGTTACGTGGTCGCCTCTGCACTGATAGGACCAGGGTTCGATCCCCACCTGGCCCTCGATTTATTCACGCGGGAGGTGAATAAATCTGAGCACGTCGTCTCTCGGAGAAGGATGTTAAACCGTCGGTCTCGAGCCTGTACGATGTCAGGTACTCGTTAAAGATCCCTACTCTAAATACACTTGAGTTAGGTGAAATTTAGGACTCCCACTGTAAAAACAATCTTCATACTGTGTTATCACAAAGGGCCAATGCTCGACCTACGTGTGTTCCCTTGTGGGACTACTACTGCAACCTAACCTAACCTAACTTATCCAAGTAGTTTCGAGAAGTGTCCATTATCAAGAGCACTCCGGCTGATTCTTCAAAATGGACAAATACCGGTATAATGGAAAACATCATGTGTAAAGAATGTGAGATTTCGTTCTAATAATTGTTTTTGTTCACTCGGTAAATAAAATATAGAGAAATAAAACTATTGTATTTAGGTTAAAATTTTGAAATCGAGTTTTCAGTGGAAATAAACATCGTAGTGGAAATGCCATAGAGTAACTGCTTGCACTGGGAGAGCAAAGGTAGCCAAATGGCTTATATACTCATCTCAGGACATCAAAATCCGGTGCTCGATTCTTCTTTAGTACTCAATAAATTCACGTGAAATATGGAAAAAAAATGTAAGTTGTTTCTCGAAGAGGTTGTTACATCCATCAATACTACAATTACAATTACAATACTGTACGATGTCAGATACTCTTTAATGATTTCTACTATAAATAACTTCATAGCGAAAATTTAGAATTCCAGATATACCATTCAGTAGAGCACGCAAGCCACTGGGCTACTTTGGCTCCATATCATACAATGTTACTATACCGAGAACAATGTCAGCCAACAGCCTGCTTTGATGTTTCAGGGAAACTGAATACACAAAAATCGTTCACTTCAAGTGTCAAAGCATACTCTATGGTTGATTTTTTTTTTTTTTGCTATTCTATGTAAAACTATCACTCCATTATAACTGTAATAAAAAAGTTAAAAAGAACATTCATTTTTATTTCACCATGCATACAGTTTTATGGTATATTATCTTTTTTAATAAGTTTGTTATATCGTAAAAAGACTTTAACAATAGTATATTCATAAGAAAATATAATAATGTATATTATATAATAGGATATTTTATGACATAGTATTACTTAATATATTATTGTTTCAGTGGTTCCTGATGATGAGCAGCGATCAAGTTTGATTTAACAGCAGCACATAAGGTATTATTATTATTTCTGGTTCCAATGATATTGATTCATGAAACTCAAGTAACCATTCCGTACCCCTTTCAGGTCAACTATAACTCACTAGTAAATTTCAATTTGGAATTCACTTCTCACCCATATAGCTTCTCGTAACTCCTTGAGGTATTCTCTGAGGAGGTATACTCCTCACTAGTAAATTTCAATTTGGAATTCACTTCTCACCCTTATACCTTCTCGTAACTCCTTGAGGTATTCTCTGAGGAGGTATACTCCTCACGTTATTTCTTAGTTGGTTACTTTCCTGCATTCCTCATTAATGTTAATGTCATCTTCATGTCTTACCAGCTGCCAATCCTATCAGGTACCATTTTACCTGCACACCACTGATTCCCTTCTTGGTCCCTCTTGGTCCGTCCATCTACCTGAGAAAAAGGAGGTTTCTACCTTTGCCATTCTTCTTCGACTCATGAAAAAGATAAGAAAGTAATAGATAGTCTGTCTTTTTATAGCAACATTAGGAGGTATGCTGCTGCTCGATATCATCTTCCGGTCTTGTTTACTTCCAGAGGGATGTCTCCAAACTTTCAACTAGTTTCGCTCACGGAAAACTTCCTGGAACTTCCACACGTCTGTCTTCTGTAACATTATCTAAGTTTTCGTTTTTTATCAGTTATTTCTTTCATATATAAAGATGATAAGCACGTAGAAATAGGGTTGTCCTTTCCGGTATACCGGAATAAGACTACATACTCAATGCAGTCACCTGGTACGCTTCAGGCATCGTTTAGCTAACCCCCATATAATAGGGTCCCAAAAACCATTTGGTTTTTACGCTTATGTCATCCACAAAAGGAGGTAAAAGTGTAGTGTCACTTATTCTTGTGGTGTCAACAATTCAAGTTCTAACCCACTCCAATGTTGCTTAACTTTAGTTTTCTAGACGAAACCAGTGTATTCAACATGGCTATGATCGTGCAACACGTCATAGTAATGCACATGTTATCAATTTGATAAATTTTAACCTGTATGATTGACAATAATCAAGCCAGATTCAAATCATTATTATGTATATTCGTATTACTTCTTTAAAGGAGTCAGGTTAGCTAAGTGGCAACGTACTAGTCTCTGGACTGGTAAGTCCAGGGTTCAATACCCATCTGGCTCTTCATTTATTCACGTGGGAGGTGAATAAATGTGATCGCATTGTCCCTAAACCCTCAGTACGATGTCCGGTACTCGTTAAAGACTTCAATTTCTTTTGAGTTAGGTAAAATTTACGACTCCTAATGTAGAATCATCTTTGTACGGTATCATAAAGGGCCAATGGTCGGCCTATGTGTTCCCTCGTGAGACTACCACTGCAACCTAACCAAACCTCCATATGTTAATGATCGCATAACCTATTACATCAGGTCCTGGATTGGGGAGAAAATAGAGGAAAAATAGGGAAAACAAGAAATAAGAACGTTTATAACAAGACTCTATAAGTCTTCAATAATTCATAATTCTTGTAAAGCAACCTTCGTGGTGCTAAAAGTTTTATAAACAGATAACCAAGTATAATATGTTTAAATGAAGTAGAAACTCTGTTAAGTTTTAACTAGTTTTGTATTCACCAAGTAAAATTGAAAATAATTAGATAAGTAGAGACAAAATTAGAAAGAACTTGTTGATAGGACAGTCACGTTTTTGTTTCACTTTTAAAGCAACAAGGTTAATTCTTTTCTTCTTTTTTTTTTTTGTTCGTCAGAGTGGATCAACTTTGAGGGTTATTAACTACGTTTCAAATTAGGAAATACAAGAAACAAGGAATTGTTGAGACAAAACTGAGGCATTTAGCCATCGCGAATGATGAATAATAAACATTCTTCAAATACTCTTACCACAATTATTTCGCCTCATATAGCTAATTCACATTTTAATAATCAATTTTATTTTAAGCTAATTTATTTTTATCTGCTCCGATATGTCTTATTTTTGAGAATAACCTTTATTTTACAGTTGAAATATTATTTTGTTCGTTTTAATTAAAACTTTTATTTCTTTTTTATAAATATAATTTTTTTTAGATAAATATGTCGTAAAATTTAGTTACTTCAGAATTTGTTTTTTTTTTAGAATAATAATAGAATAATAATTTTTTAAGTTTATATAACATCAAGGGTCAAAAAAAAATTTTATTGTTCATCCAATTTTTGTAATATTTATTTACCTTTTGAATTTCAAATCCGTTATTTTTATTTTTAAGGTTGGATTAAATATAGAGTTTTTTAATTACTTTTTATGTTGAACCCTAAGATTATTATTAATTAATATAAGCATTACTGTCCTGAAGATTAATGTGGTACATTCCAAACATACTAACGAGTAATATAGGTAATAAGTTGGGGGCCAGGTTAGCTTAGTAGTTATGTATTCGTCTATGAAGTGGTAGGTCTAAGGTTCGATACCCACCTGGCCCTCCATTTATTCACGTGAGAAGTGAATAAATCTGAGTACGACATCCCTCGGAGAGGATGATAAGCCGTCGGACTCGAGGCTGTACGTTGTCATGTACTCGCTAAACATCATTACTCTAAATATACTTGAGTTTGGCCAAATTTAGGACTCCCAATGTAGAATCAATCTGTGTGGTATCGCAAAGGGCCAAATGTTTGGCGTATCTGTGTTGTCTTGTGGGACAACCACTGCACCCTAAAGGGTTGCCTAATAGTACTAGGTGATAAGCTATACAGTTTTAACGAAGAGACGAGAAAAGGATTTCGCAAATTTGAGAAATATGGAAAAAACAGATACCAGCCAAATATGGGAAGTTATTTAACAATGTATGTTTGAATGAAGAACTGCTACTAACCATAGGTTTTCAAGTATTAATTATAGATTTGCATTCGTTTAAAATACAATACGGCTAGCTAAAATTATACTGGTGATTTAATAAATTAAATGACCTAATGTTTAGTTTCATCAATTCACGAATAGAATTAATGAAAAAATCAACAAATGAGTTACTGAAAGCAGGATACATAATGGAGGGGTAGTAACGGAGTAGGGGGACTTGTTCGCTTCGCAGAACTTCTCAACCCTTCATACAATATTATGAATATTCAAATTATGTTACAGTTTTTGTTTTTATAAAGTTCTTTTCTGTTTTTATTCTCAAAACTTTTACCTTCATATAACATGAGTTTAATTTACATTAATTATAAAATTATTGGCACAAAGTTAGTAGAATATAATACATACACTAATATGTTTATGAAACTAAGTTAATAATTATTGTGTTAACGATATAATTTTTTAAAAAAAGTGAATCACATTTTTGTGAAAACTGACTTTTATTTATAATCATTAGTTTAATATAGAGTTTTTCAAACTTTTTTCGACGCGGAACCCTTTTTGGTTCCAGTAACTTTCCCAGGAACCCCAGATTCTAATGATTTTATACAGTCATAATATAAATATTTTCATAAACCTTTTTATAAATAGTATGTATGTTTAAAAACAATTGAAAAAGTAATATTATTTCAATGGGTATTTTTCGAATAAAAATTCAAAACTAAAAGATTTTAATTTTCATATTTTCCACAAGTGCATAACACATAAAACAGAATTATATAGCATGTTTTGTAATCATATTTGGCTTTATAGTTGAGAATTTGATTCTCAAGTTAGCCCCATTAACTAATTTAACAAATTAACAAATTAACAAATTTGGTATTTGGTTTCTATGGCAGTTTAAAGGGAAAATCCAGTTTCACATAAGTAGGTAGTGAGAAATGGCAGTAATGTGTAAAGTGCTACTTTTGCAATAGCAAGAAATTCGGAAATCAGATAGTTCCAAAAGCTGCTAGTGATTCATCCTAAATATGAATAAAATGTTGACCACTTCTACTTATGGATATATGTAGATATAAACATTATTCGGTTTCATGATTTACAAGAAATATAGAATAAATCCATACCCACTAAAAAAAATTTTTAGAAAAATGTTTTTACTAAATATTTCTCACGGAACTCCAGACAGTCCGTTAATGAACCCCTCGGACTCGCGGAACCCACTTTGAGAACCTCTGGTTTAATTCTAAATTGTTTCAACCTTTTCATCTTATATAACTTCTAATTTTTTTTTTTTAAATGTGAGACCAAAAGTTTAACCTGACGATGACTACTGCACAGTCGAAAGCTTGTGAGTTTAATAAATTAGTTGCTAATTCGTTTAACTAGTCATGATACGGTATTCCGACTGGCAAAGTTCAAAGGTATCTGGCAAAGTTAATTTGGGGATTACCTCAAAATGAAAGAAGAATAATCAGAAAATTAGAGACAGTCTGTAAAAAAGTCGTAAATGCAGAGGCTGCTGCATATTTCAATTCGACATATTAACTATATATATAAATATATAATTAAAGTTATCATAAGAAAACAAACAAGAGACTAACACTTAATATTATCGATCATTTCGGCTATCATGCCGTCCTCAGGAAAGGTAGGAAAAGCTAAAGGAACACAAGATCCTTTTCCTGTATATATATATATATATATATATATATATATATATATATAAGAAGCAGTTTGCTTCTCAACGCGAGTACTTCGCACTTCTTCCTGATGACGACAGATGTCGAAATGTAGAAGTGAGTTCTGTAGTGACTTTCTGTGTTCTTTCCTATGTGTTAAAGTTTAATTATATATATAATATATATATATATATATATATATATGTACAACTTTACATGTACTATGCAAAGAATAGAATTGCACATTTAATTACTAATTAAAATTATTGATTCATCTATAAAATATCAAGTCAATCAAAATAGGTGAATAGAAACAAAGAACATATAACAAATAGACACTATTCTGAAAAGGGATATAGAAAGGAAATAGTTTAGATTTGTATTTTCAAAAAAAATTATTATATACTAAAATGGTATATTTGAAATAAAATTGTAAATTTATTTAATTTTAGAATGTTTATAATGTAAGGATTGCAAAGAGAAACTAAATCAAGTAGTATGAAGAAAATAAATGAAAAATTCTTTTTGGGAATACAACAGAAAGATACATGTTATGTTGGTGTCATATACAGTACTAATGTATTGTTTATAAATCCATTACACTAATTGAATTTCTTTGTTAATAAAATAAGTCTCTTTTATTTGTTCGTTCTGTAGTTTTTTTTTTTTAAATAATTACTGCCAGACTAGCTAGGGCATCTAAAAGCCTCAGTCACTCAAATCATAATTAACTTTTTTTTATTACGTTAGGTTAGGTTGCAGTGATAGTTTCACAAGGGGACACACTTAGGCCGAACATTGGTTCTTTGTGACCCCACACAATCTATTCATTCTACATTTGCTCAGATTAAATCATCTCTCGCGTAAATAAATCGCAGGCCAAAGACGGGTATTGAACCACCGATCTACCAGTCTAGAAACGACCACATTGCCATTAGCATAACCTTTCTTGTTTTTCCTTTTTTTTTTTTTATTAATACTTACATAAATTTATATATATATCTAATTCGTATCATTCGAAGAAAATTAAACAGCATGCATTAAATCGTGTTTTTTATATGTGCAAACAAAATAAGAGTAGAAAATGTTCTAACTCAAGCAATATGTATGTAGCACATGTATTCTTCTAGGAACAACGAATAACAACAGAAAGAATAATTTTAATTACATAAAAAGGACTTAATTTGTTAGAATAAAATTACATGTAAGATGTTAATTACATGTAATCTTACATGTTAAGATTACATATTTAATAATCAACCCATGGTAAAATCCTTGTTATATTATTGCAACATATTGTGGTTCATCCAGTAATCCCAGGTATTCACCTCCCTATCAGTGTAAATTCCTATTTATTTATTTACATACGGATCAAAATGTGTTTAGTACAAGGTCAATATCACGTATAGCAGTAGTAATAATCATAATAAAATTAAACATGATTAGATAAGTGGTAGTTAAACAAATTGTAACACAATTATGGATACCCATAATAGATGTTTTATTACTTTTTTAAATTTCTTTATGTGGCAATTAAAAAATATACAGTGTCATCCAGACTATAACAGTTAAACTCATGCAAGACAGTTGAAGTGAAGCAAGTAAAATTTTATATAAAAAGTTTTATATATATATATATATGTGTGTGTGTGTGTGTGTGAGATTGAATTTTCTACCTACTTTTGTCTTGCTCAGTTTTTTGGATTTCTTTTCCAAATCTCGTATTAGTCCTTTAAATTCTCCAGGAACTAGGTATATTAACTCACCATATGATTTTCTGTCCATTTTTTTAAAATTTTTTTTTTTTAATTTAAAAATGGATAGAACATCATAAGGTGAGTTAATATACCTAGTTCCTGGAGAATTTAGAGGACTAATACGAGATTTGGAAAAGAAATCCAAAAAACTGAGCAAGACAAAAGTAGGTAGAAAATTCAATCTCACATATATAAATGAAGGACTGTTCCCCAAATATACGAATAACATATTCAATAATATATTGACCGTTTGATAGAATAGGTGTGTTATCTAATCGGGATTCGGTCAAATTTTCTAGGTTCAAAAATCAAACTCTCATTACCGACGTTTCGGTTTTATTTTAAAACCTTTTTCATAGACACAAGTAAGAATTTAGTCTACTCGAAGATTTTATCCGGTTAAGATTGTTGTTCCTGTAAATAATGTAAATTTCATTTTCTTAGTCAAAAACTTCTTACTTCTGCCTATGAAGAAGGTTTTAAAATAAAACTGAAACAAAGTAACAGAACTCAATGTAAGTCTTTTCGTACTCTACAATATAAAGACAAAATGTATACAAATTTTTTTTAAGTTAATATAAAGGAATCCAAAATGTTTACCTAAAATAAAACAAAAGGACTTACACCTGCCTCAGGGGTGTTCAGTGATTGAGGAGTTAACACACACTATTTGAAAACAAGATCAATTAAGAAAGGAGGATCAATTGATCAATTAATTAATTGATTCAATTAATTAATTAGTCAATTAAACATAGACGCAGCTATGTTTAGGCAAAGGAATAATTCCTTGTGGTAAACACAAATATATTTTCCTCACCATCATGAGGAAATACTACACAATATCTGCTTGCATAGCTCTTGAACGTTCTATATATTTAACAGAAACGTCACCAAGTAATCTGGAGTAATTGATTTTTTTGGTCATTCTAGGTTAAAAAGCTAATGAAATGGTCTCCACAAATAAAAATTTAATGGTATAAACAACGCGTTTCGAACACATAGTGTTCTTGTACCTCAGTTGTGGTACAACTGTTGTACCACAGACACTCACCCTTTGTTAATGCCTGAGGAAGAACACTACGTGTTCGAAACGCGTTGTTTATACCATTAAATTTTTATATGTGGGGACCATTTCATTAGCTTTTTACCCTACAATGAGTAAATACCACATAATAACTGATTGCACTACGTTAGAATTAGGAATAATTTTTTTTGGCCTAATCCTCAAAAACCCACTTTGTATTTGAAGAAACAGTGACCGATAAACTATATCAATATGTTAAATACACAGATTTCTATTTCATCGCAGAAGTTAAGCAACACTGAGCATAGTTAACACTTGGATGGGTGACACCATATTCTCTCTAGTCCTCCCTATTAATATAACCGAAATAACTGAATTGGGCACTTAAACAAAATGAATATTTTATTATAAATAAACTCGCCTAACGATCGTAAGCAGCCTATGATTCAATTATAATTCAAATTAGGAAACAAACTGTTATTTCCTTATTCTTGAAAACGTATTGAAATCAAACAAAACAAAACAAAAACTGCTGTTCAATTTTTCATCTTTTGATCATTTTCCATTCAATTAAAGAACACCAAAGTGACATTACCACTTTCCTTTTAAGAAGCTGAATACATTTTAAATTCTACCTTGACAGGTCAAATTATTCAACCATTTTTTTTTTCAAACATTCGCTTTTCCCATTAATACAAATTTCCTTCTTCATAGATCAAAAAGAATATTTCCTTTTTTCTTTTTAAACAGGCTTTTGAAGACAAGTCCCCGTATTTACTTATTTATAAATAATTATATCAATAATATAAATATAATTCTCCGTAATTGATTTAAGTTTCATTTTAAAAAACCCTAAATAAGTGTTCACTTCCAATGCTTTAAAGTTATAAAAAGATATTTCAACATTTTTATCTATCCAGATTTTTATTCTATTGTTTATCTATTTTTGTTTACAGTAGTTTTACTGTATATTACAGTATTTATTTTGTTTACAGTATAATTTAATTTTAAAAATTTCTGAATGACAAATGTTATTTTTAAGTTATATACATTATATATTGTAATTTCCCTAATTATAAATATTTCTTTAATTATTTTAATAACCGCTTTTCTTTAATTTTACTTACGTCATATTATTATCATTCTTGTTAGTATTTATGTTATAAAATTCGTTATATTCTTAGCTGTTGTAGTTTCCTGTTATAGCTTTGTTATCTATATAAACAAAAGAATGATTCTGTCTGTACATTGCTCAGAACTGACTCATTTCAAGTTTTCTTTACGTTTCATACATTGGAGAAACCGAATCCACCCTTAGAAAAATTTCTGTCGGTTTGTCCGCAAAATTTTGTCACAAGTAAACTCAGCCACCATAAGGCATATTAAGGTGAAACTTTGACAGTACATTTGTGTATGTCTAACTTAAAACATAATTCCTAATTTGATTGGAAATTCAACGTAGAAGTGAAGTTATGGACGTTTAAAGCAAAAACGTTTGTCACAAGTAAACTCATCCACCATGAGACATAGCGAGCTGAAACTTTGACACTAGATTTCTGTATGCCTAACTTAAAATATAGACTCTAAATAGATTGGTAATTCAGTACAGAAGCGAAGTTATGGGGCTTTAAGCTGTATTTTCCTAACTTCACAGACAAGTTTGTTTTGAAAATACACAGATGTGGCAAGTAGGTATTGTTAGTTGATGTTAATTTCATTGGAGCATAAGAATATGTTGCAAATTTGACATCATTGAAAAGGTGTTTCCCAGAGTTGAGGATACACAATTTTTTAAGAATAAATAGTTTTGTGAACGAGAAATTCTCGGCCCTTAATATGAACAGGCAGAAAAATCAACAAACAAGTTCTTACGCTATATCAAGCCGAGAAAAGAACTTACAAGTCAGTAAAGAGAGTGATTAGTGATGAGGAAGCAGTTCATTATCTAACTGAATTTCTTTCTCCTGGACTGCCTGCTGATGAGTAAAAACTTCAAGCAGGAGCACCATCATGCTGCGATTTAGTAGCAGTAACAAATTTCATGTTACGAAACTTGAGTGCCCCAGGAAATGTGCAACGGGACACTGAGTTTGCTCTGCACAGATATGCCATAGAGACGGACATCATGACTGGATGTGGAATTTGGAGTCTGTGTGTATTCCACGCATACCATTGATTCCGAGGCACTATCTGTTCCCGTTGAAACGATTGCAAAGTCCCGTCCGAGTTTATTTCGCAATGACGTTAACTAAGTCGCAAGGAAATCAAGTTATCGAGAACAAGTTTTTCTCACATGGTGAACTGTAGTTTACTTGCTCAAGAGTCAGAAGTTCCAACTGTTTGTTCTTCCATGAGCCTGTAGGTTAACTAAGCTTTAACGCAGGAATTCAAGTTATCGAGAACAAGTTTTTCTCACATGGTGAACTTGCTCAAGAGTCAGAAGTTCCAACTGTTTGTTCTTCTATGATCCTGTAGGACAGACAGCTAATGTAGTGTATACAGAGGCTAAACACCTTACCCATAATGATATTTTCTACTATTCTATAATTTCTAATTATAGTATTAGTATAATACTACAATTGGTATGGTATTCCATGGTATTTTTGAATATCAAGTATAATAGAATTTTTGATTCCGTCAAAGACGGGTAGGTTTGCTAGTGATTTATATAATGATAACTATTTATATACTGTAAATTAATTAGATACATATAATATGTAAGGTTACACGCAAATACAAACTACCTGAAACTAAAAATGTTATCTGATAAAAAAGTATTGACCAAAAAATGAAATAATAAAATAACACATGGATAATCAGGATAGAAGTACATAAATGTTTAGATGTGGTTAGAGGTGGTCAGAATAGAAGTACATAAATGGTTGTATATATAATAAAGGTTGGGGATATAAGTTATTCATTCTGAATAAAATAAAAATGAAATGATTGGATGAAACTCTGGATGGATGAACATTTTGAAATAAAACAATTTAAATATCTTTTCATAACAATTAAGCATTCAAAGTTGACATTTCTTTAGCATTTTTAGAATTGAATTTAAATCGATTACGCAGAACTAGATAACAATTACTAAAGTTTAATATACAAGAACCAAGTAGATGAAATATTAAGTTTACTTAACTAACTGTAAACAGATCAAACGATATTAAGGGGAAAAGTTTTCATTAGTAATAAACCATAGTAACGGAATATTCGAAGATTTTTGTAATATATCATTTATTAAAAAATAAAAAATTCTATTTTCTTTGCGAAGAACCAATAAGAGATTGGGCATTTTACTAACAACCAGAGAATATATCCGCGCACTATAGTGCACGTCGTGACTTGCAGTTCCAGACCAGAGGCCTTCTACTCCTTGATTATTGTACTACTATAACTTGGATTGTCGGTAATTCATATGAGATATTATGTTCGTCTGTATAGTAATGACGTCATATTCGCGGTCATGTGATCTTATTGTTTACGATTTTCTGTCAGGAGTTGGGAAAAAAATAGTCAGTAGATGAAGTAATTGTTCAGTGAGGTTGAGGAAGGTTGGTGGCAGGATTTAATGTTTGTACAAGGAGGTTCGGATGAGTAGGTAGTTTGTTGTCTTCATTGGTAGTAGGTTAGGTTAGGTTAAGTTGCAGTGGTAATCCCTCGAGGGAACACACGTAGGACGAGCATTGGCCCTTTGTGATACCACACAATGAAGACTGATTCTACAGTAAGAGTACTAAATTTTTCCTAACTCAAGTGTATTTAGAGTAGGGATCTTTAACGTACATCGTACAGCTCAGATTTGTTCACCTCCCGCGTGAATAAATCGAGGGCCATGTGGGGATCGAACCCCGGTCCTATCAGTTCAGAGACGAGCACGTAACCACTGAGCTAGCCTGACCCCTTCATTGGTAGTAAGTCGGGTGATTATTGGCCATTAGTCAGGCACACTTATTCTGCACGGTCTAGAATAATACAAGCCTTTTTCGTCGGAGGTATTCTAAACCAGACGGAGCAATGGGATTTTAATTTCGAGCAAGCTCTTCAGATTTGATTTAAATATTGTGGACGAAATGTTCCTAATTATCAGTGCATCAAATTATTTTGATTAAAAGGACTTATAATAAGGTGGTTAAATAATATTATAGTAATATGAATATGCTAATTCTATAAATATAGAAATATAAAATTCTATAAATATCCATGTATATAATCTAGAAATATATCAGGGGTCTTGGAACAGTAAATTAAAGATGAAAATTGGTCATTATATAATTCTTTTAGTTATTGCAATATATTAGCATTCACTGGTATCAGGGATCTGTCTAGATTTATTATTCTCTCGAGATAGTTCGAGTGGACCAGGGACGGGGGAGAATAGCCCCAATTCTTCTTTGTGGTAACACAAGAGGCCGGCTTGCGGCCTATGTGTGTTCTCTGTCAGGTCAGCCACTGTAACCTAACCTATTGAAATGTACTGACCAAACAAATAAGCACACGCAACACTTGTCAGACTGTATCTTATTAGACTGAAGCGTCCTCATAACATGTATTTCTGTTGAAAACTCGTAATTTTGACTCAAAAGCAGTACTTGGATTACTTTCATTTCATGCAGAGGCTAAGGCGAAAGTAATAAACCGTTCTAACTTATACATTGTTTTCATAGTTCACTGGTTTAGATGACTCCATAATCAAGAGGAAATTGAATAGTTAGTTTGTATTATTCTCTCGAGTCAATTTCCTGGCTGATTTGTCCTAGTCACTGTAAACCAGCTATGCAAGCAGTTATTGTGTGGTATTTACTCAGATTAGAATAGTGGAAGAAACGTTTCCACACAAAAGATTTGATCAAACTACTACGCGTTCCAAACACTTCGTGATCATCGTCAGGGTACTTTTACAATATAAAATATGAAATTGAATATGAATAAAAATGCAAAATTGAATAATCCAAAACAACAAAATATAAACTAGCTAATAAACTGTTATTTTAAAGGCAGGTATCACTTTTTAGTTTGTTAAGACATTATTTTCTATCTTGGTTAATTTTCAGTATTGAATTTCACTTTTTTATTCATATTCTCTACTAGCAAATGTACCCGTCTTTGACGGAATCAAAAATTCTATTATACTTGGTATTCCAACATATCAATTATAGTATTATACTAATACTATAATTAGAAATGATAGAATAGTAGAAAACACCATTATTAGTACAGTGTTAAACAAATGCCTCTGTATACACTACATTAGCTGTCTGTCCTTCAGGTTCATGGAAGAACAATCAGTTGAAACCTCTGACTATTGAGCAAGTAAACTACAGTTGACCATGTGAGAAAAACTTGGTTTCGCTAACTTGAATTCCTGCGTTAGATAAAGTCTCCCTTTGCGACTTAGTTAACGTCATTGCGAAATAGACTCTGAGGGGACCTTGCAATCATTTGAATGGAAACAGACAGTGGTTCGGAAGACTCCCCAATACCACATCCAGCCATTATGTCCGCCTCTATGGCATATCTGTGTAGAGCACGAACTCAGAGTCGTGTCCCGTTGCACAGTTTTTGGGTCACTCATGTTTCGTAACATGAAATTTGTTACTGCTATAAATTGCAGCATCATTGGTGCTCCTACTTTAAGTTTTTACTCATGAGGAGGCAGTCCAGGAGAAATAAATTCAGAGTCAAGAAATTCAATTAGATAATGAACTGCTTCTTCATCACTAATCCAATCTCTTTACTGACTTGTAAGTTCTTTCCTCGACTTCATATAGCGTAAGAACTTGTTTGTTGATTTCTCATGCCTGTTCATATTAAGGGCTGAGAATTGCTCGTTTACAAAACATTTATTCTCAATAGATAGTACATCCTTAACTCTGTGAAACCCATTTCAATGATGTCAAATACACAATATATTCATGTGCTCAATTGAAATTAAAATCAACTAACAATACCTACTTGCCACACCTGTGTATTTTCAAAACAAACTTGTCTGTGAAGTTAGGAAAATACAGCTAAAAGCCCCATAACTTCGCTTCTGTACTGAATTAATAATCTATTTAGAGCCCATATTTTAAGTTAGGCACACACAAATCCAGTGTCAATGTTTCAGCTCGCTATGTCTTATGGTGGCTGAGTTTACTTGTGACAAACATTTTTGCGTTAAACGTCCATAACTTCACTTCTACGTTGAATTTCCAATCAATTCATAGCCTATATTTTAAGTTAGACCTACACAAATCTACTGTAAAAGTTTCAGCTTTATATGTCTTATGGTAGCTGAGTTTACCTGTGACAAAGTTTTGCGGACAAACCGACAAACCGACAAACCGACAGAAATTTTTCTAAGGGTGGATTCGGTTTCTCCAATGTATGAAACGTAAAGAAAACTTGAAATGAGTCAGTTCTAAGCAATGTACAGACAAAATCATTATTTTATTTATAAAGATTCTAAATGCAACCTCACGACAAACACGTGGTGTTCGAAACACGTCAACGTTTCATCAAATCTTTGTGTGGAGACCTCTGTGTTTCTTCCCCTATTCAAAACATGTAAATATTTATTGTCAAACACAATAATTTATTATATATTATTTGCTTCTATTGGAGTTTCTTAGCATTACCCGTAATACACATTGACTTGTAAAATAATAAGTTACAAGTACGATTTTCTGTATACAGTCTTCTAAAATAACTTATAGAAAAAATGAATATATCATTTTTTTATAATTTAATAAATTTTATAGAAAAAATATTAAAAAAAAACACTGAAAATAATTTTCTATGTATGAGATTATCGGATGAAAAAAATTAGCTGGTTATTTCCATACTTTTTTTTCTATTAAGAATTTTTTTTTCAAAATCACTCTCTAATAGAATCTATTTTGTGTTTACAACCTTTTTGTTGATTTTAATTATAATACTACTCAAATTCTTAGCAATTATTTACAAACTCAATTTTTTTGGCAATTTGTCTTCAGGAGAAAAGAGAAAGGGAGACAAATCACGTTGTAGACGCAACGTTGCATCTACAACGTGCTTGGACTCTCTTTATCTTTTCTCCTTAAGAAGGAATCCCCGAAAATTTGAGTTTTTAAGTGTTTTTCTTTACTCTTTGTGTTACTCTTCTTCGATTTTGAACTGATATATATATATATATATATATATATATATATATATATATTACAAGATTTCACATAAAGACGTCAAATACTGATCAAATATGATCAAACCACAATATGAAATGGGAAAACAAGACTAAGATCTTTCAAACGTAACAAGCGGTCTTCGTCAGAGTCAAAAACCCAAAACCCAGTTGGGTTTTTGACTCTGCCAATGACCGCTTGTTACGGTTGAAAGATCTTAGTCTTGTTTCCCATTTCATTTTGTGGTTTGATTATTGTTATATATATATATATATATATATATATATATACACTTTTTCGTTGGAAATACGATCCGAAACGGACAAATATAGTTCATTGTAGAAAAAGAAACATAAAGAAATTAAAAGTAAATAAAATAAAATTTTAAGATATTAAAAAGGTTGGGTTTTCAAACGTCTCTGAAACAGCGGGCTTGGTTTCCCTCTCTTATCTCTCTTGAAGACGGTTCAAACCGAAAATTACAGACTGTGTGTGTGTGCTTTTAATTTATTTATGTTTCTTTTTCTATATTGAACTATATATATATATATCATGATTTGTTTTCTTGACCCAATATTTATATGATGTAATTTTTTGAGGGTTTAGGTCCAGTGATTTTAAACTAGTCCTTTTTCCGACGTATCGACATATATTTATGTCATCTTCAGGGCTACAACATGATTGTTTTACAATTAGCACTACTATTACTACTATTTGGTAATTTATTACATTTTAATATGTAATATCGAAATAACTGATTTATCAATAAATTCCTCTTTGTTATTGTACATATTAAAATGTAATAAATTACCAAATAGTAGTAATAGTAGTGCTAATTGTAAAACAATCATGTTGTAGCCCTGATGATGACATAAATATGTGTCGAAACATCGGCAAAAGGACTAGTTTAAAATCATTGGACCTCAACCCTCAAAAAAATTACATCATATATATATAATATATTATATAATATATATATATATAATTAGAGATCATAGATTATTATAATAAAGTATAAAACTCATCATTGGACCTCAACCCTCAAAAAAATTACATCATATATATATATATATATTATATATATATATATATATATTAGAGATCATAGATTATTATAATAAAGTATAAAACTCCATCTTAAATGATAAACCAGTGTATTAGCTGTCTCACCGGTTCCCTGTGTTGTGCAGCTTCAAGTTGGACGTCTTCAACCAGATTTGAAGATGCACAGCATGGTAAACGACTTGAGTAGGTATAACACCGATTCACGTGATCAGACATGACTTTTATAACAACATGATCTTAATTATTAATTATAATGGCTTCAGTATAATTAGATACTGTTCACGAGGGCACTAGAATGACGAGATAATACTTTTAAACTTTCAAAGACCATCTTCTTTATAACAAGATAAACTTGTTAGCTTTCTTGAGAGAATTACTCAGATTAAAACCATTAAATATTCTGTTAGCCCTTTATCCAATATTAAGGAAAAAGGAGTAAATACATTTTACATGGTAAATACTTCCTTACGAAGTCATCTACATATTTAGATCCACTAGTTGCATTGTCTTCTTTGATATATTTTACATACGTTAGTATTCTACACGTACTATATATATTCATAAAAAATCCGATATATATATATATATATATATAAGATCAAACACAATATTAAATGGGAAAACAGGACTAAGATCTTTCAACCGTAACAAGCGGTCTTTGTCACGGTCGAAAAACCCAACTAGTTGGGACTCAGCTGGAACCAGTTGGGTTTTTCTGTTTGAACCGTCTTCAGGAATAGATAAGAGAGGGAAACCAAGCGTTGGAGACCATCCCTGAAACAGTGCGCTTGGTTTCTCTCTCTTATGTCTCCTGAAGACGGTTCAAACCAAAAATTAGAGACTATAAGTGTGTGCTTTTAATAGCTTTTAATTTCTCTATGTTTCTTTATGTACATTGAAATATATTTACTATATATATATATATATATATATAACAGATTCAATAATATATGGACCGTCTGATAGAGAATAGGTGTGTTATCTAATCGGGATTCGGTCAAATTTTCTAGGTTCAAATGAGAGTTTGATTTTTGAACCTAGAGAATTTGACCGAACTCTGATTAAATGACACACCTATATATATATAATATATATATATATATATAATATATAATTAGTTAAAATGGTGGCCAATAGGAATTGAATATTTTGCAGGTCTAAATCTGCGGCTGTTGGAAGATCCCAGTCACTCACTACTCAGAGAAGCTTCTGTTACTCGTATTCTACCAATAACAACAGAGGTTGCACAGTCCCTCTGTTATATAAGGATATTGACAGAAAACATTAGTCTCACTTTGCAGTGAACTCCTGGTTTCCTTTCCGTTTCTATTTTTTATTTTGGTTCGATGTTGGTTGTTTCTATTGTGTACTGCTGATATTAATTTTAATTTACTTGAATCTCTTGTTAGCCTGAACTAATCGTATATCTTTCCCAAGACAACTAATAGAAACCAGTATATATATAGTTATAGTTCACACAGGAAAGAGAAAAACAAAAAAGACACACACAAAAGACTCACAACGATATTTCGACAGTCCTCGTCATCGGGCAGAAGTAGTCCCTTTGAGTAGCTGAAGCTAACTGAGTGGTAGGCCGAATGCGACGAACACGCACGCACTCTGCCGGCCACCCTAGGTAAGCTACTAACTACAGAGAGAAAAATAACTAAAAAGAACAAATAAAAGCAAATAAAAATAACAGAAGGAGAAGAATAGTAAATGAAGCAATAAACGATTAAAAAAAATAAACAAATTAATAAATAAAAAAATAAATATATATATAAAAAAAATTAATTAAATTAACGGTACAAGTTGAGGCTAGGAGGAGAGCGAGCATTGAGAAGACAGATAAATGCCTCCTCTGAAGCTCTTAAAGTGACCCGGGAAGACGGAACAGGGATATGATTAAAGACTTGGACCCGGAAGCAGTTTCATTTATCTATATATATATATTATATTGTAAACAGGAAAACTATCCAAAAGGACAACAAACGTTTCAAGATGAATCACAAACACAGAACTAAGAAACAAACACACTTACTGTCTCTAATTTTCGGTTGAACCGCCATCAGGAGAGTTGAGAAAGGGACACCAAGATCACTTGTGAAGCGACAGTAAATTAGAGACAGTAAGTGTGTTTGTTCCTTAGTTCTGTGTTTGTGATTCACCGTGAAACGTATATATATATATATATATATATATATATATATTAATGATCAAACTACAATATGAAATGGGAAAACGAGACTAAGATCTTTGAACCGTACAAGCGGTCTTCGTCAGAGTCAAAAACCCAAGTCTGACGAAGACTGCTTGTTAAGGTTGAAAGATTTTAGTCTTGTTTTCCCATTTCATATTGTGGTTTGATCATTGATTGTTATTTCATGTGTTTATGTGAAATCTTTATACCTATATATATATATATTATTTTTTTTTATTCTTCACTTACCGATAGGGAAATATGGATATGGTTGGCAACTGTATGAAATCTGTATTGTTGGTGTTGGAAGTTATATTCTGGACATTAATAGTATTAATATTATACCATGTAGTATTATGTATGGTACATATACTATATATAGTTTTTATTATATCAAAATCTACTGTCAAAGTTTCAGCTGACCATAAGACATAGGTCTGATGGTGGCTTAATTTAATCGTGACAAAATTTTGCGGACAAACCGACATTCCGACGGACAGAATTGTTCTAAGGGTAGATTCGGTTTCTCTAATGTATGAAACTTAAAGAAAACTTGAAATGAGTCAATTCTAAGCAAAGTACAGAAGAAACCTTTCGTTTATTTATATCGATATACTTGTGCTACTGTCAACAGCGAACACGCAAGCCACTGGGCTACTCTGGTTCCATATCTTACTTTATTACCAGTGTTTATATTACGCAAATATTATATTTTAAAAAAAATTTTTTTTTGTTATATTTATTTCTGATATATTTGCACTACTGTAATTGGCGAGCACGCAAGCCATTGACTACCCTGTGTTACACGTAAAAAGAATTAAGTTAAATTTGCACGACGTTTGCAGCAATATTTATTTCGCAACTAACTTTAGTAACATCATAATGAAGAGAATTAGATCAATTCCAATTAACGTTTACTTCAATAGTAATAATACATAATATAATAACATAAATAGAGCATCAGATGAATTTTATAGGAGAAATAGAAATTTGAAATGGAAATGAATTTAATATCCTGTTTTTCCAACATTCTTCTCGGGTATAAGAACAGGTTTCCTTCGGAAAAGCAAAACAAAGCTAATTTCCTCAATTATTAGTTCATTCCATCTAGGTTATCTTTTGTTTTTTTTTTTAATCTTAGCAACCAAATATATGTTTGTTATTATTATTGCGAATCTAAATGAAATAATAAATTATTACTTATAAAATAATTCAGTGTTGATATGGTCAACTTGTAACTATTTAGAGAGTTTAAAAAAATAATGTTGCCTGTCTACACCAAAGAGCATTATGTTAAAATATAACACGCATTTCGAACACTTTGTGTTCTTCTTCACGTTTACATCTGCACTATTGCCATAACAGCCTTAACTGTGCAGATGTAAACCTGAAGAAGAACAGTAAGTGTTCGAAATCCGTTGTTTGTTTTTAACATAAAGCATTTTTGTATGAAGTATTTTTTTTTAAATTCCCCATCATGATTAAATACTACAGTATAACAGAGTGCACAAGTATTTAATGATAGCTATTCCATTAGTGTACACACACTATTACACTAGTCCTCAGTGGCTCGTATATTCTTAAGATATTTTATTACATTATTGCCCATAAATATTTTCCTCTAGCCTACCGGTTTCTGTATGCTCCTGATAATGGACAAATTCAGAATCCAGTCAAGTAGAGAAAATATATACAACGAATAATATGTTTTTATCATCTCAATAAAGAAAATAAATATTACATCATTTTCATCAAACCACCAATTTTTAAAGTTTTTTTATTTTTTTTTAAATTAAATTATTACAAAAATAGTTATTTAATTGATTCATAAGTAATTTTCCTTACTAAACCAATGTATCAGCAAAAATGTGTCCTCCTTGTTCGACGTTAACTCAGTACAGCTTATTTGTGAATTGTGCTACTTATTTTTTTTTTTATAAATATATGAATGAAACGCTTTTTTTGTTTGATATATCTCTGTGGTTTATTAAAAGAATTTAATTTTTAAAGATAATGGTCTCTTTTTTGTTTTTTATCTTATCTCTGATAACAAATCAAATGAAATGTTCAGTTCGTGATTAACTTAATTTTTATAAGTCATGTTATTTTATTTTTATGTAATTCCTTTAGTATATAATTATTTTTTTTTTATTCTTCACTTACCGATAGAGAAATATGGCTATGGCTGGCAATTGTATGAAATATTGTATTGTTAGTGTTGGAAGTTATATTCTGGACATACTACATATTATTGTATAAACAATACAATACAATAGTATTAATACTATACCATGTATGGTAAATATACTATATATAGTTTATACTATGTTATAGTATAATATAGCATAGCATAATACTGTATAGTATTACAATATTAATTTATAAATAAAGTATTATATATTATATTATATATAGTATAGTATATTATAGTATTATTGTACTATAGTATAATATTGTATAGTATTATAATATTAATTTATAACTAAAGTTAAAATTCACCTTCGGAATTTTAGAAGTTAAATAGATGAGTGTGTGTTATGATTGTGTGATAATATGTTATATATAGTATAGTATATTATAGTATAATATTGTAATATAGTATAATACTATATAGTATTATAACATTAATTTATAACTAAATTATTATTATAGTATTATATATATATTTAGTATGGTATATTATAGTATATATAGTATTATTATAGTAAAGTATAATACTGTGTAGTATTATAATATTAATTTATAACTAAATGATCATCATAGTATATTATATTATATATAGTAATATAGTATAATATAGTATTATTGTAGTATAGTATAATACTGTATAGTGTTATATTATTAATTTATAACTAAAACTAAAATTGACCTTTTGAATTTTAGAAGTAAAATATATGAGTGTGTTATGATTATGATTATGATTGTGTGAAAAGATGATGCCATGGGAAATAGGATGAAAACATGAAGGTAGTATGTGACAGATAAGGATGATTGTTATTTATCAATGACCTGATAGGAGGAAGCAAGAGAGGACGAGCAAGACCCTTGGGTAGAGCATCTCGAGACGGTCAAAAGAGCACACCAAAACAGTCTACTACATGCCCGCGTCGGCCTGAGTCGGGAGGCGGCACGTGCACTGGGGGGGCGGCTCCGGCGACTAACTCCTGCCACCCTTGTTTCCGCCCCCAACCGTTAGACCGCGCTTTACATCCTCGTCAACAGTATTCTAATTTTTTCCAACTTTTTATTTTATAAATCAAACTTTTTCTGGTTAAATTACAAACTATGATACTTTGGTTGATATTTATTCATAAAAAAAATCTGCAAATTTGTCTATGTTTTTCAAATTTACTCTCAAATATAAATGTAATATTATTTATTGATAAGTGGTAGTAATAATTATTTATTAGTCCAACTTTCTTTTCAAAATAACTCAAAAATGAGGGGTTTTTTACAAATTACGTTTACAAAAAGGAGCCTTATGGTATATTTTATGTTTTCAGAATATATTTTTTTAATGCTACACCATTTACTGTAGAGCAATAAAATTTTGTTTAAAAACTAAACCTAAAATTAGTAATTAACAAAAATTTCATAAAATTATATTACAATATAACTACAATAGTTGATAATTCATCTTGAAGTAATGGATTACTTGCTATTCTTCTCAGATTTGTAAAAACGGACAGACGGACAGACTGACATGTTTTTTATTATAATAGATTTCAAACAGCGCAAAAAATGCATTAGAAGTTGTTTAAAGCTGACAAACTGTATACTAGAAAGATGCTACTATCACAGAGGTTAGTGACACATAGTCACTATTAGTTATCACATCATAGTGTTATAAACGTTCGCCTTAACTGCGAATTGTTGTTGAGTCGTATAGCCGGTTTTACTCGTGGTGCCCCTTCAAGTAGAACCTCAAGCCTAATCTACGTTCAGACGAGTATGCCCAAGTTTTTTTTTTTGAAGGCTGAAGGACGATAATTCCTTGAGGGAATATTACATCTCCCATTGACTCTACATTGGGAGTCCTTAATTTTGTCTTAATTCAAGTGTATTAAGATTAGAGATCTTTAACAAGTGCCTGACATCGTAAAGGCTCGGGACCGACACTTTAAAGTCCTCTCCGAGAGCCGACGTGGTAATTCACCCTCCCACGTGAATAAATCGAGGACCAGAGTGGGTATCAAACACTGGACATACCAGTTCAGAGACGAGTACGTTACCACTGACCTAATCTGACTCCTTTAAAGAGATAATACAAATATACATAATAATAATTTGAATCTTGCTTGATTATTTGTCAATTATATAGGGTAATCCCGGACCTGATCTAATATGTTATGCGATCATTAACACATGGAGGTTTGGTTAGGTTGCAGTGGCAGTCCCACGAGGGAACACATAGGCCGACCATTGGCCCTTTATGATACCGTACAAAGATGATTCTACATTGGGAGTCATAAATTTTACCTAACTCAAAAGAAATTGGAGGAGGGATCTTTAACGAGTACCGGACATCGTACTGAGGGTTTAGGGATAAGGTGCTCAAGATTTATTCACCTCCCACGTGAATAAATGAAGTGCCAGAGTGGGTATTGAACCCCGGACTTACCAGTCCATAGACGAGTACGTTGCCACTTAGCTAACCTGACTCCTTTAAAGAAGTAATACGAATATACATAATAATGATTTGAATCTGGCTTGATTATTGTCAATCATACAGGTTAAAATTTATCAAATTGATAACATGTGCATTATTATGACGTGTTACACGTTCATAGCCATGTTGAATACACTGGTTTCGTCTAGAAAACTAAAGTTAAGCAACATTGGAGTGGGTTAGAACTTGAATTGTTGACACCACAAGAATAAGTGACACTACACTTTTTGCATAAAAATCGTAAAAACCAAATGGGCTAAAACAAAAAGGACATGGAAGAGAAAGGTTTTGTATGACTCAAAAAAAAGGCATCATTGTGGGAGCACGATAAAAAAATTCTACATCTGATGACGTCACCTGATCGATGACACATCTTCTTCATAACGAGGAAAGTTTTGCCTTTAATATGAAATGGAAACTATATTTTCATTCTCAAACTTTCAGAAACACTATAAATAATACAAGCAAAAAAAAGGAACATGTCAGTAAATACATTTCATAATGGTTTCCCTGAGTTTTTCGTCAATTTTTCTTTTTCTTCGTAGTTATATTAATCAATAACATAGTTAGTAGTAAGAAGCTCAAATATATATTTTCACGTTCGAATAATCAATAGTCAACTGAACGTGAAATATTCTCTATATTAAGTCCTTTTACCAACGTTTCGACATATACAACATGATTGTTTTACTATTAGCACTACTATTACTACTATTTGATTATTTATTACATTTCAATATGTACAGTAACAAAGAGGAATTTATTGATAAATCAGTTTTTCGACTATGGATTTCTTTTATATATTGACATAAGGATATTGTTATAATTATTCTATTGCTTTTACAATTATTTCATAAGTATGGAGATCACACAATACTTCAGCTAATCAAATGGTGATTATCTGATGTATTGTGCCCTCGTCTTGGCACCACAGCTCGCCTCCAAGTCTGACAGTCCTGGGCTAAAGTTCTTCACCTCCTAACTTCTATTCCTCTCAGGTCTCTCTCCACACCATCCAGCCCTCTTAATCATCTACCATCATACCTCACCATAATCATCCTTGGCGCCAAAGTTCTCGTAGAGCCTGGGCCTGCACCACAGCTCGCCTCCAAGTCTGACAGTCTGGGCTAAAGTTCTTCACCTCCTAACTTCTATTCCTCTCAGGTCTCTCTCCACACCATCCAGCCCTCTTAATCATCTACCATCATACCTCACCATAATCATCCTTGGCGCCAAAGTTCTCGTAGAGCCTGGGCCTGCACCACAGCTCGCCTCCAAGTCTGACAGTCTGGGCTAAAGTTCTTCACCTCCTAACTTCTATTCCTCTCAGGTCTCTCTCCACACCATCCAGCCCTCTTAATCATCTACCATCATACCTCACCATAATCATCCTTGGCGCCAAAGTTCTCGTAGAGCCTGGGCCTGCACCACAGCTCGCCTCCACGTCTGACAGTCTGGGCTAAAGTTCTTCACCTCCTAACTTCTATTCCTCTCAGGTCTCTCTCCACACCATCCAGCCCTCTTAATCATCTACCATCATACCTCACCATAATCATCCTTGGCGCCAAAGTTCTCGTAGAGCCTGGGCCTGCACCACAGCTCGCCTCCACGTCTGATAGTCTGGGCTAAAGTTCTTCACCTCCTAACTCCTATTCCTCTCAGGTCTCTTTCTACACCATCCAGCCATCTCAACCTGGCCTCCGGTAATAAATCTTCCACCTCCGGGGTTCCCTCTGCAGACTTTCTTGGCTGCTCTATAAAGGGAAAATGCTTGGCTTGAGGCAGGCAGTACCTTTTCCTCAAGGAAGCATCTTATTTGCTCCTATTCTCTCATCCCAATCTATCAGCATTCTGGGACTCCTCAACTCTAACACTCACTTCTGTGTGTTGGCTATTGGATAACAAAAATAACCGCATAAATTAAATTGGTCAAATTTTTGATAGGTTTATTTCTAATTGAGAGTAGGGGGGGGGGGGGGGGCGGCGAAAAACAATCCGTGAGTTGATTTTTAAAGAAAAATAGTTAGAGAACAGTTAAAGGGTTCTCGAAGTAAACAAGTAGTTATAAGGGGATGACTCGGCGGGTTGTGATAATGCTGAGCCGGCGTGATTTAGAGGGGAAGTGCTGGTAAACTGCTCCAAACCTCTCTACCGGTCACCACATAAATTAGACTTAATGGCACTTGTTGTGTACTGCCGCCTTTGTACCCATCCTCCCGTGTACTCGCTTTTCATTATCCCTTCAACTTTCTTCTCTTCCACCCCCACCATACCACCCACACCTAAAATAGTCCTCAACTTTGGTCATAATCTAATTTCTTCATTGCTGTAAGCTACAAGGAGGGATGGTATTTTTGTCCACTTGTAAATTATCCACATCGCTTACCTTTCTTAAGCCATCTTTCTTTGTAATTATCCTTAATTGTGCTCATTGTATTAAGTGCTTCGGACAAGGAGATTAGGATACCTGAGGAATATACCTTGCAATTGTTTTATGGCACTGCTCTCAACAAGGCTACCAATGAGGTTTTTACCAAAACCCCCAGATTAATATTAAAAAAAAAACCCAAAGTATTAAAATACGCATATTAATAAAGATATACACGTTAAATAACAATCAATGATCAAACCATAATATAAAATTGGGGAAAACAAGACTAAGATCTTCGTTGAAACAAGCGGTCTTCGTTGAAAGATCTTAGTCTTGTTTTCCCATTTCATATTGTGGTTTGATCATAAAGATATATATTTTGTCTGATTTTACTCACCTTTATTATTGCATTATTCTTAATCTTCTTCTTCAGTTGCTGAAGATAAACATAAAGCATCTATTCATAATTTCTGCCTCTCTAAATATCTTTGGCATATTACTCCCTTTTCCATAGCGTGAAGTAGTTCTTTTCGTGACTGCCAAGTAGTACAATCATTGTTACTCCTTGCAATTAACTTATTGCTAGCACTCTATCCTTACTGTTTCTGCTTTCAGAGAACTTGTTTGTTATCTTTTAACACAATTCATTGCTGAAAAAAATTCTTTTAACTGAAATAGATAAATTTTAGCAAAATAGTTAGGTTTGATATTTTGTTATTTTGATACTTTTCAAGATAGAATTTTATAAAAAAAAAATCATTTTCAAGATATTTTTATTTCAACTAAAAGATCAAACAGGAGATACATTTTCATTAGAAAATTAAATTAATTCACTTCACTTACTAAAATAAGTTGGTAAAAAAAAAAGTAAACGCAACTAGTGGCATTTTAATGAATTTAATTTAGTAAAAACTCAATTACTGAGTTTTTACCGGTTCGGGGAACCGGTTGTTAAAATTACCTAAACCCCTATTCAAACCTATCTTAATTAGCCCACTATCAAACACCACAAGTGTCGCGTGACTCACGTAACTTGTGCATGTATGACAACGTAATTTGCGCATGTATATAGCCTATATACCTATAACTAAACAATTTAGTTTCCGAACTCATAATATTTTAAGCACCGGTTCGCATGATTCGGTTCTTGAAAAATTTGAATCCCACCACTGTTGGAGTAACATCATTAAAAAAATATTTCATTAAATTTATCGCTCATTATTTTTTGATAACGGTTGTATTTACAGTAAAGTTGAGTGTAATAGTTTTATTTAATTTTAAATAGTATTATAATAAATATTATTTTTATGATCAGAATACTGTCAGTCCAATAACCAGACCCATGTTCAGAGGCGAGAAAGTTGGCACTGGGCTAACCTGGCCTCTAAAAACCAATCTTAAAACTGTAGCATATCCCAAGATCTTTCGTTCAATCGCTTTTTATTAAAAAAAGAAAAAAAATTAATATTGTTCTCGAACATTCCTTTTAATTTACCTTCTTTGAATATATTCAATTACATTCCTGACGTTTATTCTAATAATATCGATTTAATTTTAAAATAAAAATATATAAAAAGGAATTGTATAACCAAGACAATAAATAGTTGTCATTTTAAAATATAGCAACTTTTATGTCATACCTGAAATTTTAAAAATGACATAATCATGTATATTAAAAATTTTCGCTTCTTCGCAATCATAATAATAATAATAAACACTTTTTTCCTTTTTCTCGGAGTTTTGGTCAGGGTTAATATATGGAATCACCTTTTTGCCAACGTTTCGTCATTATTTGAAGACATCCTCAAGGGTCTAAACTAACAAAAAACAATCTACATTTGTCATATCTGCTTTACATTCATCATAACAAATTCAAAAAACTTACTTACTCAACAAAAGCCGTTTAATGTAAAGTAGATATATGACAAATGTCCATTGTTTTTTGTTAGTTTAAAGCACTGAGGATGTCTTAAAATAAAAGACGAAAAGTTGGCGAAAAGGTGATTCCATATATTAACCCTGACCAAATTCCAAGAAGAAGAAAAAGTATTTATCAGTAATTGTGGTCAAGAAAACAATACCTTAAAACAATAATATATCAATAATTTAGAAATGCGTATCACCAGGACTGAAAAAAATATCAAATCAGTTATTACCTTTTTTTGTACACCTGTACAAACATGGAACAGGTAGCTTGTTCATATAGTGCTGAACATAAAGGCTATTGCGTTGCTACGAGACAAATATAGGGTGACCCAAAATAACCGGGCCCCAACTCTACTTAGGCCCGTTTGTTAGTGTTTTGTCCGAATGAAATGAAACTTTGGTCATAACTAGTTTATTATATTTAATACATCACATCAAAACAAGGTTCTTTGGCCTTTTTTTCTCCGTTCTACAGCATGTTCTCTAGATGGCGTCCATTTAGCTCCGTGCATTTCTTGAGGCGCAGCACGAAGTTGTCCATGACGTTCTTACAGACTGAATAGGTAATGGTTCTCATTTCCTCCCTGATGGCTTCCTTGAGTTCTGTGATGGTTCTGGGTTTCCCTGCGTAGACTCTGTCCTTAAGATAGACCCAAAGAAAAAAATCTGGAGGGGCTTAAGTCCGGGCTGAGTGGTGCCCACTCAAAATCAGTCTTGAGACTGATCACTCAGCCTCCGAAGTTCTCTTTCAACCAATCTCGGGACAGGTTTAAGGTATGAGAACCTGCTCCGTCTTGCTGGAACCAGAACTTCCTCACGAGCGACGGCTAGATGGTCTGGAGCTCACTCCATAAAGTGTACACGGCGCCCGTTTTTTTTTAGGTCACCCTACTAAAAGCTATTTATTTGATACTAAATTAATAATGTTACTTTTTTAAAAAAAAATAATTCGCCCTCTTTAATGAGACGTACTTTTTTTTTATTTAAATGAAATTCTTATTCTACTACAACAATATAGACTGCAAAATAAACACAAGAAAGAATAAAAAAACATATTTAACTAAACCGAATAAAGATTTTTTCTAGAAATAAAAGTAAGAAAGTGTTATTTTCTTTTATGAGAGTTCTCTTCCTTCAGCAACTCTATGAGTACACGTCAAAACAAGAAAACTTTTATAATTGTTTATTACTTTTTGATAGCTTATCATTTCAGTGAAGATTACTTTCTTTTTAGTTTGTTTTACGTGAGAAATGATATGCAGATATTATTTTTGAGTCGAATTTTAAATACTTGACTTTTATTTTCTTGTTTTAAAATAAGCGACAATCATTGTTTTATATATTTATATATTCATTCTGTATTTGACCTAGGGTTATAATATCGGATTAAATTGGTTTAAGAAGTTGTGTAGAAGTGTATTTAGTTACTTAATAATAATTATAAAAAGGCTGTATGATTTACGTTCCATGAAGGGTTGGTAAAAGCAGAGTTAGGTTAGGTTGTCGTAGCATGCAGTCTCACAAGGGAACACACATACCACAAACTGCTTGTGGTATGCTTTTTACACCACCAATGAATATTCATTCTACATTGGGAATCGTAAATTTTACCTAACTGAAGTGTGTTTAGAGCAGGGATCTTTAACAAATACCTGACATCGTATATGCAAGTGACTCACGATGGACAACGTATTCAGCTTTATTCACCTCCCACGTGAAAAAATGCAGAGCCAGAGTGAGTATTGAACCCTGGACCTTCCAGTCCAGAGGCGAGCACATTGCCACTGGGCTACCCTGGCTCACATAATAATTGACTGCATTGGTTTAAAAAGTTGTGTAAAAGTACATTTAGTTACTTAGTAATACTTATCAAAAATATATATCATTTACGTTCCATAATGAGAGGACCACCTCTAACCATCTCTGACCACTTTGAACCAATTCACATATTCACAACCGGTTATTCATATTACAAGTACAGTATAGTTTATTTTTCTAATTACACATTTTTTATTATAAAAATAACTTAAAAACAGACATATTGAAGATGGAACGGATATTTATTTTGATATTAATTTCAAAGAAAAAAATTGCTTCGTAATACGAGTAAATCATCATGCGAGCTCGCTTTGGGAACGAATGAACCTCGCACTGGGAGGTTTTACTGTAGGTTTTATTTCGGTCTTCCCTCAAATATTTATTTCTAAAAATTATTTCATGAATATATATTTTTATTACATTTTTATTTCTATATATTCAAAGTACCACTGAGAGAGTAGTCACAATCGCTTCCAAGCAGGTGAAGGTATATTCAATAATAACATTGTATATAAACGGTAAAAATATAAGAGGAACGAAATGTTTAAAAGTGATAGAAATATTTAGGAAGTGATTCAGTGAGAGAGAGCGAGAAAGAGAGATAGTGCAAGAGATAGAGGGATTTATTCTTTATGCGTGAAGGTAAAGAAGTATGAAAAAAGCTTCTTAAGAAGCTGTGAGCATATGCTAGGGCATGTTCCAACTTCCAATACTGCATAAGAAATGTAAAGACATCCTAAGCCTTAACTGGAATTCTATTTGTGACCCACTCTGTATTACGCGTTCTTTACCAATCAAAGTGAGCAGTACTTTCTGCTGTACATACCTTTACTTGTGGGTTATAAAACGAAGGTTATGAGTTCATAAAATAATAAAACTATTCCGATAGAAAATTCAGATTCTGTATCTGAATTAATTTATTCTAAATTATTTTTATTTTAAACTTCAATGCAAAGTAGTTTTTACATGAACAAGAATTCCGACATTTTTATTTAAATAGAAATAATTTATTCGAAATGTAATTGCTATTCAACGCTCAAAAAATTAATTTTCAATATATTTAAACGCCATTTCTATGTAATTGTGCCTCCCAAGAGGGCCAGGTTAGCTCAGTAGATAACGTACTCCACTTGGCCCTTGATTTATTCACGTGGAGGGTTGATACCTCGGAGAGAACGTTAAGCCGTCGGCGCCGAGCCTGTACGATGTTAGGTACGCGTTTCAGATACCTACTCGAAATGCACTTGAATTAGACAAAATTTAGGACTCCAAGTGTAGAATCTGTAGAATCAGCTATCAAACAAAAATCCGGTAAACGGCTGATGTTATCACTCGCTAGGGGATCAGTTTAAACAATAAAAATAATCAGTTTACATACTCAACTCAAAGTCAAAGCCAGCTATTCAATATAATTTAAATCATTTATAGTTGGGAGCTTCTAATTTTTGAAAATAATAAATATGAACTAGTGCACTAGAATAGTCTAATTTTATCTCAGTGTTTTGCTCAAAAAATTTCTAAGTCAATGTAAACATTGTAAAAAAATATCAAAAATTCGACAAGTATAGCAGGTGATTCCTTAGTCTAGGATAAACAAACAGTTTTTATAGCTTTATTGCTCTTTCTCGTAATTGAAACTCATGAATATTTTTTTATAAATTGCTAATTGTTTGTTCCATTTTTGGTCAAATTTTCATGAGTTTTTAATGAGCCGTTTAGTGTCAAAAAACATTTTCTGAAAACACAAATCGTACTTTAACGCCTCTTTAGCTAATGTAATTTTTGAAAAAAATATCTCAACTCTTTCTCCACATAATGTTCTATTTTTAGGCATAGTTTCATTTTGATCCATCAAACAGTATGGCTTGTATCGCTTTCACAAGGTTTGAGATTGAATTATAAGTCAAAATTTTTACATTTTATTGAAAAAAAAATATTTCCTGTTGTTTTAAAATTCTGAATATATTTTTCGTTTGTTGCATTTGAAACATCAAAGATAATGTCAAAATTTCAAAATTCTCAGGTTATCAGTTTAGGAGAAATAAATGTTTTAAAAAAAACGGTTTTTGGCAAAAAAAGTGACTTTCCCATCATGCATAATTCTTCCCAAACAATAGAGATCATCTACTCTATGGGGCCCATTTTTGTGTAAAATATCAACTTGATCCATCAAAGATTCTGGACCGCAGCGTGGTAACAAGCAATGCTAACATACTCACCCACCCACACACACACACACACACACACACACAACACACAATCATCGAAAAAACTTCATAAAACGACTTTTGGGACCTCAAAACATATAATTCCGTCAAAATCTCGAGATCGAATTTTTTCACAATCACTATACTTTTTACTTATAGTAAAGTAAAAATATGTTTCCCAAAAAACGAGCTATCGGTCGTTCTACGTCTCAAGCATAATATAAAAAGGCGATATGATATGAGCTTTAGAAACAAAACGAGCGACGAAAATGAGATTGGATCGAAAACGTAATGTTCGAGAGCGTTCATCTGAAACAAACCGGCAACAAGAATCCAGAGTCCATTCGAGTGAGCACTGCTCGATCCAGACGCATCACTCACGCTGATTTCAATCAGCAGGGTTAATGTTAAATTTTAAACACTGAAAAATTTACAAGAGAACTTTGTAAATAGTAATACGTATTTCCACTTATAATGAGGTGTTATACCGTAATACCTCATTATAAGTTGAAGTTCCCACTTCCTCAGTCCATTACGATGCTAATTATAATTACAACATTCATGCAAATGTGGTTATTGGGTAACGTCTGACGGGTCAGCTATTATGTTAATAATTAAATACTAAATTAAGTTTAAAGTCAACACACATTCACTGACTGTTACGCGGTAATGAAGTTCGTTAGTATCGTGCGAGCCTCCGCGTGGTCACTTTGGAGTAATCTAAAGTGGCTAAAGGGCAGCACGTTAAACTAATCGGCCTGATTTGATTTTTGGTGTTTATATGGCCGAAAGGCTTAGGAACACATATAAAGTCAAAACAGGTAACGAAGTTCGCCTGGTCAATTGGTTAACCAACAAAACATGTTAAATCAATTTACTATGCACACTTAATAAAGTACATGTTACGGGAAAAGTAGTTATAGGATAATTATAAACAATGACGGTCGATTGCATACAATTAAAAAAATCCCAAATAAAAATATAGGAAAAAAAGTACTTTTGTATGTAAATGTTTTACTTGGACTTCTAAGGTAAGTAACCCCACCCCTCACCCACTTCCATCCTATTTCTAGTCTGTTGGACCACAGACACTCATCCTTGGGTATGTTCATCTCTTAATTGCTACCTACTAATGAATGAGGTGTATCAAATTGATAATTGACCTGTTTTGGTATAATTTAGCGCTCCCAGCTTATTCAGCCATATCGCTGAAAACAACAACAAAACAGACTGATGCCTTTTTTACGTGAAAGCTCTTTTGCCGCATCTCAGGAGCTACAAGCTCTAGCCTAGGGTAGAGGCAAACAAAATCTCCGAGATACGCCCGAGGTGGACCACGCGGAGGCGAGCTTCCACGACCCTACGTCATAAAAAAAATAAAAATCTTATAACAATTTAATAAAAGCAAAGCAAAAAGGTCCCTTTAAACAAAAAATATTCTTCTTAATAAAATTTAAAAAGAAGCTTATTTCTTGATATTTTAAACTTCTAACACTTAGTGTTATACCACAAAACTGGAAAATAAACTCCCGTTATTTTAGGGTTCCATGTAAAGGAAAACAAAAGAAAAACAAGAACATTAACGTTTCACATGCGTAGTAGATCTTACGAGAACCGGTGTATTCATTATGGTATGGACGTTAGCCAACATGAAGATCACTTTGGGGCAATCCTGCTGTCCTCTTGCATCTTCCTATATCATAGACGAATTTAAGAAACGCAGCCCTGTGCTTCTTTAAAGCGTTTCTGTATGTGGATTCCACGAACTCACCCGTATTAGATTTATATTCAAAACGCTCTCTGGCATATTTGGGGCATACTCGTACCTCTAGAACATGAGCTACACTCTCTGAGAGGGCCCCACAGAGTGTGGGGGTATCTGTTTTTTTTGTACTATAAATAACTCTCTGATGTCATTGCTTGTATTTTATTGTAGGTAAAAAGCTAATAAAATGACCTCCACATATAAAAATTTAATGGTATAAACAACGCGTTTCGAACACGTAGTGTTCTTCCTCAGGCATTAACTAAGGGTAGGTGTCTATGGTACAACTTTTGTATGTTTGTATTTTAGTTGTACGCCTGAAGAAAAACAGTAGCATTGGAAACGCGTTATTTATTTAAACTTCTAATGTAATTTATTTAAAACTAATTTATTTTAAGCGTAATTTATTTATTTAAACTTCTTTATGAGGAGACTATTTTATTAAACTTTTTTACCCCCCGAATTTTTATTTCGTCTGTTGACAACAACAAAATGGGATGAAATCAGAAATGAAACCAAATAAATAAAGTCTCATTACAAATAAATTGTTACTACAGTTAAAAATAAATAATATATTTCTTAATTACGAAATGCATTGAATGAGTTTGTAATTTAGTTTCGTGTGACTCAACATAAAATTACCCACCCACCCAATGCCTTTTGCACCCTTTATTAATTTATCACTCTGTCTCCCTCCCTCCCTCCCACTCCTCCCTCTTGTTCACTCATTCTATTTATTATTCTCTCCTTCTCCTCTCTCACTCTCTCTTTCACTTCCTAAGCATGTTTATCACTCTTAAATCTTTCTCACTCCATATATCCCTCTCCTTCTGACTTATACTGTTTAAACTCTAAATAATGTTCTGTTTGAGCTGTTATTAAAATGATAATTTTATATTAATTTCTTTAAAGGTAGTATTTCCTCATAAATAGTACTGATAAGTTATCTAAACAGGATACTAAATAAACATTCTCAATAGGTTTGCACATTTACAGTTTCAAATTTTTGGTTTAACCGTTATCAGGAGAAAGAGACGAGGGAAAACACAGCACTCGAGTAGAACAACGGTGGACCACAGACAGTGGCTATATAAAACAAGTTTATAGTTTTTGATTGTTTATAGTTTATGAGTTTTTTTTTTATAGAACTATAGGGGTCAGGTTGGCTCAGTGGCAACGTGTTCGCCTCAGGGCTGGTAGGTCCGGGTTTCAATACCCACTCTGGCCCTCAATTTATCTAAGCGAGAGGTGAAGACTTCAAGCCGTCCATCCCGAGCCAGTAACGTTTCAGTTAGTCTGACATGAAACGCAAGAGAACTAACATACCTGAAATTCATATTAGTTCTCTTATTAAATGAAAATCATATAAAATTAGCTAATAAATAGCTAACATTTAAGAATCTCAAGGGATGATAGCCGTGTTCAAGAGTACTGATAAGGTGTTACACAAAGGAAAATATCGGGTATTAAGAAGGAAGTAATCTTTGTATTAATATGCAGATAATTAATTTATAAATTATGGTACTTCAACCAGTCAACTAAATAATAATAAGAAATAAAAGTCGTAACTTCAATTCAAAATTAATTCAATTAGTTAGGCGATGGAATGAGGAAAGTTTAAAGTTTTGGATTAGAGATTACGCGATGACACGACATAAGTCAAGAAAAGAACTGACCCGGAAAGAGTTATTAACTCAATGACCTGCCAATCATTAACTCAATCATAATGATCTAAACGCGATTTCAACAATTACTTTCCTCCAGTCATGCTGACCAACCTTTAAACAATGAAATATATTCATCAAATGGCTCAAGTTTTAGAATGACTTAACTCTTTTAAATTACATTAACACTAATCTCTTTACAATTGAAATTATAATTCATGAAATATAATTTACATAATTAAAGCATTGTATTACTCGGTATTTATTAAAAACCATAGATGAAATATTATAATAATACATTTCATCATTACCACAGAGGTTAGTATTATTAATATTAAAACTATAATATACCGTCTTACCTCGTACACTGCTGCTGAAGCTCTCGGACCGGTTTCGGGTGTCAATGTTGAAGTTTTAATATTAATATTATAATAATAGTTATGTAATTATACTATAATAAAATTATAATTATATTTACTTCAAGGAATAGTGATAAATCATTATTAAATAAGGAATAATAAGTAAAAGAAGAAGAATATTATTAATACAATAATAATATAATAACAATCATAACAGTATTAAATGTAGTATTTTATTAATTAAGGTAATTATAAAATCTAAAATTAATATTAAAATATAACTAGATGAACAAGCGGTGGCAAATGGATGATAAATTGCAGATATGTTCACTAACTTGTTATTGGATAGTCGAATAAAAATAGCAAAGCATCTGGAAAGTGCTGGAAACTAAACACCAATGAAGAATTCTTGAAACAATAAACCGTTCAGCTTGTTTTATCTAGCTTGATTATCAATTCTCAGTAACCACAACTGCTTCAGTCCTTTGTTCAATAGTCTTTCCTCTTAAATCAGCCAAGTGCTTCTTACTATAATTATTTTTGTCCAATGCCCACACCTAAAAGGTTTTTATCTTTTAGAACTCTTCTCGATTGCAATAATAGTGACTCATTTATTATTTGGTACCTATTTTAGTAATGATTGAGCCATATTACATGCTGATTCTACATTGTGAGTACTAAACTTTTGCATAACTCAAATGTCTTTAAGAGTAGGGATTTTTAACGAGTACCTGACAATGTTCAGGCCTGGAACCGACGTCTTAACATCCTCTCTGGGGGACAACGTACTCAGATCTATTCACGGTTTAACTTCCTCTCTAGTCGGCCTGATTTGATTTTTGGTGGTTATATGGCCAAAAGGCTTAGGAATACACGTAAAGTCAAAACAGGTGTTGCCTGACTCAAGTGTATTTCTAGTAGGTATCTTTAACGAGTACCTGGCAACGTACGGGCTCGAGTCCGACGGTTTATCTTCCTCTCTAGTCGGCTGATTTGATTTTTGGTGGTTATATGGCCGAAAGGCTTAGAAACACATATAAAGTCAAAACAGGTGTTGCCTACTCAAGTGTATTTCTAGTAGGTATCTTTAACGAGGTCCTGACAACGTACAGGCTCGAGTCCGACGGTTTAATTTCCTCTCCGATTGATGACATGCTGAGATTTATTAACTTCAAATATGAATAAATCGAGGGTCAGAGTGGGTATACCGAACCCCGGACCTACCAGTTCAGAGGCAAGCACGTTGTCATTGAGCTAGCCTGGCCCCTTTATAGACAAATGCTATTATTTATAGTTGCGGCGTTGAGTGGGATGGGGTGAGGGTCATTTGCTTTAATTTAAATTTTCAATTTATTTTCAAATTTTTGTTTTACTTCTAAAGAGGTGACCTTTGGGACCCCGTCAACCATGGTAATTGTATTGGCGCTATGTTATCTATACCGTGGTCCTAGTGTAACTAGTTCTACAGAGGAATATCATTTACAGAGGGATTTCATTCCACTATCTGCTAATTGACACTCTACCGTCACTAGAATAGATAGTTCCATTAGCATTAAGTTAGTTATCATGCATCTAAAAATAGCTTCCGTTAAGTTATAGTAAATATAATATAAACCACATTGGTCTAACCCTCTTCACTGCGATGAGAACACTAACGGAGGTATATAAATTTACTTAGTGCATACTATCCACTCCTGGTTTGTAGGAGTAAATAATAAATTATACTATACTATTATAAAAGAAACCATGTCAGTCTGTCCGTACCTCACAAGTGTAAACAAATCAGACAAGTATAGCAAGTGATCCATTATTCCAAATGAATTTTCAGATTTTATAGGTATACTAGACGACCCGTGACCCCTTGTGTCACTCAGTGTTTAGAAATTACAGCAACAGTTAATAAAATATATTCACTGAGTGTGATTGACACGAATAACTGTTATTGCTGTTTCCTGTTATTAAGCCATGAAAACAAGGATTCCTATATGGAATATTATAAGGAAACCTTATAAAACAAGGAATCAAGATATTTACACAATAAGTGTATTTAATAAAACAGAAATCATTTAAAAATTAAATAATCACTTATTTTATTACATAAATAAATAGAACATCAATTCAAAGTACATACACTATCAAGCATATTTAAACTAACAAAACCCGTAAATTGAAATATTCTATTTATTTTACCGCACATAAAATAGCATTAATGAAAGGAATGTGTGTTTATAATATTACCTTAGAATAGAACATTCGTTTTTAAGCTGACATTTGTGTTCAAGTTTATATTCCTAAAATTATTCATTATAAACCTCAAACGTAATAGTTTATTATATATACTTTCGGAATTTCATAAATCTGTTTAATTCTAAAGTTCCAAATAAAATTGTTAAATCAAAAGGTTGGTTTTAAAAGTTTGATTTGAACCTGGAAAACTGACCGACTCCTGATAAATAAGATTTGTTATATAAATAAATGTACATATATATATATATATATATACATATGAATTAAATACCACAAAAACAATATATATTAATTAAAATGCTCTAAGGCCTTTCATTACAACATCATCAGAGAGTTAAATGAAACAACCAAAAAATATGTTATTTCAAGAGTTATTGTTGATTATTAATTTATATATATATATATATATATACTCGTATATATATATATATATATATAAAAAGATTTCACATAAAAACGTGAAATAACAATCAATGATCAAACCACAATAACAAAATGGGAAAACAAGACTAAGATCTTTCAACTGTAACAAGCGGTCTTCGTCAGAGTCAAAAACCCAACTGAGTCAGTTGTCAGAGTCAGTTGGGTTTTTGACTCTGACGAAGACCGCTTGTTACGGTTGAAAGATCTTAGTCTTGTTTTCCCATTTTCTTATTTTGGCTTGATCATATATATATATGTGTGTCTGTGTGTGCGTGTGAGTGTGTGTGTGTGTGTGTTAGCTTCAGCTACTCAAAGGGACTACTTCTGCCCGATGACGACGACTGTCGAAATATCGTTGTGAGTCTTTTGTGTGTATCTTTACCTGTTTTTCTCTTTTCTGTGTGAACTATATATATATATATATATATATATATATATATGTGTCTGTGTGTGCGTGTGTGTGTGTGTGTGTGTGTGTGTGTGTGTGTGTGTTAGCTTCAGCTACTCAAAGGGACTACTTCTGCCCGATGACGACGACTGTCGAAATATCGTTGAAAGATCTTAGTCTTGTTTTCCCATTTTCTTATTTTGGCTTGATCATATATATATGTGTGTCTGTGTGTGCGTGTGTGTGTGTGTGTGTGTGTGTGTGTGTGTGTTAGCTTCAGCTACTCAAAGGGACTACTTCTGCCCGATGACGACGACTGTCGAAATATCGTTGTGAGTCTTTTGTGTGTATCTTTACCTGTTTTTCTCTTTTCTGTGTGAACTATATATATATATATATATATTGTGTGTGTGTCTGTGTGTGCGTGTGTGTGTGTGTGTGTGTGTGTGTGTGTGTGTGTGTGTTAGCTTCAGCTACTCAAAGGGACTACTTCTGCCCGATGACGACGACTGTCGAAATATCGTTGAGTTAGCTTCAGCTACTCAAAGGGACTACTTCTACCCGATGACGACGACTGTCGAAATATCGTTGTGAGTCTTTTGTGTGTGTCTTTTATTTGTGTTTTCTCTTTCCTGTGTGAACTATATATATATATATATATAATATAACAAATATATATAAACAATTAACAGTAAATGC
This sequence comes from Hermatobates lingyangjiaoensis, assembly GCA_026182355.1. Classification (NCBI taxonomy): domain Eukaryota; kingdom Metazoa; phylum Arthropoda; class Insecta; order Hemiptera; family Hermatobatidae; genus Hermatobates; species Hermatobates lingyangjiaoensis. The sequence goes on along the minus strand of JAPFBL010000126.1, from coordinate 673,721 downwards.
GTGAAATAAAAAGAAACATCGTATAAACAACAAATATTTCCAAAAAAATTGGACTAAGATCTATTCTTTAAAAACTTGGGTTTATTGTATGACATAAATAGGTTTTACAACTGGAGTCATTAATTTTACCTGACTTATATTGAAGAATTCATTTTTCATTCTTCTATAATATTTGAGAATATAATATTTGAAACCTAAACCTCTTGGTATAACGATGCATAATTCGTTAAAATTAATGAATCAATTAAAAACGGGCATTATTCATTACAACATATAAAAGAGTATCTTCGACTTTACGGCTGTACTCATGAATTTAGATAGAATAATTTTTAACGATTCTTATGATTAATCTACTAAGCCGGTAATGTGGTTCATCCATTACTAAAATGGCTGCCAAATAACAAATGAGGAAAACTTTACCAACTCTAAAAACAACAGTAAAGGTGAAAGCCTCTCACTGTTAGAGTTAAAAACAATTAAAACTAATTAATTGACAGTTCTCAATTTCACTAATGGAAGAAAGTGAAAACGAATGAAACACTATCTATTCTTAAGCTGAAAAAAGAATCTGGAGGAGCCTACAGTAAATTTTTGAAACAAGTAAATACAATACCAACTTGGTGAAATCAATCGAGGTTTGTTTTTATTGTGATTATCATTTAGATCGGTGATGAGGACCCAATGACACTCGTGTCAATACTGACACGGTCCTTATTTATGCTGACACGCATCTTCTAAGATAAACAATTTCATAACTTTATTATTTGTTTCCTATAACAGCCAAAATTGGTTATTAATAATAATATTATTAATTCTGTAATAATATTAGTATGTTATTTCTAAAACCAGATGTGTATATATACACAAGTACAATAATATGTGTAACAAATATACAACTTAAAAAACAAAAAATTAATAAAGCACCCCCAAAAAAGGTGTAATATTCGTACTCACCTTACTGTCGTCCTTCATATCTAATAATTATGAAAATTAGTGAATATAACTTAATTATAATTAAGTTAATAATTATATTACATAATATATTATACTATAATAGTTATATTATATTATATTAAATTAATTATATATTATTTATTTATATTATATATTATTATTATTATTATTAATATATATTATTAATTATTTTATATATATATATATATATATATATAATGTCCCTGGACATTAGTCCTTTCCTGCACTGTCACCCTTTTAAAATACCACTCTTCCCTCCCACTCTTCTGTAACTCTCATCAGATGTTTTCTGCATCTAGTGTTTCAGTTGGGTTTTTGACTCTGACGAAGACCGCTTGTTACGGTTGAAAGATCTTAGTCTTGTTTCCCTATTTCATATTGTAGTTTGATCATTGACATATATATAAATATATATATATATATATATATTATATATATATATATATATATATATATATATATATGCATAAAAAATAGAAAACAAAATTTTTGTTTAAAAAAATATTAATTGATTGTAATAATTATCATTTGATGAATTTGAAATTACTTGCTTGATCAAGTAAGGAAAGAATAGTTAAAAAAAAATTGTTTTACTTCTTCTCTCATTATACTAACTAGAAATTTATTCAAATTAGCAACTTCATCAAAGAGTAATTAACTGTTTCTGTTGAATATTTAACTACTTGGGGTAGAAAAACTTGGGAATATTGCTAAATAAGATAAAGTTATGACAGAGAAGAGAGGGCTGTTATTAGTTTTTTCTGTATGCTTGGAGCCATTGCAATTTATTTGATTGTTTAAGCACTTGTTTTTTTGATGATTTATTATTGCAAGTATTTAATGAAGTTAATTATCATATATCTTGATAGTGTTGGGTTTGCGTGAAAGATAAGTTAATACAGCTGGATGTAATTTGTTAATAAAATGAAGAACATCATGTACCGCAACAAGAAATAATAATTAATATTATATTTCTAATATTAATAATACTAACCTCTGTGGTAATGACGGAATGCATGAATTTAAGAAATAATAAGTTTTAATAATTAACAATTCCCTGAAACACATAGATCTATGATGAATAGCGAGTCTATGTATATCATTATCTGTTCTCAAGTAATCAACAGCAACTTTTCAGACAACGTTAGGTTAGGTCAGGTTAGGTTAGTTTAGGTCTGGTTAGGTTAGGTAAGGTACGGTTCGGTTAGGTTAGGTTAGTTTAGATTACGCTAGGTAAGGTAATGTTAGGTCAGGTTTGCTTAGGTTAGGTCAGGTTAGGTTAGTTTAGGTCTGGTTAGGTTAGGTAAGGTACGGTTCGGTTAGGTTAGGCTAGGTTAGGTTAGCGCGAATAGTTTAACAGTTTAATAGTCTGATGCCCGCCTCATTAGTAGATCGTGGTGCCCGCCTCCGCGAGGTCCACCTCGGACAATCCAAGTTTAGGTGGCTGAACTTTGAGGTGACAAAAAGGGCAACATGTTAAATAGTCGACCTGATTTGATCTAATGGTGTAAATGGCTGGAAAGCCAGGGTGCACAGCGATCAAAACAGGTTAGGTTAGTGTAGGTTACGTTAGGTAAGGTAAGGTTCGGTTAGGTCAGGTTTGCTTAGGTTAGTTTAGGTTAGGTTATGTAAGATTCGGTTAGGTTACGTAAGGTTCGGTTAGGTCAAGGTAGGTTAGGTTAGGTTGCAACGGCAGTCCCACAAGTGAACATACATAGGCTGAACAATTGTGATACCACATAATGAAGATTGCTTCTACCTTGGGAGTCCTAAATTTTACCTAACTCAAATGTATATTTAGAGTAGAGGGATCTTTAACGAGACTTGACACCGTTAATTTAACGTCGTCTCCGAGGAACAATATACTTAGATTTTCACCTCCCATGTGAATAAATCGATGGTCAAAGTTCAGAGGCGATGATGACATGACAACATACTGAAACATGAACTAATTTATAAGCAACCAGGATTTTTAATTACCTGCACTCTCAAAACGTTAATGTACAGGACTGACATCTCAAAGTGCAGGTCATTAAAAACTCTTCTTACTTATAAATTGTTTAATGTTTAACTATGTAGTCATGTGTTAAACATTACAAACAAGATTTTTAAATATCTTGTTTGTAAACAAGTATTGTTAAGTTTTTGTTGTTAGCATAGAAGTCTATATTGAATTTGTATATATATGTTAAAAATATTATAGTATTGTAGTCCTGATGACGATGTATAAATACATCGAAACGTCAAGGAACAGGATTAGTAAGTCATTTTTCATAGTAATTCCCTTGTTAAAAACCTCAGTAATGCAATTCAACATATATATTGTAAAACCTGAAGAAGAATACAGAGTGTTCGAAACGCGTTGTTGGTTTTCATATTAAACTTTTTTCTTTGTGTGGACACGTATTTTTTGAGGTCTCCCAATATGAGTAAATACCACACTATAACAGATTGCACAAGTAATGAATTCCAGGAATATATTGGCGATTCGTTTTGATTTTAAGGTAATTTTTTTTTTTTTGTAAAAATTTAATATCTAATTATAAAAATGCAGTAATACTTTTTATATAAACTCGTATTTATAACAATTAGTTACCTTATAATTAAGGTACATTTTTAAACGTTAATTATAAAAATTTTAGGTTAAAGAAAATGCGATTGGTTATTAAAACATGAATCATTGCAGAATGAATTTAATTGAGCATTAGGTTTTCCAGTTGGTTGAGCAGTTGCATTGGTAAAGATATGATTTGCCATCATTCATTCATATTTCCCCTTGAAGCATTTAAAGAGAATTAAAACATACCACTGGAGAAGGAATACTTGTCAAAACATAGACCAAAGTCAAGTCTTTTCAGCCGGTTCTTTCAGCCGAATGACACGACTTTTCCATTATGTTGCCACAGACCTCTGACCCCTTCCGGAACATTCATACCCGCTAAAAGTCACCCAGTATTCATATCAATATTTCTACAATTCATTTCCTAGGACTCTTTTTGATAACTTCTTTTTCATTTATAGTACTATATGTTTTTTTTATCTTATGATTATAATTTAAATGGATAAAAACAACATATAATTTGATCATTCGCTATTATACATTTATTTGTGTCCTTTGAATAGTCATTTCTGCGTCAAATAATGATGTTACTATTAATAAAGTATGGTATAGTATCATGATACTTTAATTTTTAACTTTGAATTTTTAACGGATGATTCATATTTTGTGGCCTTTAGAATTTATTTTTCATATTCTAGTAATATCTGTATGTGCGTTTGTAACTCTGTGTGTGCATGCGTGTGTGTGTGTGTGTCTGTGTGCGTGTGCGTGCGTGCGTGCATGTGTATGTGAGTGTATTGATGTGTATTCTTGCGTATATGTGCGTGACTGAGTGTATGGTTGTGTTTATACTTAAAATAATTGTGCATGCTATAAAACATTTTAATTTTAGTGGATCACAATGAAATTCCCATTTCAAATATTCTTGACATGTAAAACTGAAACATTTCCAGTTAAATAGGAAAAGTTCAATAGTTCATGCTCATTGTTTCAATACACGATGTATATCTTATTATTATTAATGTTAAAAAACATACCTTTAACTCATATATATCTGGAGAACTGGACAAATTTCGGGTCATTCTGATTCCCACCTTCAGGGGACACCAGAAACCCTCGAGCCTTCCAGATCTTATCCCTAGAGGGTTGATGTTGTTTGGCTGAAGTGTTACCTCACTTGCAAACATCAGGTAACGTCCTGGAGGGTTAATATTTTTGAAGAGAATAGAAATCTTCTATACGAACGTCAGATAAACCCTGAATATAGTTTCTTTATTATAAGTAAGGGGAATCACGTACCATGCAATCATCAGGCAACTCTATACCTCGAGATTGGTATTGTTTGAGAGAATAGTCACCTTCCATACAAACATCAGACAATTCCCTGTACGTAGTGATGTTATTATAAGTAAAGGGAATCACATACCATACAATCACCAGTCAACTTTATACCTTGAGGTTGGTATTGTTTGAAAGAATAGTCACCTTCCATACAAACGTCAGACAATTCCTTGTGTATAGTGATGTTATTATAAGTAAAGGGAATCATATACCATACAATCACCAGTCAACTTTATACCTTGAGGTTGGTATTGTTTGAGAGAATAGTCACCTTCCATACAAACGTCAGACAATTCCTTGTGTATAGTGATGTTATTCTCAGTATGGTGGAGTCCTGTATTATACAATCATCAGGCAACTCCATGTTTGGAAGATAGTACTTTTGAAAGTAGTTAGATTCCACTAGAGCACCAGACATCTCTCCATGAGTTGCTCTTGTCTGTCTCTTTACAGTGGTAGAGGCTGCTTCATATTACTAAACCTTTTCCCACTAAAAGCCCGTCTAATTGAGGTTCGTTTCCGCCTAAGTGCCTCTATCATGTGGGTCAACAGCCGCATCATGTAGGTTTTCAGAGCCAATGTCAATATTTGCACACCCCTAACAATGGCACTGTTCGCTCAGACAATTAGTTCTCAAAGCACACCCCTATTGTCCAAAGCCTATTTAGTACTTACAACACATTAACTTTAAACTTTTCGTCAAAGCAAGATCCAATGCAAGATTTAAACAATACAAAAACAGAGAAATTACTACATATTCTTAGATGTTAGATTTAATTATGTATACATTGTTGAAGGAATATCCATATTTGTTTTAACAGGATGGAATACTTTCCAATGTTCTGATCGGAAATATGTTAACTTTCTAGTGAAATCAAATACTAATTACATAAAATAACTAAAACAAATACTCTTGAAAACCAAAATTCACTGATAGAATGTCAAAATAAACTGTAAACCCAATTACTGTTTAGGGGCAGTTATGCATTATGGTACATTTGATGTATGCAGGAAATGTTTATTTGCCGAATATGAAGAGAAATATATTAAGCATTTTGATTTTCCCAATTTATTTCTTTGCTTAGTTAATTAAATTCTTCCTCATTAAAATTTTTAAATAGTGATAATAATAAATTAAAATGAGTTTTTGAGAATAAGATGCAATGATTTCAGACACCACGATATTGGATAAAGGGACAAGACATTAAGACAGCGATATTAAGAGCACATTCATGATCAGAGAAGGAATAAATTAAAGAAATTTTCAAATTTTTAGAACAATAAAGAGGATATTTTTTAGATAAAATGTAGAAATATTGACTTATAAATGAATATGAAAGCTTTGAGGGGAAGAGAGAAATCATTATTTTAAACCAGTTTGAATTTTTTTTTTAATTGTAGTGAAAGTTGAGTCTAGTACAGTCCAGAGTATTGTTAAAGAGACCTTATTAAATAGTCCTTTAAAAAAAAAGTAGGTAACACTGTATAGGTAATGATTTAGATGACATTGCTTTGAGTGACGTCATAAGCAAGCCATTGCTCCATTGGTCAGTCACTAATTAGGCATTGTTAGTGTTTTCATTATTCCTTGAATAATTGAAAAATGAATCTCTCAAGGGAAATATTACCTTCAAAATGACTTCAAATAGTAAGTACCAAAGTGTTTTCAGTTATTTACGTATTTATTATTGTTGTTTAATTTCATTTATGTTAATAAGAAGTGAAAATAATAAGCTATATACTTGGAGGTTACCAACCAGGAATATGGCTGCTTGAAATCTAGGTTAGTAGCGACCTTTGATCAATTTCTGTTTTCTCGATTACAATACATATCAGCATTATAAATGTATTCGTGTTTCTTCAAGTTTACAAAGAACATAAATGCAATATGTCAACAAATGTAAAACACATATGTTATTTATCAAAATGTTAAATATTTTATTAGAAATTCTTTTTCATAAATTATTTAAACGAATTGAATTTTAAGTTTAATTAAATTTATTACATTATCTCTGCTTAAAACATTTATGTTTCACTGAAATAATAATACAAACTGACTGTTTAATTAGAATAAAAAAAAAATAAATTTAAAACAACAATATGTTGAATATACAGTTCAAACTCTACAACATAATATACCTTTATGTCCTGTTTGTATAAAACAGAAAATAAGATAATTCAATCGAATAATATACTTGTTGCACTGTCAAAAATTCTTTTATTTTAAAAACCAATAAAGGTTGTTTCCAGTTCAAATTAATTATACTTTTTTCAACATCTAATAAAGCTTAGAGAATCATTCAGTTTTATGAATTTATATTAAAAATATTAGTTTAGTTTACTTAATATTAATAATTTCATGAAGCCAGTATCAATAATACTGAATTTTGTTATTAATTAATAACATTGATATCTATATTTCATTGAGAGCAAGAAAGTTGCTTTAAAGTAATTATAAATGAATTAATACAAATATTGAGACTTAGCATATTCAAATAAATACTTTGTAACCTTTTCTGAAACTTAAGGCTATTTCTATTTTGTAATTTATAAACTTGAATTTATTATCCTTCATATTCTGTTAAATATTGAAGGATGATATTTATAACTGTATTTCAATCAAATTCATTTAGAGTTTCAAGTAAATTTCTCTGTAAGTGTTTAGTCTCTTAAATTATTTGTTTAAATTAGATAACAAAATAAATTTCAACTATTAACCATGTTTTTCTCATTTTTCAGGTTTTTTTTTAGTTGTGTTGAGGTTTATTGATCCTGTGTATGATTAAAGTTCTAAAATATATAAGAAATATCGTTAATGAAAATGAATTTAAAAATTATTTTGTTTAGGTAGATACATTTAAGTGTTGTTCTCATAGTTATTTTAGAATAGTTAAAAGAGTAAATTATTTTAATTTTACAGTTATTGATATCAAAATTGAAATATTTCTTTTGGCATACAACTATTCCATAATGAGTTGCAATAAATGCATTCATAAGTTAATTTCATTTAACTTTTTTTGTTGTACCATATGTTAATGAATATTTATTTCATAACTTTCATTTAGATTTTGTTATAAAAGTATGTTTCAAGAATTCAGTGTTATAAATGTTAATAATTATTGAATTCTTTTTAATTAATGACAGTGATATATCAACTTCATTAGGGTTAAGAAAATTGTTTTAATTCATTAAAAATGAATAATAAACATATAAATGAGATATAACATAATCAAATAAATAATTGGAATAAATTCCTTCAAAGTTATACAGTTTTTGAAACTTCTGTTTATTTCTATGTTATAATTAATAATTCATAACACAAGTATGCAATATTATAATTGCAAAATTGAAATAACACAAATAGAAAAGTTTTTCATATTTCAAATTTTTATTATTATTATTATTAAAACATTAATAATTATTCTTTTTTCTTTAATATAACTTTTAAAGTCTCGTTTAAATATCATTCATTAAAGTGATGTTGTAGGTTTAATGTTTGTAGGTACATCTTTTTGATTTCATATTCTTTTTTAAAGAAAATATATGTAAACAATCTATAGTAGTCAGTGTGTTTTCAAGCTCTATGATAGATAAATTACTAATTTGATTTTGCTATCTGTGATTCTAACTAAACTTAAATATTACGTAATTTAGAAAAATATTATTCTATTTTTTTTCTAAAACAAAGAATATTTATTATTAAACTATTAATATTATTATTAATATTAAACAAATCTATTAATATTTCAGTGGACGCTAATTTTATTTTATTTTTTTTTACACAACTAAGAAATCAATCCACTCTTGGTTAACAATATTGGGTTACTTTGATTCCTAAAGTTGATTAATGATTACAGTAGATATGACCAAACCAAATGAACAACTCAAAATCACACATTGACTTGTTATCATTAAAGTGGTATTAATGACCTTTGTGTTGAATATTGATGAAGCATGAAATGACTAATTTAAATGTCCTTACTGTAGTCAATTGTTTAAGAATTACAGAGTTACATTTAGAGCACTGTTCATCAAGCTACTATAGCCCATATTGAAGGTTTAAGATAAATCTGGAGTGGCCTACACTCAACTTTACTATAAGTAAGCCTACTATGAAACTTCTAATGTCTTATTTAGTCATAATATAGATCTCAAAATGGGAGATGTTTAGTAGTCTTTCATTCCTGGAGGTAGTACAGACAGTGATTGACCTAGTTTTTAATTTAGACTCTTATTTCTGCTTATCATACGACTGATGCATCTTTTTGTTCCTCTTGCCAGTGGGTCTCTTAAATGGCCAGTGGATCTCTACAATGGCCAGTAGATCTCTTAAGTGGCCAATGGATCTCTTAAATGGCCAGTAGATCTCTTAAAAGGCCAGTGGATCTCTACAATGGCCAGTAGATCTCTTAAATGGCCTGTGGATCTCTACAATGGCCAGTAGATCTCTTAAATGGCCAGTGGATCTCTTAAATGGCCAGTGAATCTTAAGGTATACTGCTAATCTACATAAATAAAATAATGATTTTGTCTGTACATTGCTTGGAACTGACTCATTTCAAGTTTTCTTTACGTTTCATACATTGGAGAAACCGAATCCACCCTTAGAAAAATTTCTCTCGGTTTGTCTGTTTGTCCGCAAAATTTTGTCACAAGTAAACTCAGCTACCATAAGACATATAAAGTTGAAACTTTTACAGTAGATTTGTGTAGGTCTAACTTGAAATATAGGCTCTCAATTATTTGGAAATTCAACGTAGAAGTGATGTTATGGACGTTTAAAGCAAAAACGTTTGACACAAGTAAACTCAGCCACCATAAGACATGGCGAGCTGAAACTTTGACACTGGATTTGTGTATGCCTAACTTAAAATATGGGCTCTAAATAGATTCATAATTAAGTACAGAAACGAAGTTATAGGGCTTTAAGCGTATTTTCCTAACTTCACAGACAAGTTTGTTTTGAAAATACACAGGTGAAGCAAGTAGGTATTGTTAGTTGATTTTAATTTCATTGGAGCATATGAATATATTGCGTATTTGACATCTTTGAAAAGGTGTTTCCCAGAGTTGAGGATGTACTATCTATTACGAATAAATAGTTTTGTAAACAAGCAATTCTCAACTCTTAATACGAACAGGCAGGAAAAATCAACAAACAAGTACTTACGCTATATCATACCGAGGAAAGACCTTACAAGTCAGTAAAGAGATTGGATTAGTGATGAAGAAGCAGTTCATTATCTAATTGAATTTCTTGACTCTGAATTTATTTCTCCTGGACTGCCTGCTCATGAGTAAAAACTTAAAGTAGGAGAACCAATCATGCTGCAATTTAGTAGCAGTAACAAATTTCATGTTACGAAACATGAGTGCCCCAAAACTGTGCAACGGGACACGACTCTGAGTTCGTGCTCTACACAGATAAATATGCCATAGAGGCGGACATTACTGGATGTGGTATTGGGGAGTCTGTGTGTATATCACACATACCATTGATTCCGAGCCACTGTCTGTTTACGTTGAAATGATTGCAAAGCCCGGTCAGAGTCTATTTCGCAATGACGTTAACTAAGTTAAGTTAAGTCGCAAAGGGAGACTTCATCTAACGCAGGAATACAAGGTAGCGAAACCAAGTTTTTCTCACATGGTCAAATGTAGTTTACTTGCTCAACGGTCAGAGGTTTCAACTCTTTCTTCTGCCATGAACCTGAAGGACAGACAGCTAATGTAGTGTATTTAGAGGCATTTGTTTAACACTGTAGTAATAATGGTATTTTCTACTGTTCTATAATTTCTAATGACATTTTGGAATACCAAAAATGACGGAACTTCTGATTCCGTGAAAGACGGGTACGTTTGCTATGTATTATATATAACTGTAAACATTTTTTTAATTTAATATTTGCTTAATAAATACACTGGTAATAATGTAAGGTATGGGACCAGAGTAGCCCAGTGGCTTGCGTGATCGCCGATGACAGTAGTGCAAATGTATTATAAATAAATGTAACAAACAATTTTTTTTTAATTTAAAATGTGGATAATATAAAAAACTAGCAAATGTACCCGTCTTTGACGGAATCAAAAATTCTATTATACTTGGTATTCCAACATATCAATTATAGTATTATACTAATACTATAATTAGAAATTATAGAATAGTAGAAAACACCATTATTAGTACAGTGTTAAACAAATGCCTCTGTATACACTACATTAGCTGTCTGTCCTTCAGGTTCATGGAAGAACAATCAGTTGAAACCTCTGACTATTGAGCAAGTAAACTACAGTTGACCATGTGAGAAAAACTTGGTTTCGCTAACTTGAATTCCTGCGTTAGATAAAGTCTCCCTTTGCGACTTAGTTAACGTCATTGCGAAATAGACTCTGAGGGGACCTTGCAATCATTTGAATGGAAACAGACAGTGGTTCGGAAGACTCCCCAATACCACATCCAGTCATTATGTCCGCCTCTATGGCATATCTGTGTAGAGGACGAACTCAGAGTCGTGTCCCGTTGCACAGTTTTTGGGGCACTCATGTTTCGTAACATGAAATTTGTTACTTCTATAAATTGCAGCATCATTGGTGCTCCTGCTTTAAGTTTTTACTCATGAGCAGGCAGTCCAGGAGAAATAAATTCAGAGTCAAGAAATTCAATTAGATAATGAACTGCTTCTTCATCACTAATCCAATCTCTTTACTGACTTGTAAGTTCTTTCCTCGGCTTCATATAGCGTAAGAACTTGTTTGTTGATTTCTCATGCCTGTTCATATTAAGGGCTGAGAATTGCTCGTTTACAAAACAGTTATTCTCAATAGATAGTACATCCTTAACTCTGTGAAACACCATTTCAATGATGTCAAATACGCAATATATTCATGTGCTCAATTGAAATTAAAATCAACTAACAATACCTACTTGCCACACCTGTGTATTTTCAAAACAAACTTGTCTGTGAAGTTAGGAAAATACAGCTAAAAGCCCCATAACTTCGCTTCTGTACTGAATTAATAATCTATTTAGAGCCCATATTTTAAGTTAGGCACACACAAATCCAGTGTCAATGTTTCAGCTCGCTATGTCTTATGGTGGCTGAGTTTACTTGTGACAAACATTTTTGCGTTAAACGTCCATAACTTCACTTCTACGTTGAATTTCCAATCAATTCATAGCCTATATTTTAAGTTAGACCTACACAAATATACTGTAAAAGTTTCAGCTTTATATGTCTTATGGTAGCTGAGTTTACCTGTGACAAAGTTTTGCGGACAAACCGACAAACCGACAGAAATTTTTCTAAGGGTGGATTCGGTTTCTCCAATGTATGAAACGTAAAGAAAACTTGAAATGAGTCAGTTCTAAGCAATGTACAGACAAAATCATTATTTTATTTATAAAGATGGTAATAAAGTAAAGGGATCTAGCCAGGGTAGCCAGTAGCTTGCTTGCTCGCTGATGACAGTAGTGTAAATGTATTATAAATAAATAGAACAAAAATATTTTTTTTTAATTTAATATTTGCGTAATATAAACACTGGTAATAAAGTAAGGTATGGAACCAGAGTAGCCCAGTGGCTTGCGTGCTAGCTTTTGACTGGGAGCACGTTAATTAGAACTAACTCATTTCAAGTTTTCTTTACGTTTCATACTTCAGAGTAGCCACATGTACCCTTAGAATAATTTCTGTCTGTCGGTTTGTCCACAAAATATTGCCACCATAAGACATATAAAGCTGAAACATTGAGTGTAGATTTGTGTATGTCTAACTTAAAATCTAATCTTTGTATACAGAGGCATTTGTTTAGCACTGTACTAATAATGGTATTTTCTACTATTCTATAACTTCTGATTGTAGTATTAGTATAATACTATAATTGATATTTTGGAATACCAACTATAATAGAATTTTTGATTCCGTCAAAGACCGGTACGTTTGCTAGTATTTAATGTTATCCTTAATGGCATTGCATTCTAGGTGAATAATATCCATTTTCTTTTCTTTTTGAGATAGTTTCTTTGTTAAGGATGCCACAGGTTATAAAATACCATCAAACTGTGGTTGCTTTAAAGTGCCTCCCATACCTTTATAAATAGCATCTGTTTCCATATAAACATCTTTATCTGCATCATAAATTGATCCAATCAGTTGAGAGTGCAAATATTCTGTTATTAAATAAAAACTGTCTTCACACCCTTGTGACGAATGGAACTCTACATTTTCGTTTACTTTACTGCAAGTGATCGTGAAAAACTTCGATCTTGAGATTTTCATTTGTTTTTGAGTTACATGTTTTGAGGTCACAAAAGTCATTTTATGAAGTCTTTTCGATGATGTCTGTGTGTGTGTGTGTGTGTATGTGCGAGTATGTATCCAAAAGTTTGTGTAGACGCTACTGTCTACAATCTTTGATGGATGAAATTGATAATTTACATAATAAATAAACAAAATAAATATTTTTTTTTTCAATAAAATGTACAAATTTTGACTTATTCTATCTGAAAGCTTGTAAGAATACCATTTGACTGATCAAAATGAAATTATACCTCAAAATAGAGCATTACGTAGTGAATGAGTTAAATCATTTTTTTCCAAAATTACATTAACGGTTTAAAAGATTGATTTTACATTGAGAGTCTTAAATTTGCGCAAAATCAAGTATATTTCGTGTAGGGATCTTTAACGAGTACCTGACATCATACAGGCTCGGAACCGACGGCTTAACATGCTATTCTATGGAGGAGGTGCTCAGATTTATGTATTTTCCAATTTATTCAATTTAAGGTGGTGTGAATTTGGAATGAAATTTCTTTTGGATATAAGGTAGGAACCTTTATGTTAGGTGAACATAGTAAACAGCTAATGGTTCATGTAGGGGGTTAACATGAACGAGGTGTTGATAATACATTGGGAATGTGATATGTTGATAGATGTTTCCAACGCTAACATTATTAGGATTCCCCTTTTAGTGCTGTGGCTCATTCATTATTTGGCACCCACTTTTAGTAATGGATGAGCTATAGTACATTACCTGTTGATACTACATTGGTTGTTCTAAATTTAGCCTAACTCAAGTGTATTTAGAGTAGGGTTCTTTAACGAGTACTGGACATCGTAGAGGCTCGGGACCGACGGTTTTGGCCCGACATTTTCCCTTTTTATAAAAGTATTGCAATGGCTTAATAATGGAGAGGTTCCCCACACCATAAGCTAAATCGGTATACGACTTATGTACTGACAAAAAAAATATAAAGGTACGAAATTAAAACAGCTTCAACATCCTCTCCGAGGAATGACGTGCTCAGATTTATTCACCTTTCATGTGTATGAATCTAGGGCCAGGTTAGGATTGAACCTCCGACCTACCAGTTGAGAGGCGAGTACATTAACCACTGAGCTAGCTTTGCCCCATAGAGGCAATATGCTAAGTGAAGATGGTAAACAGATAATACATGCATATTGTTAATACCACTGAGGTTAGTATGATTGATATTAGAAATAGGTAAAACCGTCATACCTCTTAAGAAGATCTTGGAGTTGGAGCACTTTCGGACGTTGTCCATCTTCGATCGCAACAACGTCCGAAAGCGCTCCAACTCCAAGATCATCTTACGAGGTATGACGGTTTTATCTATTTCTAATATAAACAGATAATGGTTTATGATGGGTTAACATGAACAACGTGTCGATAATACATGGTGAGGGTGATATGTTGATATTAAAGCAATATGTTTGTTTATTGGGCGCGACGTTAAAACTGAATACACTGGCGCGAGGAGAAAGCATTGAGAATTACGAGTGTGGTGTTGGGGGGTCGGCAGATCTGTGAAGAGGGTCAGTCAGGTGTGTGGGCAATTAGTTTAATTCAAACAATAGACCTCTCCTGCCTCCCCCGCAACGCGCTCTGCACCATTACTCACTGTAGCTGATATTACGACAAGCAGCAATTACAACGAAAAACATCCCGCGTCGTCTACACTCAACTTTGCAGTAAAACCCTTGTCACAAATAATACACAATCAATTTATTTTATTGTAACTACTATAATTTACCAACTGCAATAAAAACCTACTCAGATGATTCTTTAGAAGAATTATCTTAAAATAATAATGTTAATATTAATAGTTTTGATATTACAATAGTAAACTTTCAAATATAAATAGACAAGTTTTTACTTCATTTTAATAAATTATTAATTGAAAGTTTAAAAAATTAATTCACGAGCTTTGCTAGTAGCTATTGTGTGGTATTTACGAATGATTAGATTAGAAAATAAAACACTCAGTCTTTACAAACAGGATTCAATCATACAACGCGTTTCGAATAGTTTGTGTTCATCGTCAGTTTATATTTGCGTTAGTAAGGTAGTGTTATAGGGCCAGGGTAGCTCAGTGGTTAGCGTAGTCGGCTCTGGGCTGGTAGGACCGAGGTTCAATCCTCATCTAGCCCTCGATTTATTCACGTGGGAGGTGAATAAATCTGTGTACGTCGTCCCTCGGAGAGGACGTTAAACCGTTGGTTCTTTAGCCTGCACGATATCAGGTACTCGTTAAAGATCCCGATTCTAAATACAGTCGAGTTAGGCAAAATTTAGGACTCTCAATGTAGAATCTGTAGAATCACCGATCAAACAAAAAACTTGTAAACGGATGACATTATCACCCGCTAGGGGATCAATGAGAGTTTAGTTTGAACCTGAAGAGCTGACAGTCCTGATAAACTTTAATTTTATTTCTACTCCACGGTCGATACTTTTGTCAATATTTTGTACTGGGTGTCCACAACATCTTTTTACCATTTGAAAACTTTATTAAAAAAGCAGATTTTGAGATATCTAACCGGATTTCTTTATTTTAACAAGTGCTTATTAAAGGTTTTTTTATATTAAAAACTTAGATAATGCTTCTAAAATGTCGAAATAGATTTAAATGAAATATATTCAATTTTGAAATTTTTAAAATATATAGTTTAACTACACATTAATATCTAAACCACAGTAGTAAATCACAAAAATGACTAAGTCTTTCAACCATAACAAGCGGTGTTCGTCAGAGTTATACTAATGCTGTATCAGCATCAGAGATTGTCTCTGACGAAGACGACTTGGTTTGGTTGAAAGACTTCAGTTAATTTTCTGATTTCTTACTGTGGTTTCGACATTGATTGTTATTTTACGTGTTTATTGTGATATCTTTTTATATACACATTTAATACACCACTACCTTCCTTCATCCCTGTGTCTTTTAACAGTAAATAAATACAAAAAAAAAATGAAATAAAATCCTTTAAAAGCCAACTATAAAATTATCATAGAAATCACTTTCTGGAGAATGATTCATGTTTAGACAGACTTAAGGAGTGATAAATAGAGAGAGAGAGAGAGTGAGTGAGAGGGGGTGATATACAGCCTTGAAAGAGGTTTGAAGAGTTACAGACAAACGAAGAGGCGGGAAAGTGACAGACAGAGTGAGAGAATGACAAACGAAATGACTGCTAGCGATGGTTGGGGGGGGGGGGGGGAGGTACAGTGATAGATTGACGAAGCCAGTGAAAAACAGAGAAAGGCAATTGATAGAGTGAAACAGACGATAAGAGGAAGAGAAAGCAGTTTCTGCTGAATCACGCCTAACAAAAGTCCTCCTATGTACTAAATATTACTCAAACTAGCAAGCATACTTCTAAAACAGCCTCAATAAAAAGGATTTTCTTTAAAAGTAAACCGTTTTAGTTAACAAATAGAAAAAATATATTCTCTATTTTAACATTCATAATATTAACCCTTCATATTTTAATTTAATTAACCCCTAATATGCAATTGCGTATTTTATATATTTACCACATTTTGTATACAAGAAATAATACTAATATATATAATCCAATATAACGTTAACTATAAAAAATAAGAAAAAAGACTAATATCTTTCAACCGTAACAAGCGGTCTTCTTCAGAGTCGTATCCCAACTAAAATGACTTGTGAAATTTTGTTATTAATAATAAAATACGTATATGTACATATATTCAAGTTTTGTTAAAATTCATGCTTATTTTGAGTTTCACGCATTTTCTACTTTTATAACCCCCCCCCCCCCCCCCCCCCCCCCCCCAAAGGTCTTAATTTAATCCGATGACTTTGTTTTTTTTTATTATGTTAACTATTTTTTGTTTTCTTTTTGAGTATATTTTTTTTATTTTCTGAATAAATCATTCTTTTTTATTATCACAGTTTATCATTCTAAAGTTTACTTTTTACCTGATTTTTTCTGTTATATTTTCATTTTTTCTCACTTCCGCATTAATTTTTATTTTTTTTATTTTGTCTTTTCTATTTTCCTCTCTTTACTAATTATCTTCCATCACTTAATAACTGTTCTCATTTTTTTTCATTTATCCAAGGCTTAAACTGTCTTCAACTGTTCCAGGATGATAACGTTGGCCACACTGTGTGTCGGTTGGTCAACCCTTGTACATCTCCACACTTGTGTTTCTTCTTCTCCTGAAGACTGCAAATAAGCCGAAAGGTGAGTACTAGTCTCTTTTATGTGTTTTAATGTTTCAACTTTATATAAATACTAGCAAACGTACCCGTCTTTGACCGAATCAAAGTGTGGAATTACTATGGAATACCATACTTTGACCGAATCAAAGTATGGTATTACTATGGAATACCATACCAATTATAATATTATAGTAATACTATAATTAGAAATTATAGAATATTAGAAAATATCATTGTTAGTACAGTGTTAAACAAATGCCTCTGTATACACCACATTAGCTGTCTATCCTTCAGGTTCATGGAAGAACAGTTGGAACCTCTGACTCTTGAGCAAGTAAACTACAGTTGACCATGTGAGAAAAACTTGGGTCTCGCTCACTTGAATTCCTGCGTTAGATGAAGTTTCCCTTTGCGACTTAGTAAACGTCATTGCGAAATAGACTCGGACGGGACTTTGCAATCGTTTCAACGGGAACAGATAGTACCTCGGAATCAATGGTATGCGTGCTATACACACAGACTCCAAATTCCACATCCAGTCATGATGTCCGTCTCTATGGCATATCTGTGCAGAGCAAACTCAGTGTCGTGTCCCATTGCACATTTCCCGGGGCACTCAAGTTTCGTAACATGAAATTTGTTACTGATACTAAATCGCAGCATGATGGTGCTCCTGCTTGAAGTTTTTACTCATCAGCAGGCAGTCCAGGAGAAAGAAATTCAGTTAGATAATGAACTGCTTCTTCATCACTAATCACTTTCTTTACTGACTTGTAAGTTCTTTTCTCGGCTTGATATAGCGTAAGAACTTGTTTGTTGATTTTTCCTGCATGTTTATATTAAGGACTGAGAATTGCTCGTTCACAAAACTATTTATTCGTAATAGATAGTACATTCTCAACTCTGGGAAACAACTTTTCAATGATATCAAATACGCAATATATTCATATGTTCCAATGAAATTAAAATCAACTAACAATACCTACTTGCCACACCTGTGTATTTTCAAAACAAATTTGTCTGTGAAGTTATGAAAATACAGCTTAAAGCCCCATAACTTCGCTTCTGTATTGAATTATCCATCACATGTCGACTATAGGAGATATACTTGTGTGGACTAAATAACTAAATAACGAGAGTGTTATTTTGAAAAATTGAGAAATATGTTAAGAAACAGGTATCAGCTAATTTTGGTGTAATTTTCAATGAATTATGTGTTAAAGAACGAATGCTACCATAATTTACATATATATATACACTTTTTCGATGAAAATACGATCCGAAATGGACAAATACAGTTGAAGTCTCCAACCGTCTCTGTACCAGTGCGCTTGGTTTCCCTTCTATATCTCTCCTGAAGACGGTTCAACCGAAAATTAGAGACTGTAAGTTTGTGTTTTTAATTTCTCTATGTTTCTTTATGTACATTGAACTTAATATATTATATATATATATATATATATATATATATTATATATATATATATATATGTGATGTGGAAGTTTTAGAGAAAGTCGGACAAATAAACTATTGTTAGTTTTTATTAAACTATACAATTGATTAATAGTCCTTTCCTTAATTTACAATGAAAACACTAACTATGATACACTGTCCATTCACAAGTGATGTCAAGACAACCAGCTGTGCAATCACAGGTCAGCCAACCAGGCAGTCCTTAGAGCAAAAGATTCAAATTTACATCTTCCTCCCTCGATGACTCTTTTTCTTCAGATAAAGAGTAAGGCACCAACTTGCTTGCATGAAACAAATTTGCTTCTTTGCGTTTCTTTCTGCACCTAACCTCATAAATAGATTTGGACACCCTCTGCGTAATTCTGAATGGACCACTTCGTACTTCATCTAATTTATTGCGGTTTAATTTATTTCCGTTTGAAATATATACTAAATCACCTTCTTTAAACTCCTGATCTTTCCTATTGTGGTCCACCCTTACTTTATTTTTATGAAAGTTCTTGTTCGAGTTTATTAATGCCTGTGCCCTTGCCTCATTTATGTCCTGGCTTGTAGATTGCAATGATACAGGTACAATTTCAGATCTTTGTCCAAAGAGTAAGAAGGCTGGTGAAAATTTTGTTGATGCATGAATGGTGTTATTATATTCTTCCACACATAATTTAGCAATAATTGTCCAAGGTCGGTTCTGATATTTGTTTTCCTTTATTTTACAGCGGACTCTATTCACGAGCGTTTGGTTCAGACGCTCGTTTAAGCCATTCGACTGAGGGTTATCCACTGCTGTAAAAATCAATTGGATATTTTTGTGTTTTATGTATTTTTTAAACTTTGAAGAATTCAATCCGCTATATTGGTCAACCATTAACATTTTAACATTATTATTTTTAACAATAGGCTCTATCAACTTTATAAAATCATATGCAGTTTGTGTACTTGATGTTCTAATCCACGCATAGCGGGTGAAATGATCCACAAGTAGATGCATATATCTCTTGGGTGATCGGTTGCCACCAAAACCTCCGATGGTGTCTATAGACATTATTTCATAAGGATATGTTGCGGGACCTAATTTTGATAATAGTCCAATCGCCCGTGAAGATCTTGTTTTATTTTTTATACAAACTTCACATTCTCTGCAAAACTTTTGAATTTGTTTGTCCATATCTTTAAAATAGAAAAGTGGTCTTAATTTTTCAGCTATTTTATTACTACCTATATGACCATAATATTGATGAACTTTAAGAATTAATTTTAAGCCAAATGTGGTTGATACATATATTCTCTTCCGATTGCGTACAAATTTATAGTTAATATCTCCTTCTTTCAAAATGTGTTTTTCTTTTGATATTTCTTGTTTTATGGTTTTCTGATCATTTCTGATTTCTTCCAGTTCAATCATATTAACTATCTGCAAACAGTTTTCACTGCTTTTAAAACATTCAAGGACTGGGTTTCTAGATAAAGAGTCGGCTTCTATATTCTCTTTTCCTTCCTTGTAAACTATTTTAAAGTTAAATTGAGATAGATATAAAATCATATCTCCCAATGCTTCATCTGTTCTGGATTTTGAGCGCAAATTGATTAATCGTTCAACTGCTGCAATGACTGAGGAACAGAAAATTCACTTTCACGTTGTGAAAAAAAATGAAGGTAAATATGAATTATTAGCTTTATCTTTGGATAAATGTGTGTGGTTTCTAGTTCCTCAAGAATTGGGAGATATTTCTGGTCATCAGGAGTTAATGGCTAACAAGACAATTGTCATAAGCAGCATGAAATCCATAAAAAATATTGGAGGTTATAGAAAAATTGCTATAGCTTTAAATGCAAATCTTAAAAAGAAATATCTTGATGACGATGGTAATTTTCGAGTAAATGATTACTATTTGGAAGAATTATCACCAGAAGAGTGCAGTCAATCTAATCCTAATGAAATTTTTTTAATGAATCGAATTAGAGAATTAGAGTTGCGAGTGGATAATCAGAATAAAATAAACTTAAATGAAATTGAACATAAATTTGTAATAAGAAAATTTGATGGAAAACTTAATGCAGTCACATGGATGGATCAATTCGAAAAAGAATGCAATAGATTTAATATCAAAGAAGGAACACTGAAAGTGGAAGTTTTAAAAATTTTCTTAGAGGGAAAGGTTAAAGAATGGTATGATGCTAACATAATGAAATTTTCTTGTTCAGACTGGCAATCATGGAAACAGTCTTTTATATTATTTTATAGTAAAAAGGGTTGGTCTCCTATTCGAAAAGCATTTGGTTTTAGGTATATCTCTGGCTCATTGATAGAATATGCTGTCACGAAAGAACGACTTCTTCTTGAGGCGGACCGAAATATGTCTGAAATGTTCAGAATTTACGAAATAGTTTATAATTTACCATTAGAGGTCCAAGATGAGTTAGACCGAGATACAATTGTAAATATCGATGGGCTCATTCGAGAACTAAAAAATATAAATGAAAGATATGTTTTCAAACGAAAAATTCTAGAAAAAGGGCGAATGGAGCCTGGTAAATAAAACCTATGGAAAACAAATGGATCCTGTAAAGAAGCCTTGCATTATATGTGTATCACATGGCTTCAAGAATCGTTTCCATCCAATTCAACTTTGTAGGAATAAAACCTTGCCAAAACAGCAGGTAAACTTAATAGAACAAAACAATGAGATTGGAAATGAACTCTATAACATGGAGTTCTACAAAACTTGTGAAGAAAAAAACTAAGAAGCCCGGGAAAATCTGCACCTTGTTCACTAATTAAAATTAAAGTCATTGTAGATAGAAAAAAGATGATCAAGGCTGTTTATGACAATGGTTCAACGTGTTCTCTCATTAATGAGAAACTGGTAAATACCTTGAAATCTAAATTAAAAGCTAACAGAAGTGCTTTAAAAAGTATTTGTGGTGTAAATTTTAGTGAATCCCGGGCAACAATACAGTTGAAAATTGGAGAAATAGAGGATACATTAGACCTATTAGTGGTAAAAAATAGTGACTTTAATTTGAATCTTTTGCTCTAAGGACTGCCTGGTTGGCTGACCTGTGATTGCACAGCTGGTTGTCTTGACATCACTTGTGAATGGACAGTGTATCATAGTTAGTGTTTTCATTGTAAATTAAGGAAAGGACTATTAATCAATTTGTGATGTGGAAGTTTTAGAGAAAGTCGGACAAATAAACTATTGTTAGTTTTTATTAAACTATACAATTGATTAATAGTCCTTTCCTTAATTTACAATGAAAACACTAACTATGATACACTGTCCATTCACAAGTGATGACAAGACAACCAGCTGTGCAATCACAGGTCAGCCAACCAGGCAGTCCTTAGAGCAAAAGATTCAAATTTACATATATATATATATATATATATATGGAGTCCCCAACCGTCTCTATACCAGTGCGCTTGGTTTCCCTTCTTTATCTCTCCTGAAGACGGTTCAACCGAAAATTAGAGACTGCAAGTTTGTGTTTTTCATTTTTCTATGTTTCTTTATGTACATTGAACATATATATATATATATCAGTAAAAGTAGAGTAGTACTACCTTTTTGAATACATACTGAATAATAAGCGATATTTCTTTATTCTGCTCTTGAAATCCACTCCTTACTTGCGTAACTTTTCCAATTTTCTGAAACCTTTTCCTAGTTTTTTATTGACTTGAAGCAATGGTTGCCAATATTTAATGTTGACTTATTTTGTTGACTAAAACTTCAGTCATAATCAATAGCTTATAACTTTAATTCATTCAACAGTAGATTTATGAATTATATAACATATAAATAAACTAATTTTGAAAAATAAACTTTTACTCGTGAAGTTCCATTTTATATAATTATTTTATATATAACTAGCAAACGTACCCGTCTTTGACGGAATCAAAAATTCTATTATACTTGGTATTCCAAAATATCAATTATAGTATTATACTAATACTACAATTAGAAGTTATAGAATAGTAGAAAATACCATTATTAGTACAGTGCTAAACAAATGCCTCTGTATACAAAGATTACATTTTAAGTTAGACATACACAAATCTACAATCAATGTTTCAGCTTTATATGTCTTATGGTGGCAATATTTTGTGGACAAACCGACAGACAGAAATTATTCTAAGCGTACATGTGGCTACTCTGAAGTATGAAACGTAAAGAAAACTTGAAATGAGTTAGTTCTAATTAACGTGCTCCCAGTCAAAAGCTAGCACGCAAGCCACTGGGCTACTCCGGTTCCATACCTTACTTTATTACCAGTGTTTATATTACGCAAATATTAAATTAAAAAAAAATATTTTTGTTGTATTTATTTATAATACATTTGCACTACTGTCATCGGCGAGCAAGCAAGCTACTGGCTACCCTGGCTAGATCCCTTTACTTTATTACCATTTTTTATATTATCCACATTTTAAATTCAAAAAAATATTTGTTTGTTACATTTATTTATAATACATTTGCACTACTGTCATCGGCGATCACGCAAGCCACTGGGCTACTCTGGTTCCATACCTTACAATATTACCAGTGTATTTATTAAGCAAATATTAAATTAAAAAAAAGTTTACAGTTATATATAATACATAGCAAACATACCCGTCTTTGACGGAAATTAAAGTTCCGTCATTTTTGGTATTCCAAAATGTCATTAGAAATTATAGAACAGTAGAAAATACCATTTTTACTACAGTGTTAAACAAATGCCTCTAAATACACTACATTAGCTGTCTGTCCTTCAGGTTCATGGTAGAAGAAAGAGTTGAAACCTCTGACCCTTGAGCAAGTAAACTACATTTGACCATGTGAGAAAAACTTGGTTTCGCTACCTTGTATTCCTACGTTAGATGAAGTCTCCCTTTGCGACTTAAATTAGTTAAAGTCATTGCGAAATAGAGTCTGATCGGACTTTGCAATCATTTCAACGTAAACAGACAGTGGCTCGGAATCAATGGTATGTGTGGTATAAACACAGACTCCCCAATACCACATCCAGTCATTATGTCCGCCTCTATGGCATATCTGTGTAGAGCATGAACTCAGAGTCGTGTCCCGTTGCACAGTTTTGGGGCACTCATGTTTCGTAACATGAAATTTGTTACTGCTAATAAATTGAAGCATGATTGGTTCTCCTACTTTAAGTTTTTACTCATGAGCAGGCAGTCCAGGAGAAATAAATTCAGAGTCAAGAAATTCAATTAGATAATGAACTGCTTCTTCATCACTAATCCAATGTCTTTACTGACTTGTAAGGTCTTCCTCGGTATGATATAGCGTAAGAACTTGTTTGTTGATTTTTCCTGCCTGTCCGTATTAAGAGTTGAGAATTGCTCGTTTACAAAACTATTTATTCGTAATAGATAGTACATCCTCAACTCTGGGAAACACTTTTTCAAAGATGTCAAATACGCAATATATTCATATGCTCCCATGAAATTAAAATCAACTAACAATACCTACTTGCTTCACCTGTGTATTTTCAAAACAAACTTGTCTGTGAAGTTAGGAAAATACGCTTAAAGCCCTATAACTTCGTTTCTGTACTTAATTATGAATCTATTTAGAGCCCATTTTTTAAGTTAGACCTACCCAAATCTAGTGTAAAAATTTCAGCTTTATATGTCTTATGGTAGCTGAGTTTACTTGTGACAAAGTTTTGCGGACAAACAGACAAACCGACAAACAGACAAACCGACAAACCGACAAACCGACAGAAATTTTTCTAAGGGTGGATTCGGTTTCTCCAATGTATGAAACGTAAAGAAAACTTGAATTGAGTCAGTTCTAAGCAATGTACAGACAAAATCATTATTTTATTTATATAGATATCCATTTTATTCCCTTTAATAAGGGAAATAAAAGAGGGTTTAAGGATAACACACAATTACAGTTTCTAATTTTGCGGTTTAGCCATCATCAGGAGAAAAGAGATAGGGAAGCCCAAGCACATTTGCGAAGGGACAATTGGTTTTTCAGATGTGCTCATGTTGCTATCCTTAGGCACATTTTTATACTTACCCTAAAGATAAGGATATTATCTCGACTGGAGGCCAGTAGAAACTTGTCTATTCACCCTAGCACAAGCATGGGCAACCTACGGCCCGCGGGCCACAAGCGGCCCAACACGTGTTTTTGTGCGGCCCTCGGAGATTATCTGGAATTCTATATAAATACTCGTATTAAAAATTCATTTGGACTTTTGGAAGAAAATTACATTTGAGAGAGGGAGAGAGAGAGAATGGGAGAGAGAGAGCTCAATAGTAACAAATATTTTAGTTTTTTCTTATATGACGCACTAATCTTTTGAAGATTGTGTCGTAATAATTGTTTCCCATAATAAAATAATGAGATATGAATAACAATTTTCATTATAAGAACAATAATCAGACAGTGCTAATGTCCTAGTAGACGATGCAGTTATCAACAAAAAAAAAAAGAAAGAAAGAAAAATAAAAAAGTTAAATAATTGTTGACACATTAATATAGCGCATAGTCCAACGACCAACGACCAACGACCAACGATTCTTTCCGCGCACTGTTGTGCACGTTGTATTAGCAGTTCCAGGTCACGGACCTACTACTGCTGAATTATTGTCCTGCTGTGGCGGTGGGGTCAGTAAGTAAATGTCTGTACTTTTTTTTTTTTTTTTTTATAATTATGTGGTTCGTCCGTTTACGTCATTTCGTGGTCGTTTGGTCTCATTGTGTCGTGTCTTGTCAGTCTTTTTCAAGGGTTTGGCCTTCTATTTTAATACAGCTTCTAATGTGGATGTGTTTGGGGAATTATTTGGGATAGGCTTTGGATAAGGGGGTTTGGATGGGTTGGAATTTTCGTGTCCTCATTGGTCACCAGTCTACTCGTGAATTGGTCAATTGTTTCTAACCTGAGGTCTCTTTGAATATCCACATTTCTGGCACACCAAGGTGCCCCAGCCATAAGACGTGCGCATTTATTTTGAACTATCTGTATAAGTGTTTTATTAGTTCTTGCAGCTTGTAACCAGGTCGAGCATCCATAAGTCATGCTAGCCCTAATTACCACCTTATAAATGAGGTCCTTTACTACCTGTGGAGTATTCTTCGACTTCAGGATAGGATATAAATTTGACATTAGTGCCAGACCCAATTTATATCTATTTTTCAGATGGTGTTTGAACGTGAGCCTGCTGTCAATTATTATTCCCAGGTATTTGGCCTGGGATCTGTAAGGTATTAACTGGCGACTAATAAAGACGGGGGGAGGTTGCTTGGGTGTCCCTTTACTGAATTGTATGTGGAAGCGCATAGTATGTATTTCTATATATTTATAGAAATACATTATACATATAAGCTATATATATATCGAAATACCATAGAAATTACCATGCGGCCTGCAGTACACATTTAGGTTCCCATGCCTGCCCTAGCAAATATTCTTCAACGTTTAGATGAAGAAAAAGAAAAAAAATTATATGCAGACTTAGAAAAACTAAGGCAGAAAATATTTTCAGCTAAATTCCTTCAATTATTCAATTATCTACATATATTACACTGATGCCTCGATTTATAGCTATGCTGGAACACGTGTAGCTGTTTGGTCCATGTTTTTCAATATTTTTGGTCCTGTTTTGTTTGTTGTTTATGTAATATAAAATATTTATTTCAACCAGAGCTGTAAAAAAGCTGACCCTGTAGAAAAGCTAAAAATAGTCAATTTAACAGTATCACAGAAACTTGACTAAAAAGTTGAGTTAAAGTACAGTAGTATTGGAAACTTCGTACAATCGGGAATACCGGACCGGTGTTCACCCCTTTTAGTCTGTTAAGCCGAGGCATGACTATATGTACGAGGTATGTAAATAAAGTAGTGAGACTGATTTTTTTTAAATTTTCTATTCAAATATAATTACAATGTGATAATGTCACCTTCAAAATAGTTCCCTTCGGAAGCCACACAGCGCTGGAGACGGTCCTTCCAATCATTGTAGCATTGCTGGAACTCGGATTCTGGAATGGCCTTCAGCTGGTCGGTTACAGCAGTTTGTATGTTTTGTAGTGTCCCGAAATGAGTTCCCTTGAGGTGATTTTTCAATCTCGGGAAGAGGAAAAAGTCACAAGGACTCAAGTCTGGTGAATAAGGAGGCTGAGGAGCAACAGGAATGTTTTTACTGGCCAAAAACTCGTTTATTGAGATGGTTTTGGGAAAGGTTTTTCGGAACCATTTTCGCACAAATTTATCTCATCTCCAATTCATTGGTCAAAATGTGATGAACGGAGGTGTGATTCAAATTCAACTGTTCCCCGATCATTCTGACTGTCAAGCGTCGATCTGAACGCACAAGGTTCCGTACTCTGTTGACATTTTCATCGGTGTTTGCACTTGAAGGCCTTCCGCTTCGTGGTTCATCTTCAATCGACTGAACCACATCGATTTTCATCTGTTCACTCTTCCTTCTGAAAATTCCTTAAACCACCGAAAAACCTGTGCCCTTGATAAAACACGTTCTCCATAGGCCTCCTGAAGTTTTTCAAAAGTTTCGGTTGCATTATGTCCAAGTCTGAAGCAAAATTTGATTGCACACCGCTGCTCAACTTTGAGGTCACTCATTTTTAAAACGCTCAAGAAAAAACCATTTCACGAAAACCAACGCTACGGACAAACAAATGACTGTGGCGAGTTCAGATTCATACTGGAGGCGCATCACACGTGTACCTGACGCTACTCAAGGCCACGCGTCTCCAGCGTTGCCAGATCAAAAGCGACGTTACCAGTCTCACTACTTTATTTACACACCTCGTATATATATATTCGATGAAAATACGATCCGAAATGCACAAATACAGTTCAATGTACATAAAGAAACATAGAGAAATTAAAGACACACACCTACAGTCTCTAATTTTCGGTTGAACCTTGTTGGAGAAAGTTTTTGGACAACATTGTTGGTCTCCAACCGTCTCTGTACCAGTGCGCTTGGTTTCCCTCTCTTATCTTTTCTGAAGACGGTTCAACCGAAAATTGGAGACTGTAAGTGTGTATTTTTAATTTCTCTTGTTTCTTTATGTACATTGAACTATATATATAACAATTCAAAATTGAGGATAGGTAGCACCAAAGTAAAGAAACACACTTACAAACTCAAATTTTCGGGCAATCCGTCTTCAGGAGAATAGAGAATGGGAGACCAAACACGTAGTAGACGCAACGGCTAGTAACCCGTTACGTATAATAAAATAGTATATGTTTATATATTGTCAAAAGGAAATACGAGTATTGCAAAATTTAAATTTTGATTTTTAACGTCTGCTTACTAATGACATGATATTATTGATCTAGTGTATTTTTTTTTCTTTTGATGACAAATCTGTTCACAATAAGGAAGTTTTTTTATTGTAAGTTGTATATATTGTAAAAGAAAATGCCAGTTTTTCGATTTTAATTTCGTTAATTTCGATTTTAACATCTGCTTAGTAATAACGTCATGCTATCGAAGTGGGGCATTTTTTTTTTTTTTGTATTGGTAAAACCGCTATCAATAAGGATTTTTTCCAATCAGAATTTCACCATAAAATATTAACTTATTAATATTACTTATTTTTTTACAATAAGCTGTTGTATTTTTTTTTACAAAGCATATACGTATGGATTGTAAAAAAAAAATTACGACTTTTTGAGCAACTATCTAACTTTTCACATGTAAACATTTAGTAATTTTATCTGAGAATCTATCTGTTGTAAAGAACGAGCATATATCGTGTATCATATATATGCTGATAGCGGGTGAGCAAATCGGAATGAAGCAACTAAATTGATGCTGATGATGATGATGAGTTAATGTGGAAAGTTAATTGAAGTTGTCTGAGGAAGGGAAGGATAGGATCAACTATTTAATGGTAGATGGAGAGATTTGAGGTATTTGTCGTGGAATGCATATTCGAGGTATCAAGGGGTTTGCAAGAGGCTGATATCTCCCGATATTTGGTCGATCCACTCGCCAGCTCTCCTAATTTACTACTCGAATTCCTTTACAGCCAACTAAAACTCCTCATATACATACAAACTCTTTAATCAACTCCAATATTACCAAAAAAAAAAGAGAAAGAAATCAGTAATTTACATTAATTCATTACTTGTGCTATCTATTATAGTTGGTTATTTACTCATTAAGTTAAAAAAGCAAAAAAAAATGAAAGGTGGTCTGCACTCAACTTCACTATACCACCATTATTAAAAAAAATGATAAATCATATTAAGTGATTTAGTTTAATCTGCTACTAGATGTTATAGATATTAGTATGATAATTTATTACTCTTAAAAAGTATTGTGCTTTTATTCGACTCTGTTTCTACAATGAAAATAAACTTTCAATATTAGCATCAATTTTAAAATTCAAATTTGAAATATTTGAGAATTGAAATAAAAAAGTATAGTTCAATAAAATTTATTTTATTAAATTTAAAAATTTATAGGCCTTTTATAAAATCTATTTTTCTGGAAATGTATGTAATTATTATTTGTTTTAAATATTTTTTTGTAAATTTCTGTTAACATTTCGCGAATCTTTGCGCTAATT
The DNA here is from genome assembly GCA_026182355.1 of Hermatobates lingyangjiaoensis. Classification (NCBI taxonomy): domain Eukaryota; kingdom Metazoa; phylum Arthropoda; class Insecta; order Hemiptera; family Hermatobatidae; genus Hermatobates; species Hermatobates lingyangjiaoensis. The sequence continues at coordinate 644,299 of JAPFBL010000126.1, read as the reverse complement.
ATTATTTTAAAATGTTAGGTCAACTTTTCTTCTTTTTGAGAGTTGTTTCGTTTCTTCTTTTTGAGAGTTGTTTCGTTTCTTCTTTTTGAGAGTTGTTTCGTTTCTTCTTTTTGAGAGTTGTTTCGTTTCTTCTTTTTGAGAGTTGTTTCGTTTCTTCTTTTTGAGAGTTGTTTCGTTTCTTCTTTTTGAGAGTTGTTTCGTTTCTTCTTTTTGAGAGTTGTTTCGTTTCTTCTTTTTGAGAGTTGTTTCGTTTCTTCTTTTTGAGAGTTGTTTCGTTTCTTCTTTTTACTTGTTTGTCTTGTTCACCATTGAATTTGGTTTGTTAAATGTTTTATGTATACTGTTATATTATATATAGTATATCACAAAAAGTAAAACGACTGAGATCTTTTTTTTCTCGTTTTTTATTATTTATTGTAAAACAAGAGTTTCTCGTTATTTATGTGTGGTTTGAACATTGATTGTTATTGCAAGTGTTTATAGTGAAATCTTGTTATCCATGAAAACTATGTGCGATACCTACTCCTATTTTTATGATCAGTTGGTATTTGACTCTGACGAAGACCGCTTGTTACGGTTGAAAGATCTTAGTCTTTTTTCTCGTTTGTTATTGTGGTTTCAACATTGATTGTTATTTCAAGTGTTTATGTAAAATCTTCTTATTATATATAGTATTGAGTTTCTTGGAGGCATTGAAGCTCACTGGGGTACTGTAGTACAGAAGGGAGAAAGTACAATAGTTCTTAAGACGCAGTACTATAATCACCCTCAATAAATAAATATGCTTTTTTTTTTTTATTTTTAGTAATGTGATCGAGATTTTCTTATACTATCCGTAAAGGAAATTTGTATTTTTGAATTATTTATGCTTAACAATTATAAATTGAAATATAAACAAAAGAAAAAAGAAAAGAAACATTTGACAAATGATAAGAAAATTTCAAGAATACCGGATAAAAATTATACTTTACTTTGTTTAACAGAAATAAGCCTGAAGCAGTTCCACAGGGGAAACCTTTCATGGCTGGTGAAATTGTCGTTGAAACTCTATCTCAGGCAAACCTCCACGCACACACACTCTTTCACTCTGTCTGTCTTGTGTGGTGATACATCTAAAAGATGCACCGAGCTCAAGCTTTTCTCCTTGTCTAAAGAGTAATGGAATGTGTCTTTCCTTTCTCTTTCCAACCCTAACCCCCTGAGCCCCCCCCCCCCTGCACCCCCCAAAGAAGAATTTCGTCTATCTCTCACATGTTTGAAAACTACTGAGGCAAGAATACAATTACAAACTATACTCATTCTTGATATTACTAAAACAAGAATTACAGTTTAATTGAACATATATAAACACTAAATAAACTTTTGTATACATTAATATATCCAGAGAGGAATTTAAGTTTAAATACATTTTATAAAATGTATTGATCCTCCTCAGTCCTCTAATTCAGTAATTTCATAATTTAATCATCTATTTGTAAACGAAAACAGTAGGTTTTTTCTTCAGAATTTGTTAATTTTATGTAAAAAAAATAAAATTATAAATTATTATTTGTTTAATCCGTAATTGTGTGGTATTTACTTGTTTTCACTGGACCAACCCGTCAGCACCACATCCTTGGTGTCTTCCTGATGATGAACACAAAGTGTTCGAAACGCGTTGTTGCTTTTGAATAAAACTTCATTTGGTTGAGACTTTTGTTTGTTTATCCATTTTACCTCAGAATGACAAAATTATAAGTATGAAGTGTTATATAATGCTATATTATACTTGGTACGATACAGGAAAAAAAGTATGTTATTCTTTGTATGGTAACTACCTTCAAATCGCGTTTTGTGTGTGATATTAATATTTGATAAATTTACTGAAATTATATATCGTGACCAAATCTAAGTAACTGTAGTCTAATTTCTTGGCCATCTAAGTAACTGTAGTCTAATTTCTTGACCATCTAAGTGACTGTAGTCTAATTTCTTGACCATCTAAGTGACTGTAGTCTAATTTCTTGACCATCTAAGTGACTGTACCCAAGGAGTCAGATAAGGTTAGTAGTAGGTCTACTGACAGGAAACGAGTGCTTTAGAAGTCACTTTAAACATTTCGGTCTTCTAAGAGGATGGACAGAGTGTAGACGATGCAATCTTCGAGGCAGAAGAAAATGCAATCCAGATATTTCGAGACTGTACTGCGCTAGAAAGCAGTAGACAGTTAATCCCCAACCTGAAGTCTCGCTGCGTTGAACACGCTGCATACCTTAGCAAATTGGTGAAGGGGACGGACCTCGGGCAACAGTTCTAGACACTGATCTGAGTCATTGTACCCAAACGTCCAATCAACAAAATGACTATAAGGGCTGACATTTTAACCTGCGAGGGGAACGGTTTCTAAAGAAAAAAAACAATTCTTGACCATCTAAGTGACTGTAGTCTAATTTCTTGACCGTCTAAGTGACTGTAGTCTAATTTCATGACAATCTAAGTAATTTAATTTCTTGACCATTTAGGTGACTGTAATCTAATTTATTGACCATCTAAGTGACTGTTACTTTACCATAAATAAAATTTAGCTACCATGAAAACCGATAAGTATCCCAATAGTTTATTAAGCATATTACTTTCATTATGCTGCAGTATAGTAATCTTTAAACTACATTGATCTATATTTCATAATTTATTTGAATTGTAAGGTTAATAGATGTACATTTATAGAATGATACTTTAAAGTCACATTAATGCGCTTTATTCGTTACGATACATACCTGTAAATTATTTGTATAATTTATTTGGGACTATCTAAAGCACTAGGGGGCCAGGGTAGCTCAGTGGTTAAAGTACTCGCCTCAGGGCTGATAGTCTAGGGTTCGACCCCCATCTGGCCCTCGATTTATTCACTCGTGAGGTGAATAAATCTGAGTACGTCGTCCCTCGAAGAGGACTTTAAGCCATTGGTTCCGAGCCTGTACGATATCAGATACTCTTAAATCCCTACTCGAAATACACTTGAGTTAGGCAAAATTTAAGACTCCCAATGTAGAATCTGTAGATTAAGGCTCCGTATGTTTTGGGAGAAAGTAACTTCCTTTCTCCTTCTTCGGGATGGTCTTCTTCGGGTCCTCAGGTGTACTTGTGGGAGGTTCCCACTAGTTAGCGCTTTTGGACCCTCTGCGCTTCCGGAGGATGGTCTCCAGACTTCCTTCTCCTTTCAAGGGAAAATCCCTGAAGCTCTATCGGTGGTATTTTGTCCGCTCTGGCAAAGCACCACAAACCGGAGTAAAGGCTATTTACTCAAGGGGGTCGCCTGGTACCCCTGAGGCTCCGTTCATAATACAGAAACCCCTGTATCCTACATCCTTCAGCACGGATCGCATAACACCTTAGATTGGGGCTGGGATAAAAGGATTTAGGAAGGATGGGAAACGAAGGTGGTCAGGCCCAGCCCCTGATCACCTTCTCCTCCTCTTTCGTTTGTCCCTGTATATAGCAGGTTGACAGGGTAGCCTCGTGAAGACCGAAAGTCGGAGTTGAGTGTTAGAGGCTATTAGAGGCGCTTAATCACTCTATTACTACCCCGAGGATCGGTTTATAAATTAAAAAAAAAATAAAAAATCTAATGCAGTGTAGGCGCGTCATCTTGCAGTGGAAGCGACATTTCAGTAAACCCTTGACATTTTCCCATCAGCGAGATAAGTCCTTAATAGCAGGTTATAACTACTTTACTTCCATCATCAAATCTCATCAACTAATCTTTCAAAATCACTCACATCGTCAGGCATTTGCTCTTTTCAATCATCATTTATTATCAAGTTTATACAAGAATCAAAAATGATAGTGTTAGATAATATAATCACCTATGTTAATATGTCTTATACTTTATTTAAGTTTACAATTATATCAGGTGAAGTACAAAACTTGGGAGTTAACAGTATATAGCAACAACATGTAGAAGAAAATATATTTATTATTATTATTACAAATAATTAATAAATAAATGCTAATAGCTTAAAAGAATATATATATATATATATATACTTTTTCGTTGGAAATACGATCCGAAATAGACAAATATAGTTCAATGTAGAAAAAGAAACAGAGAAATCAAAAGCACACACTTACAGTAACCGTCTCTGAACCAGTGCGCTTGGTTTCCCTCTCTTATCTCTCCTGAAGACGATTCAAACCGAAAATTAGAGACTGTAAGTTTGTGATTTTGAATTACAGAAAGGTTACATAAAGTGAAGCTGACCAGGGACTTGCTTACAAACAACACTGAAATATTATATCAAGAAAGAGATCATGGCAGATTAGGTATTATAGAGGCCCTGAATATATTGGAAATGAGGCCCAGTATAAATAATCAAACTGCAAATTTTGCAAAAGTATTGAAGTTGCACATGGGATAGTTCCAACCTCAACAAATAGGGAATTTAACAAGAACAGAAGAAACTGAAGACTCACCTGCAGACATGTAACCTGCCAGTTTCAATGTTTACTTTATATTTCTATCGTGTTATTTGAGTGTTAAAATTAAGGTTTAGATAAAATTGTTAAATAGTTTTTAAGATACTATAGTTGTGTTCAAAAATCACCCTGTAGATGGTCAAAGAAGACCGAAACGTTGGTAGTAATAAATACGATTAAAAATGGACAGCAAATCATAATGTGAGTTAATATACCTAGTTCCTGGAGAATTTAAAAGACTAATACGAGATTTGGAAAAGATATCTAAAAAATTGATCAAGACAAAAGTAGGCAGAAAATTTAATCTCACATGTATAAATGAAGGACTGTTCCCCAGATATACGAATATATGTAATAAATGAAATGCGATCCAGAAGGACTGAAATATTTAAAATAAACTGTGTTATATAGAAAGAAACGTAACAGAGGACTCACTTTTCAATATTTCAACTGTTATGGTGGTCGTCCTCAGGAGAAGAAGCAGTGCTGCTGGGAAGGAGAAAATAAAAAATAAACTAAGGAGTCGAGAATGAAAGAAATTTAAAGAAGAATAAAGGGGAAGAAAATATATATTTATATCATGTATAACATGTTGTCATGGATAAAAAGATTTCACATAAACACGTGAAATAAAAATCAATGATCAAACGAAAATATGAAATGGGAAAACAAGACATGATCTTTCAACAGTAACAAGCGGTCTTCGTCAGAGTCAAAAACCCAAAAACTCAGTTGGGTTTTTGACTCTGACGACAACAGCTTGTTACGGTTGAAAGATCTTAGTCTTTTTTCCCATTTCATATTTTGGCTTGATCATTTATATACATATATAAATTATGAATCAACAATAACTCGATATAATATATGAATTAAACAACCACAATAAACAAACATATATTCGATACAATGCTCTAAGGCCTTTCGTTACAACATCATCAGAGAGCTATGTTGTTACGGAATATCAGAGATGATGTTGTAACGAAAGGCCTTAGAGCATTGTATCTAATATAAATTTGTTTATTGTGGTTATATATTGTGTTAAACTGAATTGGCATTATGAAACATACCTTTCTTTTAAGCAGTTTTTCATATTTTCTGGCTAATTTCAATTCGTCTTGATTCAGCTGGTGAATTATATCAGCAAAACTCCGGTTGGATATCACTATTTATTAACTTACATTTTACACAAGATTTTACAACTAAATTAAAATAAACTTATACACGTTTTGTATAAAAGAATATCTGCTCCCTATTTATACTTATATATATATATATATATATATATATATATTATATATATTCTCTTGTCGGACCGACAGATTTATATATATAGTATATATATACTTATATAACAGATTCAATAATATATCGACCATTTATATATATATATATATTATATATATAATATTCGACCTATACTTATATATATATATATATACTTATATATACTCTTGACTCATGAGTCATAGCTAAGTATATATATACTTATATATATATATATATATATATATATAGTAGTTAAATGATATGACGTATAAATATATCGAAACGTTGCTTCATTGCCTGTTCCCAACGATTCACCAAGTATGACAGATTTGTTGAATATGATTTTTACTTACTCCTGTATTACCAACAAAATACATGTTCTAAACTTTACTGTTTTGATGAATATTTTTATAAATTAAAAAACTATTACTATTTTGACATTAATTGTACAAAAACTTGAATCGATTGTTTTATAAGTAATTTGGGGGGTATTTTGGGAATTTGTTTCTGTTTGAATCTATTATGCAACAGATTAATTGAAGGTGGTTAGAGGTTCTTATAATAGAGGTGGTTATATGAATTATACAATAATGCCATTATTGAAAGACTATTGATAAAAGTGAAGTTAATTATATGTTTTGGTGTATCCAAGGGATGGAATAGTTGACTTTTGTTGAAAGGGGAGGAGGTCAGTCGACGAAATGCCACTAGAGGACCTTGTTATGGTACGCTCTGTTATGTCTGTCTCCAAGATAGTCGCCCTCTTTGACTCCTCCGCCATGCCTCGTCTTTTCAACACCTATCTAACAACCATAACCTTTCTAGTTTCCTTCAGTATAATCAACCAGATATCCGCCTCAACCTCTTTCAAGTCATCCCAACAAGCCAGTCTTCTCGACTTCATATTGCTTCAAATACAAAACATCGGCTTTTCAACAAGCTATATTATATGCATTTTTAAAAACAAAGGCTTATCAATAACATTCAAACAGATTTTCACCTATTTCAATCAAATTGATAACACCCTTACATTTTTAGGACATTCAATAAATTATTCTTCAAAGCAATTTTTAGCTTTATTTATTTTATATAACGGCTTTAATTTGATTTTTTTCTCCGTTTTTTTTTATTTTTCAATTATAGATGCAAACAATATACAAACTTTAAATCTCGTCGTTTTATTTATCGCCTGTTGCGGTATTAATTTTGAATCTAAGCAAATCATTTGTTTTCTAACTATTTTTAATTACCAAATGGAAACATTAATCTCTGGCTTAAAGAAATATAGGGAAAAAAAACATTTTGCTGATAATTTCAATGGATACGAATATTTAGATGTAGTTTCAAAACTGTATGGAAAGTTGGTGGATGTTTTTAAAATGGTCAATGATTTTTATTCGAGTCAAAGTCTTGTGATCATGGCCTGTTTGTTTTATGTTGAGACAGAGATTCTATTCCTTAACCTCATCTACATTGATGTCTTGCCCAACGCCATGATCCTATTCATGATGTTATGGTTAGCCTTGGCTACTACTCTATTACTCGAACTTCTTTTTAGTTGCAATTCAGCAAATCAACTGGTAAGAATATGAAGTGATATTATGTTCAAAATATTATACATTTCAATTATTATCAATTAATAAATATTAATCATCTACATGTATATAAAGTTCGTCAGTTTGTTTGTTTGTTTGTCTGCCTTTTTGTTTGTTGGTTGGTTGGTTGGTTTGTTTATGGTTAGTTTGGTTTTTGTTTGTTTTTTATGGTTTGTTTGTTTATGGTTTGTTTGTTTGTTCGTTCACCAATTTTCTGTGGAAGGAGAGACCTGACATTATTATAATCTTTACTTGTGATTGTTGTGATATTGTTGTGATTTGTTCACCAATTTTCTGTGGAAGTAGAGACCTGAAATTATTACAATCTTTACTTGTGATTGTTGTGATTTGTTCACCAATTTTCTGTGGAAGGAGAGACCTGAAATTATTACAATCTTTACTTCTGATTGTTGTGATTTGTTCTAGAGAGTGCAAGAAAAATCTAATTAAACAATGACATATTATTATTATTATTATGCCAATATTTTTCATTTATTTCAAAAAAAATTATTAATTTTTGTCAATTACACTTTCTACACTAATACTCCATGTGTTCGACTTTTCTTCATATATATATATATATATATATATATTTGTAAATTTGGGGAGCAATCCTTCTTTTATACATGTTTTGTTGAACGACCTTTGTACTGTGGCATGAATATACGAAGTTCATATATGAAATTTCATTGTCCATCTTTAAAGTTTTCTCACCTTTGAAAAACTTTTCACTCTCACCTTTCAAAAGAAAGATTTAAAACAAAGGTGAGAAAACTTGAAAGATGGACAATGAAATTTATTCATGCCACAGTACAAAAGTCGTTCAACAAAACATATATATATATGCTGTTTGAATCAATTTATTTAAGTAATGCTGTTTGAATAATTTTATTTAAGGAATGCTGTTTAAATGAATTTATTTAAGTAATGATTCAACATGAATCAATTATTTGATTTTTTAGGAATTATTTTTTGTTTCTTATAATCCATGTTAATCTCCTTTGTTAGCTCTATAAAGCATAGTGATAAAGAAATATATTTTGAGATTTACACGGATTTATACGTTTCAAGGTCCATAAAATCTAGTTTTCATTATGTTTTCCTAACTTTTGAATTACGGGTAAAGTTCTCCCCTGTATTTTATGCCAAAACGTATATTAATTTCTGGCCCACTATTCTAACAGTATTAGGTTATTTAATTTTGCATGGAATATTCTCTTAATATAAATATTATATGATAAAATATCATAAATTATAAAAATTAAAAAGACTTTAACAATCGAGTTCCATGCGCAGTAACTTGTCAGATTGTTTTAGAACTATTATTCTATTTTTGTTTTAACTAAAGAAATGGATATAGTCACATTAAAAATGAATTAATTATATTTATTGTTTATGAGTTTGGTAATATACGATATCGAGATTATAATAAATTCAAAATAAATTATTGTTAACTAGTTTAATTTCTTTATGTTATTCCAAACATTCATATCTTTACAATGTCTTCCCTTATAGATAACATATTTATCACAACCTGAAAATATCTTATATCTAATTATATACAATTGAGTTAAAATACGTATTTATATCCGTGATTTTGGAAGGTAACGTTAGTCCCATTGATGATGCAGCCATTGCGAAACCGGTCGGGCGTCTTCACCAGCGATAGACGAGGTATGACGGTTAATAATAATATCTTATATACAATATATCTTATTAATTAATTCAGAATCTATCTTTCTTTAACTTTAACTATAACGTGAAGTAAAGTCACAGAAACTTAAATTCAGTGTAATAATTTTTTTTTATAACTTTAAATTAAGCACAAACTAAACTAGTTATAATAGTTATTTGATGTATACTTCGAATGGTAGTCCAGCTTAATAATTAAGTAAGAATATTATAAGTTGTACATGTCTAAATCTATATTATTCACTAATTTCTGGAATGTTTGATGGTGTCTTTTCACAATTTCACTGTGTTCCTCAAGCCATGTACCACCTGAGGTCAGCACCTCTCTGACAAGGTCTACTCTTATTCCTTCCAAGAGTTCACTCTCAAACAATAAGTGGTCCCATGTCTGACAAGCCGACATTTCACTATCATTGATACAACACAACTTTCTCACTCGTCATTGTAGTATATTACTTCCATCGTCAGAACTCTTATTATATTCGCAACTTTACTTATTCACTTAAGCAATCAAACATAATACTATAGTTACTTGTTTAAATATATTCTTGAAGTATTTCGTATCCACGTATTTTAAGAAGTAAAACTTATTCAACAATTGAAACTACAAAACTGAATAAATTATCTTTCAATGAAATAAGAAAACTTTTATCTATTGACTGAAATAATATTATAACTTTTAAATTAGTTATTCAATATTCAGAAGGCAATACTGTCAGATAGATAATATTGCAAAGAAATCACGTAACACGATACTAAAACAAATCACCACTAAAGTATCTGAAATTTCAATTCACTTTAAACAGTTTTAGCTCTTATCAAGGGCTACTAACTCAGTTGTATTTTCTTATTGATTACTCTCTGACTGGCCCCTGACCCTAAAAAATGATTTCCCTGCATAAATAACAGCTGATTAATTCAAGTTGTGCCTATTAATACTCCATGGTGCTATGTCTTCCTTTCTTTTGACTTCTGTAAAAGGTTTGAATTAATCAAAATAAAATATATATTATATTTATTAGCATTCAAATATATATTATATGTAATATACAGTTCAATGTACATAAAGAAACATAGAGAAATTAAAAGCACACGCTTACAGTCTATAATTTTCGGTTGAACCGTCTTGAGGAGAGATAAGAGAGGGAAACCAAGCGCACTAGTACAGAGACGGTTGGAGACCCAATCTCCAGTCTCCAATAGTCTCTGTGCCAGTGAGCTTGGTTTCCCTCTCTTATCTCTCCTGAAGACGGTTCAACCGAAAATTATAGACTGTAAGTGTGTGCTTTTAATTTCTCTAAGTTTCTTTATGTACATTGAACACTATTTGTCCATTTCGGATCGTATTTTCATCGAAAAAGTGTTATATGTAATATATATTTATTAATTATTTTTATATATAAATTCATGGGGATGGGAGACGATAAATTTAATAAATTATTAAATATAATTGACGTTTTGAATTTTTAAGTGTATTTTATGTATTTAAACATATTAAATATATAAAAGTATAATCAACTATTTGAAAAAGCATATCTTAGTTCAGTAGAGTACAAAAAGAACACGCATAAAAGAGATCACAGAAACTCGACTACTATATTTCGACTACGTCGTCACCAGGTAGACAGATCGTATTGTTTGACTAAGGGAGCAGTGGTTTCTAAACATTTTTTCTCCCCGCACCCCCTAAATAAATTTCTGGAACTTTACCCTCCCTTTAATATCATGAAACAACTTTAGCTCAGTGGTTAACATACTCGACTCCTAACTGGTAGGCCCAGGGTTCGATCCTCAGCTGGTCCTCGTAATTTCGTCTCTCACCCTCCAGCATCCCTGGAATGTCGTCTCGCACCCCCCAGTACCCCCTGTATATTATTCAGGAGGAAGGTGAATAAATCTGAGCACGTCGTTAAGACGTCGGTCCCGATCCTGTATGATGTCAACTATTCGTTAAAAATCCCTATTCTAAATACACCTTAGTCAGGCAAAATTTAGGACTCCCAATTTAAAATCAACTGGTAACATGGCTCGCTCATTACAAAATGGGTGCCAAATAATAAATGAGCCACAATTTTCGCCCCTAGAACAGCCCTAAAATTGAAAGCCTTATATGTATAGGCGTTGGAAAACCAATTTTCATATAATGGTATTTATTATGCTCAAGGATAAATATAACAAACGGAATCAAATACATAGAGTCTGTAACAAAAGAAAGCATACATTACATGATTTTTTTTGCCTTGAAATATGTTCAAAATAATAAAATCCTTGAAATATTTGAAAATAATAATATCATACTTCATCAATATTATGAATGATTCATACTTCTAAAAATTGTTTACAAATTTTAATTTTATTCACTTTTTTGCTGCTGTTTGTTGTCTAGCGCTTTTCAATATATGAAAAAATCTTACTTATATGAACTTTTTTCATCTAAACAAATATACCACAATCCAAGACGTGAATTATATTGATAAAATGAAAAGAAATAAAATGTTTTCTAACAAACTCAATGAATATCTTTAATCATGAGAAATAGAAATATGACAAATATTTGAATAATAATAATGTCCTATTATTTAGAACTTTTCTAGCATCCCCTGAAATTTCTTTTCGCACTCTCCCCCCTCGGGGGCTTACCCCCAGTACCACTGAAATTTCATCTCACCCCCTCAGGGGGTACACACCCCAGTACCCCCTGGAATTTTGTCTCTCACCCCCTACAGAATGTTCATCCCCATGGAGTGTGAGAACCCCTGGTTTGAGATGTATAATCTAAACTTAACTATTTCTTAGTAGTATGGTCTCAACAGAAAGATTGATATACATATTAAGTATATTAAGAAAGCATACTGTTCTTATTTAGCATTAGTAGAATATTAATCCTTTTTTTTAACCTAGTTTTGGTTCAGCTGTCAACTGAACTCCATTGTGGAACTATCATTTGCCTTATAGAGACCTCTCTTTCCGCTTCTAAGTTTTTCTTTCTCCTTTCTAAACGTGCTAATTTAAATTCTTCTAATTTTTTATTCTAAGAAAATGTATTCTCTTTGTTCAACTGTTTTAGTAGATTTCTTTGAAATAAATGAATTAGTGATTTTATTTATGAATTTTGTTTGAATTAGTATAAAGTTGATAAAGTTCGATCAAAAACTTCAACAATTACACATCAGTGAAGTATAATATATTCCATTCAATGTTATTATAAAAGACCCTTAATAAGTTCATTTAATAGAATGATTTATCTCTATTTAATTCGGGCTGCATTTTTGATGAAAATAATATCAAATATGTATTTTTATGTATTGTGTTTGAATTGTTTTTGTTGAATTTGAATACAATTATTGATGCTATGTATGAGATTTAGTTTGGAGTGCATCTTCTCACTCTCTCTCTCTCTCTCTCTCTCTCTCCTCTCTCTCCCATCCATTGATATGTACTATATTCAGCGTTATGAATATCAGCTGGCATTACACTGCCGTTGGTTAGAAGGGCGTATTCAACTGTATGAATTGAATCCACCCAGTCGCTGTAACACAGGCTTACAGCTCACCTGTCACCATTGTTATATTATCATCGTATACGATTTTATTATATTTTAAAATATAACTAAATTTTCCACAAATCTGTCTTTTTTTTATTATCGATTTGTGATACTGATGTAAATAGTATCAGCAAAAAAAAAAAAAAAAAAAACGAAGAACAAATGAAAAATAACTCTAGTCAACACATTATTTGGTGCCCGAGATTTTAGTTGCCAAAATTAATTTCGTAATGCTGATTCCGAAAATATCATGAGATATTTTTTTTTCATCAGGTCAAGTTATTGAGGTGTTTGCTATTTCATACATTATGACTCTTCGGTTCCCTGCCCTGGTCTTGAAACTCTATATGGCCTCCTATGAGAGAAGGCGATATAGGAAGATCATGCAGAGATTCAGAACATCGTTCAGTGAATAATTTTTTTTTTCATAGAACCGCTGATATTTATTACCTTTCCATTTTCTTAATCAATGTTTATTGAAAAAGATGAATGACATTTCAATTTTATCAGTTGTTTTATACAACAATCAAGTTAAAAAGAGTGTTAAATGAAACAATGACCCACAGTAAATACAATCTAGCGTCATCATTACGATTGTAGGTTGTTATTGTGATCAATGTTAAATAATTATGACATCACAAACCTTAAAACAACTGATGTCGTTGTAGCTCTACCTCTACGTTAGTAGCTCTACGTTAAATAGCTCTACTTCCGTTGCAGATTTTTGAAGTAAATTAATCATGGCTACATCCTCTCCTAGGCTAAATTGTTTAAACAAACCAAATATGTTTTGCTATATTTGCGGAGAATATACGTTGAAATCCAAATATATTGCAATATTTTGGTGTGGTTCATGAATTTGTGTCTTAGACTTAAATAAAAATATTGTTTCATCGATTTGCCTGTATTTAAAGTAGCTGTCGCCTTCTAACCTGATAGAGAAAAAGTGACAGAATTTCTGGAATCAGTGCCCTTGAGTTAGGTAAAAATAGTTAAAACATCTTAGGTACCATGACATTTTTTCTTTGTCCAGTGTGATTATTGGCACCCTGTACTAAATAGCCTGCCTACTTTATTCTGAGATAGTATGTGTGCAGTATAGTAGTACATCATATATCATAGTATGATGAATAAATCACGTAAGGATTTCACTTTATGATTTTTGACATTCTACACGTTTCGAAGTTCTCTAGTTCATCTTTCCTTTGTTCTAAATAAAGTATAGTTATAATTAAAACAAGTATCCTGTAATTTTGATAGATTTAAATCTTTTGGAGTTCCCGAATTTCATTTTGGGCTTGTTTTTATTACGTTTGTGGATGAGTAGTACCCAAAAGCTTTCGGGTAGCTACTGGCAACACCGCCTGACCTATCAAATTTATATTTTAGCTAATACTGGGGTCTTTTGGTTAAAAAAGGGCCAATTTCTATAACGTGTTTTTTTTTGGAATATTGCATCATAAAATGTCACTTTTTTGGTCCAAATGTTATTTTTATATCATTAGTTGTGCAATCCGTAATTGTGTGGTATTTACTCATTCTGAGGTAAAATGGATAAACCAACAAAAGTCTCCACACAAATTAAGTTTTATTCAACGCGTTTCGAACACTTTGTGTTCATCATCAGGAAGACACTATAATACAAATTATATCTAATTAGTTACAAAAATTAGAGTGAAATAATAAAATTCAATTAAGAGAATTCAAGACATACCCAAGGATGTGGTACTGACGGGTTGGTCAAGTGAAGACAACTAGTAGGAAACAGATCCGTTGCGAAAGAGTGGGGATAGAGGCATTTAGGAGATAAGGTGACAAAGGCTTGAAAACCGTTAACTGAAATGTTAAATGTTAAATGATCATTAAGGCATAGAGAGGCAGAAGGATTATTAATGACGGCCTTGTTTTTTTGAAAAGCTTCCAAAATTCAAATTTCTTTAAACTTTCTATTCACATGCAGGATGGTAAGGTTCAAGTTTGGATCAAAGCTGTGATTTTGTGTGAACCTTACCATCATACATGTGAATAGAAAGTTTAAAGAAATTTGTAATTTGGAAGCTTTTCAAATAAACAAGGCCGTCATTAATAATCCTTCTGCCTCTCTATGCCTTAATGATCAAATTCCAGGGTGTCCAAAATTTCTTAAGCTGTTCCTAGAATCACAAAGAATAAATTAAAAAATAAATTTATAAAAAAAAAGAAGAAAAAAAAAGTTTCTTTCCTCTAAATTATTGGTTCTGGCCTTCTCTATTTCAGTTAACGGTTTTCAAGCATACCTGAAGCCTTTGTCACCTTATCTCCTAAATGCCTCTATCCCCACTCGTTCGCAACGGATCTGTTTCCTACTAGTTGTCTTCACTTGACCAACCCGTCAGTACCACATCCTTGGGTATGTCTTGAATTCTCTTAATTGAATGTTATTATTTCACTCTAATTTTTGTAACTAATTAGATATAATTTGTATTATAGTGTCTTCCTGATGATGAACACAAAGTGTTCGAAACGCGTTGAATAAAACCTCATTTGTGTGGAGACT
Organism: Hermatobates lingyangjiaoensis; assembly: GCA_026182355.1. Classification (NCBI taxonomy): domain Eukaryota; kingdom Metazoa; phylum Arthropoda; class Insecta; order Hemiptera; family Hermatobatidae; genus Hermatobates; species Hermatobates lingyangjiaoensis. The sequence continues at coordinate 629,211 of JAPFBL010000126.1, read as the reverse complement.
TTTGTTGGTTTATCCATTTTACCTCAGAATGTTATTTTTATACATTAGTACCCCCTTAAACTACCAACTTAAGAGTAGTTTAAATTTTAGTAGTTTAAATAGAGTGTTGAAATTTTGGCATAATTATAAAACTAACTACATTTTGTCTTTTGACCAACCAGAAAGCCTATTTTTTGTCTAAAATGTAAAATTTGTCCCTTATGATTGATTCTAAAAGCTTATGAACTCGATTCAGCTCAAACTTTTTGGCAGATCACAATGACTTTATACTCAAGGATAGCACCTTTTGACCGGTTGAGCTGAACGTTTTTATATAGAAACTCTATCAACAAAAAGGGATATCACATTATACTTTACGATTTGAGAACATGTTTTTTTCGATAATGTCTTAATATAAAAGAAAGAAATTTTGTCGAAAAAATTTACTTGAAATTAGTATGCACTGTGAGGCCAGGTTAGCTCAGCAGTTAACGTACTCGCCTCTAGGCTGGTAGTCCGGGGTTCGATCCCCACCTGGCCGTGGATGTATTCCGCAGGTGAGTACGTCGTCCCTCGGAGAGGACGTTAAGACGTCGGTCTCAAGCCTGTACAATGTTAGGTACTCGTTAAAGATCCCAGTCGAAATGCACTTGAATTAGTTAAAATTTAGGACTCCCAATTTAGGAATCTGTAGAATTACCGATCAAACAAAAAGCCGGTAAACGATTGACGTTATCACCTGCTAGGAAATCTGAATAGTATGCACTAAAAAGAATTCCCCAAAAATCTATTTTGATTACCGCAAAAAGCAGAAATAGCTCTAAAAACTGAAAACCCAACTTGGTGGTGTGTGTTTCTTTACCCTCTGTGTTACTCTTCTTCGATTTTGAACACGTATTATAAAAATCCGTTTTATCTCGTGAATAGTTGTAGACGCTTGACCGGTTTCACACGTAGTATACTGTGAAATAAGCCTCTTGAAGTATGTGGTAATAGTAGTACCACTTTAAGAAACACGTCAGGCCAAATCAGTACACAATAGGATACACAAGAACGATTCACGAGGTAATACCCATGTAAACATAAATATTTTTTCTAACCTCTGTATATATGTTATAAATATGTTATATATATGTTATAAATATGTTAAATGTTTTTTGTTATAAGTTTTGTAATTACATATGTTCCGATATTTCATAACAAGATTTCACAGTAGATACGTTAAATAAAAATCAATGTCTAAACCACAGTACGAAGTAAGAAAAATGACTAACATCTTTCAACCAAAAGAAGTGGTCTGCGTAAGAGTCCCAAATATCAGCATCAGTTTGGACTCTGGCGGGGACTAATTGTTTTGGTTGAAAGACTCTTTAATTTTTGTAATTTCCTACTGTTGTTTAAATGTTGATAATCAAAGTCTCTAGTGGGAAAATACCACACAATAACTGCTTGCATTGCTCGTGATTGTAGTCATAGTCTATGTTATATTTACATAACTTATGTTTTATGTTATAATATATATTATATTTTTTGAACTAATACTTTTTATGAGGAATAATGATCTGTACTATTATGTAAAAGGAAATGGCTTCTTGTACAGGATCTGTCTGTACATCGTAATTTCTACCTACTAATGAGCTGTATCGAATTGATAATTAGGCATATCTAATTCCTGTAATTAAATTACAGCTACAAATCAAAGTCATCATAATTAGGCATATCTGATTAATGTAATTAAACTACAGCTACAAATCAAAGTCATCATAATTAGGCATATCTGATTAATGTAATTAAACTACAGCTACAAATCAAAGTCATCATAATTAGGCATATCTGATTACTGTAATTAAATTACAGCTACAAATCAAAGTCATCATAATTAGGCATATCTGATTAATGTAATTAAACTACAGCTACAAATCAAAGTCATCATAATTAGGCATATCTGATTAATGTAATTAAACTATAGCTACAAATCAAAGTCATCATAATTAGGCATATCTGATTACTGTAATTAAATTACAGCTACAAATCAAAGTCATCATAATTAGGTATATCTGATTAATGTAATTAAACTACATTACCAATCAAAGTCATCATAATTAGGCATATCTGATTACTGTAATTAAATTGCAGCTACAAATCAAAGTCATCATAATTAGGTATATCTGATTAATGTAATTAAATTACAGCTACCAATCAAAGTCATCATAATTAGGCACATCTGATTAATGTAATTAAACTACATTACCAATCAAAGTCATCATAATTAGGCACATCTGATTAATGTAATTAAACTACATTACCAATCAAAGTCATCATAATTAGGTATATCTGATTAATGTAATTAAATTACAGCTACCAATCAAAGTCATCATAATTAGGCATATCTGATTAATGTAATTAAACTACATTACCAATCAAAGTCATCATAATTAGGCATCATTACACTTTATTTCATGTAATAGACACCTTGGTAGTTTATACTACTTCAAGTTAATACTATTTAATAAGAATTAAAGTTTTAATTCTTAGCATTGGAATGCTAAGATTCCAGGGTTTAAATCTTATTCTCACCGTTGATTTTTTAACAGAAGGTGAATAAATTTGAGCACTTCATCCCTCAGAGGGCGTTAAGTCGATGGTTCCGAGCCTGTACGTTCTTAGGGAGTCACAATGTCCCCTTGAGGAATCAATGTTAGTATTATAGTTTTCTAGCTACTCTCTGGAATCAATCATTTCTGTTCTCAACTGCATTATGCAAGATTATAATGTGATCAATATCTATGAATTTAAATTGTTGATCTATGAGTTCGATAATAAATTGGCTTTTAATAATACGGCGTAGCGACCAGCAATGTTTTCCTCCTTACACGTAACGTTGATGGGGAAGTAATATTAGGTACAGGTGCATGGAATGTCTGCTTGTATCATTTTATTACCCAGCGCTGCCGTTTCTTAAACTTTTTACTTTCGTGTAACCAACCCTTAAGCTAAATTGCATTTCCCAAGAAACCCCTGCACCAAAGAAAACAAATATATATGTGTGCGAAACCTTTCTCAAATTAATTTCATTGGAGTTGACACAGGAAATAACATATTTATTTATTTACGAATAATTAGATTAATGGAAATTAAATACGTCTTTATCAAATCTATTGATAATTTAAAAAAAAACCATACTGTTTGATTAATACAGGGTGAACCAAAAGTAGTTAGACAGTAAATAACATTTACTTTGAGTTTAGTTACTAATACATATGTACTAACACAATTCTTACATGACAGGTTGATATTTTTGTGAACTACAAGACAAAAGCTTTTAAATTTGACCGATGCAGGTACGCGTACTGCTTTCATATACACAGCTTTAAGCCTGTCTCTAATGCTTTGACTATCATTTTTACACAGCTACCCAGACCGATAGCTAACCGTTGTGTAAAAATCTGTCTAGGCACAATTTTGTTTTTGAGTACTCCCGGAAAGCTATCGGGTTCAAGTCCTGTGAACGTACCGGCAAAATCAATTGGGCCTCTTCGTCGAATCTATTTCCCAAGAAATGGTTTATCGAGATACTCGAGATCAAGATGTACAAGTTGAATATTGAAAACCAACAAGTGTCGGATGTTACTTACTGTCCAGCTACACCCTGTATATCTCGTCTAGCTTTTCAGAAGATCTTTAAAACAACAAAAAAAGATTAAAAAATCACAAACAACCAATGATGAACCCACGTCTCTATAGGTAAATCATTCAGTTTACCTATAATAAGAGAGATTTGGTGTCAAATCTACTAACTTTTGTCCTACTACCAGTATCATTTATTGAAAATATACAGCTTCCAAAAGAGTAGCAACAATTTATGAGAATAATGATCTGTATTATTATATAAGAGAGAATGTCTTCCTGTACGGTATCTACCTGTACGCCTTAACTGCTACCTACTAATGAGCTATATCAAATTGATAATTAAGCATATCTAATTGCTGTAATTAAAGGACACCTACAAATCAAAGTCATCATAATTAAGCAGCATTACAATTTATTTCATGCAATAGGCACTTGTAGTTTAATACTTGCGGTGGTGATTAGATTGTTATGTAAGCTGTTCCAATTCTACTCAAAAGAAGATAAAGAAGTATTTCATAATACTTATATTATACTTATTTTACAATACTTTGAAAATACTTTGAAAATTTATAACTAACTAGACTACCCGTGACCCGTTGTGTCACTCAGAAATTATAACAATAGTTATTGAAATTAATTCACTGAACATGATTGACAGGGATAATTTTAATTGTTGTTTCTTGTTATTAAGGCACAGAAACAGATTCTTATATGGCCCAAGCTTTTGATATATTATTCTTTACATGATTCAAGATATATACCCAGTAAGTAAATATAAAAATCATTTAAAAGTAAAAAAAAATATTTTATTTTATCAATTCAAGTTATATACACAATGAAATATATTTAAAACAAACAGAAATTATAAATTGAAATATTCAATTTATTTACCTAATATAAAATAGCATTAAGGAAAGGAATGTGTCTTTATAATATTACCTTATAATATTTGTATTTTATCTGACAGTTGTGTTCAAGTTCGTTTGTTTCTAAAATTATTCATTTTTAACCACTAATGTAGTAGTTTATTATATATTTTTTACATTTATTTATAATACATTTGCACTGCTGTCATCAGCGAGCACGGAAGCCTCTGGACTACTCTGGTTCCATGCCTTTATTTTATTACCAGTGTTTATATTTCGCAAATTTTAAATTAAATTTTTTTTTGTTACATTTATTTTTAATATATTTGTACTACTGTCATCGGTGAGCACGCTAGCCAGTGGACTACCCTGGTTCCATGCCTTTATTTTATTACCAGTGTTTATATTACGCAAATATTAAATTAAAAAAAAAAATTGTTTTGTGACTCGTACATTGATATATAATACAAGAGGGTCGTGACCCACCGGTTGAGCACCCTTGGTCTAGTCTTTCTATATAATGATAAAACAACTTGAAATATATTCGTGAGGTTCTTTTTATCTGTTTTATATGTGTTCTTTCTGTTACTGTAGATAACATTGATGTTTTCAATTTTTTAATGATTTATGATATTTATTTGATGAACAGTTTGAAAGTAAGCCATGTTTACTGTCTCAAAACAGTTTTCATTCGATAAAAATAATGCTGAATGGTTAGAGTGACACAAGGCTGGTCTGTGATTAAAAGGACGTTTTGAGTTTCCACCGCATTTAACGTTAAAGCTAAAGTTTTTATAACATTTCAACCCTTATTGGATGTTCACGAATGACTGCTTTAAGATTTTTTCTCAACCTATTAAAGGAAATAGAAACAAAAAGAGGGTGTGCTTACACACAACACACACACACACACACACACACACATATATATATATATATATATATAATATATATATATATATATATATATATAATATATATATATATATATATATATGAGTTCAAAATTCAAGAATAGTAACACACAGAGTAAGGAAACACTCTGTGTTTCGGGTAATCCGTCTTCAGGAGAAAAGTGAAATTTTTCACTGTTTATCACTATGCTTTATAGAGCTAACAAAGGAGATTAACATGGATTATAAGAAACAAAAAATAATTCCTAAAAAAATCAAATAATTGATTCATATCGAATCATTACTTAAATAAATTGATTCAAAAAGCATATATATATAATATATATATATATATATATATATATATGGGTTACTTGCCGTTATATCTACAACGTGCTTGGTCTTCCTTTCTCTTTTCTCCTGAAGACGGATTACCCGAAAATTTGAGTCTGTAAGTGTGTTCCTTACACTGTGTGTTACTCTTCTTGAATTTTGAACTCGTATTGTCTCCAGTTTGGATCGTGTTTCGTTTTATTAAGTGTAATATATATATTGTTAAATAGCAGAGCAGATTCTGCATTCACGATTTTTTTCAGCAATTGAAAAAATCACTGATATTTATCTATCAATTGTTATCTCCACTTGTGCCTACTTACTGCCTGTAATATATTTCTAGTCATATTCTATTTTCACTTTAGCGTTATTTTGTGTTATTATTTAACTGTTTTTAATTTCTTCTGCATGAAGATGACCTACGAGGTCGAAAGCTTGTGTTTTCTTCTATAATTTAGTTATAGTTAGTCCTTAATATATGTTATCAGTTATTGGTCTCTGTTATTGCCTCCAGTATGTCTCTGGGAAAGTTGTTACCTTCATTGCTTTTGCAGCATAGAAAAGTGATTAGAAAAAAGAACCATTGCTGAAAATAATCGTGACTGCAGAATCTGCTCTGCTATTTAACAATACATGCTTAGATGAAAACCTGCTCCCAGTTTATATAAATAGATATATATATTTATATACACTTTAACACATAGAAAAGAACACAGAAAGTCACTACAGAACTCACTTCGATATTTCGACATCCGTCGTCATCGGGAAGAAGTGCGAAGTACTCGCGTTGAGAAGCAAACTGCTACTGGCCTCCATAGTAACTCGTGGAACCACCGCAATGCTGTCCCCCAGCGGAGGAGAGGAAAAATAGAAATCCCTCCAATATTTATTTAGAAAACAAGATAAAAAATATATAAAATACGAAATAATAATAATAATAAAATAATAATAAATAAATAATAATAAAAAAAAAAATCTGGAGTGGCCTACACTCTACTTTACTATAAGTAACTTAATGTCAAATTTCTTGAGTATATAAAACATAACGTCTCATTTAAGCATAACGTAAACATCTAAATGGGATATAATTATTAGCCTGTCATTCCTGAGGTAGTACAGATAGTGATTGAAGGACATATCAATTTATAAGCTTATTTTTGTACATCACAAATAATTTATTATTTGCAAATAATTTCATTAGTATAACTACAGCAGTAATAACATTTTTGAAAAACCAATGTGAACATTTCTTGAAACGAAATAGTATCCTACAAGAGAACATGGCTATTGTTCAAATAGCCAGTAGATTTCTTACATCGTTTACTTGACATCCTTCTACATTGAATATTAATGTAAAATTTTCAAATTTGAAACAGTAAAATACTCTTTTTTTCTCTGAAAAACTTCTTAAACAGCGAAGAAAATGTTGTTTTAAGGTGATTTGTTAATTAAAGATGTACGATAATTACAGTTATTAATCTCTAAACGAAAGATTTATATTTTGAATTATCTTTTACATTTTTGGTTTTTAACAGAATTATTATACTGGGAATTTTATGGCTTCTTAGTATTTAATAAGATCATTTTCCATCCCCTTTGTCAAATAACATATATACGAATTTTTTTTTAATGAGTGTTATCATTTACCTGCACAATATTATTCCTCTTACATCTCTTATAAGTCAATAATATATTTTCATTTTTCCATTAGAAACATCAATTTTATCTCAGTGGATTCGCTCAAAAAATTTCTAAGTCAATGTAAACAATGTAAAAAAATACAAAAAATTCGACAAGTATAGCAGGTGATCTCTTAGTCTAGGATAAACAAAGAGTTTTTATATCGTTATTGCTCTTTCCCGTAATTGAAACTTCATGACTTTTTTTTTATGAATTGCTTATTTTTTGTTCCATTTTTGGTCAAATTTTCATTATTTTTTAACGAGCCGTTTAGCGTCAAAAAATCATTTTCTGAAAACACAAATCGTACTGTAACGCCCCTTTAGCGAAAGTAATTTCAAAAAAAAATATCTCAACTCATTCGCCATATAATGTTCTATTTGTAGGCCTAGTTTCATTCTTGTCCGTCAAACAGTATGGCTTGTATCGCTCTCACAAGGTTTGAGATTGAATTATAAGTCAAAATTTTTACATTTTATTGAAAAAAAAATATTTCCTGTTGTCTTAAAATTCTGAATATATTTTTCGTTTGTTGCATTTGTAACTTCAAAGATAATGTCAAAATTTCAAAACTCTAGGGTTATCAGTTTAGGAGAAATAAATGTTTAAAAAAAAACGGTTTTTGGCAAAAAAAGTGACTTTCCCATCATGCATAATTCTTCCCAAACAATAGGGATCTTCGTCTAAATGGGGCCCATTTTTGTGTAAAATATCAACTTGATCCATCAAAGATTGTGGACCGTAGCGTGGTAACAAGCAATGCTAACACACGCACCCACCCACGCACCCACCCACGCACCCACCCACCCACCCACCCACACACACACAGACATCATCGTAAAAACGTCATAAAACGACTTCTGGTACCTCAAAACATGTAATTCCGTCAAAATCTCGAGATCGAATTTTTTCACGACCACTATACTTTACTTATAGTAAAGTAATAATAATAATAATAAAATAAAAAATAATTAACGGTACAGGTTGAGACCAGGAGGAGAACGAGCCCCAAGGAGGCATATGAATGCCTCTTCGGAAGCTCTAAGGGTGACATGGGAATTAGACTCGGGGATCAAAATTTTGATCCTGGAAAATTGACCGAATCCCGATTACATTATACACCTATTCTATCCAACGGTTGATATATTATTGAATTTGTTATACATATATATATATATTTTGTTTTCAACATAATTATTTTGAAAACAACCTATGTTGGAAACAACCTATAAATAGGCTGTTTTCACTGGACCAACCCTTCAGCACCACATCCTTGGTGTCTTCCTGATGATGAACACAAAGTGTTCGAAACGCGTTGTTACTGTTGAATAAAACTTCATTTGTGTGGAGCCTTTGTTTTTTTATCCATTTTACCTTAGAATGAATAAATACCACACAATTACGGATTGCACAACGAATGATATAAATATGTATATTATATTACAAAAATAGAAAAACTCAAGACCTCATATTAAGAAACCGTCATGAAAAAGCTGTACCAGACTTGCAAAAGTGTCACTTAATATATAAATATACATGCAATACAGGGGACTGCGCAACCCTGCCCTCAAATTATTATATTGGGATGACAAATACTAAACTTTCAAGACGATTGAGCATGCATTTAGTGAATGGGGTCCCCAAGAACCATGCAAGAGAAGCCCACGGTATGGCTTTAACACGTAAGATCTTAGAAGAAGGAACAACTATTTTGCAGATGAACAGTGACAGTAATAGATTAAAAATAATTGAAGCTCTCTATATTACAGATTTGAATCCTGTTCTAAATTCACAAATAAGTGATATCAATGTTATACCTAGCTGCAGAAACTTTGATAGCTCCTACAAATTAGTAATCGATATAAGCGAATTAGATGCCCCTGTGAATGGTGATGACCAATCGGCTGAGTAGCCAAGAGAGGCCGGTGACTGGTTGGGCTCTAGTATGTCAACACAATCGCATGCGGTGTTTAATGCTTTTTCTATCAATGTCTCCGAAGAAATCAAGAAGAACGTCTCCATGCAAAAAATAGTTATATTTATATAATTAATATATATATATATATATATAATATATATATACAAAACTAAAGTTTATCGGGACTCGATCAGTTCTTCAGGTTGAAAATAAAATCTCAATGCCAAAGTTTTAGTTTTTATTTAAAACCTTTTTCATAGGCAGAAGTATAAATTTTGAAACAGAAAAACTAAGTATTACATTACAAATTATTTTACAAAGAAAAATAGTCTGTGAATTTCAACAACAACTGTGTAGTTTGATTGAACACGTGATACTGTTCACGAACATTCACGAATACGTCGCCTCATCCGTCGAATTTGATTTTGATCTGTCGAATTGGGGTTTCAAGCACACACATACACACACTTTTATCTAAGTATCATCAATAAGAAACATCAAAAGTCGATTTATCAAATGTTTAAAACCATTAAATCTTAAAGTCTATTTTTTTCAAATTACTATTTTTTACCTAATATGAAATTCAAATTTTACTGCCAAAACGTTTTTATAAAAAATTTCAGAATTGCATATATTACTGCAAATAATATAATGTTAACACCAATAAATACAGGACAATATAATTTTTGACTAATTAATATTAGTTACTGCTTATACTCGTATATAATATACTTATACGTAAACAGACGAACCACATAATAAAAGTACAGACATTTACTTACTGACCCCACCACCACAGCAGGACAATAATTCAGCAGTAGTAGGTCCGTGACCTGGAACTGCTAATACAACGTGCACAACAGTGCGCGGAAAGAATCGTTGGTCGTTGGTCGTATACTCGTATATGAATAAATACGCTATTTTTTACCTAATGTGAAATTCAAATTTTACTTCCAAAAAGTTTTTATAAATAATTTCATAATTACATATATTACTGTAAATAATATATTATTAACACCAAAAAATACCTTAATATAATTTTTGAATAATTAATGTTAGTTACTGCTTTTTTCAACGATGATAATTCCTAGGTGTTCTTTATAAAATATAAATAAAACTCCCCTGGGTGATATCGGAACAGTAAACTTCTATTGAACTCAGGATCTAACTTTGAACATCAATTCGTTGAGGAAACAAAAACAAGAGTTTTCCTAAACAGTTATCGACTCCTCTGCCATGCTCTTTAACTTAGTACAAATGAACCTATTTAACATTAAACAAATAAATTTAACTTCTTTGACTGTAAAATACACAATGTTGAAACTATTTGAATAATCGAAATTCATAACTTATCGAATTTCCCCCCCGTAGAATTACTTTGTTTTGCGCTATATTGATCTTTATCAAGCTAGCCAATTTCAAAATTAGTAAATTGTCTTGCATCAATCTTGAAATAACTCTAAATTTTTTATAATAAAACTAAAAACGTAAATTATTCTAAAACAAAATTGAACAAGGCAAATAAATATACCATTTATTTACCGTACAGTGTTATTATGAATTATAACATCAGGGTTTACACCATTTTTCAAAATATTATAAACTAATAAATATAATTTAAAAAGTAATTAATGAAAAAGTAATTAATTAATTAATTAATCCTTCATAGATTAGATTTATCCATCATACGGTGTGCATATAAATATATATACAGTACATATATATACTAATTATATTTACAGTATGTATCTATAAATATGTATATAACAAAATTCCATAATAAACACGTGAAATGAAAATCAACCGACTTGAGAAATCGGTTGAGATTTGACTCTGTCGAAAACACCTGTAACGATTGGAAGGTCTTTGTTTCTTTTCTGACTTCTTACTTTGGTTTGGACGTTTATGTATGTCTATATATATATATATATATATATATATATATATATATATATATATAAACCAATTAAAAAAGATAGCACACAGGTAGACACAGGAATAACTCACTTCTATGTTTCGACCACCATCGTCATCAGGAGGCGAAGAGTCCCGCAGGAAGGAAGAGTCCGCAGCTGTAACTCTGCCTTTCTGCAGGACTCTTCCTGTGTGCTATCTTTTTTAAATGGTTTTTATTTAAAAGTCCGTTGGACCGTTTCATTTAATATATATATATATATATAATATATATATATTTCCCTGTCTACCTTTCCTCCGAAAGTTGGCTACACTGTTTGAATACCAAGCTAAGCCTGCGTATGAATAATCACAGGTCACCGTTGGCAAACGAAGTGACCTTCCCGTTGCTACTCATGCCAGTTCTCACAGACTCAGTTTTAATGACTGTTTCCGTGTACTGGTCCTGAGGCAGATTGATCAGACTAATTCGAAAGTTACTCTGAGAGCTTCAGAAGAAGCACTTATTAGTCTTCTGGGCGGTAGATCGGCTCCTGGGCTTAACCTCAATCGTTGTTTTTTTTTTTGTTTTTTTTTTTAAGTTGTTATCAGCTTTTAATTTTATTTTAGTTAAGTGTTTTCATTTTTTAATTTTTATTTGGCTTTTATCTCTTTATCTTCCCTGTCTACCTTTCCTCCGAAAGTTGGCTACACTGTTTGAGTGCTTCAGTTCGAACGCCAAGTCAGTCGTTATCAGCCTTTGGAGCGATTCACTTCTTTTCCTGAAGACGAGGACATCGAAATATAGTAGTGAGTTCAGTGGTTTCCTTTCTATGTGTTCTTTTTTAAATTCCAGTTATATATATATATATATATATATATATATATATATATATATATATATATATGGGTTTTTTATATATATGGGTTTATATATATAAAATCAGTTGGGTTTTTGACTCTGACGAAGACCGCTTGTTACGGTTGAAAGATCTTAGTCTTGTTTTCCCATTTCTTATTGTGGTTTGATCATATATATATATATATATATATACTTTTTTGATAAAAATACGATCCGAACAGGACAAATACAGTTCAATGTACATAAAGAAGCATAGAGAAATTAAAAACACACACTTACAGTCTCTAATTTTTGGTTGAACCGTCTTCAGGAGAGATAAGAGAGGGAAACCAACGCACTGGTACAGAGATGATTGGAGACCTACAATGTTGACCAACCTTTTTCATAGGCAGAATTATACATTTTTAAACAGAAAAACTAATTATTACAATACAAATTATTATATAAAGAAAAATACTCTGTAGATTTCAACAACAACTGTAGTTTGAATGAACACGTGACACTGAACTAAACCGAAACGTTGCTAATGAGAGTTTAACCTGAAGAACTGACCGAGCCCGATAAACTTTGGTTTTGTTTCTATTCCTACGTCGATACTTTATCAATTATATATATATATATATACGGTACTGTTTTCTTGACCACAAAATATTAACAAACACTTTTTTCTTTTTCTTGGAGTTTGGTCAGGGTAAATATATGGAATCACCTTTTTGCCAACGTTTCGTCTTTATTTCAAGACGAAATAAATATAGTAATGTAACAGAACCCAGCCTTCATTTATAGCCCTGAGGATGTCTTGAAATAAAGACGAAACGTTGGCAAAAAGGTGATTCCATATATTTACCCTGACCAAACTCCGAGAAAAAGAAAAAAGTGTTTGTTATATATATATATATATATATATCAGTTCACAAACGAAGAAAAGCAACACACAGAGAAAGAGACAACTTACAAACTCAAATTTTCGGATGATCCGTCTTCAGGAGAAAAGAGAGAATGGGCGACCAAGCACGCCGGAAACACAACGGCAGGAAACCGTCCCGGCAACCGACCGTGCTGCCACGCGCGCCCGGTTCAGGAAGTAATGAAGTAGAGACGATCAGAAGAAAATTAATATTAAAATTAAAATTAAGAATTAAGAAAAGCAGTTCTGGTTGATTGAAGGTAAAATAAACAGCAGGAAGATAAATGAAGTATAAAAAGGAATACCGTGAAAAAATGCCTCCTCGGATGCTGTGAGGGTTACAGTATAGTCATCAGGAGGAATCTGGAGGACTCCCACTTCCACAATAACTCCCACGGTCTCACCTTTAATGAATGCTTCAGAGTACAGATCCTGCGACAGATTCCTCCTGATGACTATACTGTAACCCTCAGAGCATCCGAGGAGGCACATATTTGCTTGCTTTTTTATTTTATTTTATTTTATTTATTTTTATTCCTATTTTTTAAATTGCTTTAATTATTTATTTATTTTATTTTATATTATTACATTTATTTTTAATTGATCTTATCCTTGTATTTTCATTTGTTTCTCATCGCCTTACCAACTCTGTTATCTTCCTTTTACATGTTTTTAGGAATTTTTCACGGTATTCCTTTTTATACTTCATTTATCTTCCTGCTGTTTATTTTACCTTCAATCAACCAGAACTGCTTTTCTTAATTCTTAATTTTGATTTTAATATTAATTTTCTTCTGATCGTCTCTACTTCATTACTTCCTGAACCGGGCGCGCGTGGCAGCACGGTCGGTTGCCGGGACGGTTTCCTGCCGTTGTGTTTCCGGCGTGCTTGGTCGCCCATTCTCTCTTTTCTCCTGAAGACGGATCATCCGAAAATTTGAGTTTGTAAGTGTGTCTCTTTGTCTGTGTGTTGCTTTTCTTCGTTTGTGAGCTGATTTGCGTCCAGTTTGGATCGTTTTTTCGAATTTTAAGTGGATATATATATATATATATATATATATATATACTTAAAATAAACTGTGCCGCATGGAAAAAAATAAATATAACAAAGACTCACTTTTCAATATTTCGACCATAATGGCGGGCGTCCTCAGGTGAAGAAGTGAATTGACGGAGGGACGACAGTCAACGTATGTATATATATATATATATCAATGATCAAACCACAATATGAAAATGGGAAAACAAGACTAAGATCTTTCAACCGTAACAAGCGGTCTTCGTCAGAGTCAAAAACCCCAACTGATGGTTGGGGTCATTTTCTTACTGTGGTTTGATCATTGATTGTTATTTCACATGTTTATGTGAAATCTTTATATATATATATATATATATATATAAACACGTGAAATAACAATCAATGATCAAACCACAATATGAAATGGGAAAACAAGACTAGGATCTTTCAACCGTAACAAGCGGTCTTAGTCAGAGTCAAAAACCCAACTGATAGACCTTGCTACGGTTGAAAGATATTAGTCTTGTTTTCCCATTTCATATTGTGGTTTGTTCATTGATATATATATATATATATATATATATATATATATATATATATGTATTTACAAATACGAATAAAAAACAGTAGGTCTCACATTCAATATTTCGACCCGTTTAAAGGAATTTCCTTCCTGAGGACGGCCGTTAAAAGAGTCGAAATATTAAATGTAAGCCCTAGTATCTGTTATCATTCGTGTTTCTTTAAGTTTTAAAAGTATATTATTGTCCATTTGGATCTGATTTCATTTTCATATATACATAAAAAAATTCACACATAAATAAAAACATACAGAATGTTAAGACCCAACTATGTCTCCAGCAGTAAGCTTGTTTTCCTCTCTTTCCACTCCTTATGACGGTTGAAACCAAAAGTCAGAAAATATAAGCGTCTGTTCGTTCTATTAATCTTTTTTTATATTGTACTTACAAAATATAAGTACAATTATATTTAACTAATTAGTTAATTATAAATAAACTAATAACTAACTAAGTAGTTAATTAGTTGAATTATATTTACATTTATTGTATTATTTACTCATGTAAATAACACACAATAAAGAAATACACAACTCTTGAGTTTTATTATTCATTATTGAGCTAATATCCTGTTTTGCCGGTAAATCGAAAACAGTTATTCAAAATTAATTTTCTTAAAAAAAAAACAATAGCTATTCAAACTTCCAATATAAGCAACAATTTGTACTCAATGGGAATTTAAAAAGTGAAAAGTGAAGGGATTTACAAGCAAAAGGTTTTCTTTATTAAAAGTGTTTTTTGTTTTATTTAGAAACTCCATAAACTATTTGTTTATGTTGATTGGATTTTAGATTAATATGTTTGTTGCATGAATAGGTTTTGTTTTCTATTTTTTTTCTGTAAGTCATATTATAACAAACAATACAACTTGATTAAGTAAAAAAAAAAAGAAAAGTAGGTTTTTTGGATAGGAGACTAAAAACAAAAGACGAAAAGAAAGGGAAAGTGAAGGTGGGGGGTGTAGGCGAGCAGTGATTGGTGCATTTGTACCAGACCGGCTGAATACAGATGACCCGGTAATTGGCTGCCATCGATTTATCGGCAGATTTAAAAATGGGATCTACGTGAGACAATCGAGCACCTGGACCAAAAAAAATCACAGGACTGCATAAATCAAACTAAAAACTTGCTTAGCCTAACACTCTATGTTTGGCCAGCTACTCTCGTTATTTCAATTGAAATAAGATTTTATTTCTACTTTGAAATGTTAATTACATTAATTGATACTAGTCTCTTACAGAGAACCAATATTTTCTCAACAAGCAAAGTTTTCATGTCATGAATAAAAATGACTTTGAGATTTCCACAAATTTACACGTTTTCGTGATTTTAATTTTTTTTTTACAATGTCAGCCTACTTGAAGATTTTTTTTTTATTTATTACAATCTGCATGGCACATGACAGGAAAGTAAGAAAGCAAGAAGGAAGATATATACACAAGTCTAAATGAATAACTACCTGACCCAACGATCTTCGTACCACCCACCAGTACCGCCCAATGAATGTTCAGCTATACTTTATTAAGTATACTCATTCATTTATCCCTCAAAATGTTAACACATTCATTCTAAGGCTAATTTGTTTTGTTTGAAATTTGAGAAGAACAACCGATTGCTGGTTTTTTGGAAGAGATATACCTCCTCAAAGGTGGCGTTGAAATGTGTTGATAATAAATTTGTTGAGCGTTCAATTTGACAATTTCGCGTAAATTATTTCTATATAAATAAAAATTTCGGATTATTTTTATGTAGAAACCACTTTGCACTGAAGTTAAGAAATACGCAATTATTTAAGAATTAATTTAAAATACATGAATTCACATATAGAATTTGAATGTTCTATCGAAATAATTTTGTGAACTCTTAAACCTTCGTTTTCATGTATACACATGAAGTAATGCACATGAAAAATTGCATTATTTAACTTACCATATTCTACTAAATGCTATTGAAAATATATGTACAGCATAATGATGTATTCACTCAGAATGAATTGTAATGCTGCCTAATTATGATGACTTTGATTTGTAGCTGACATTTAATTACAGCAATTAGATATGCCCAATTATCGATTTGATACAGCTCATTAGTAAGTAGTCATTAAGGTGTACAGATAGATACCGTGCAAGAAGAATTCTCTTTTATATAATAGTATAGATTAGTTAAATTCTTATTCATTCATCTATTGTACACATTATATATTATATTTATATTGAGTATTATATTTATTTTAACTGTATTTATCTCTATATATATAAAAATGAATGTATGTCTGTTTGTTTGTACTCGATAGATTCAAAAACCATATATCCAATCGTTGTGAAAATTTAGGAAATTATTAGGTATATCCCCGGGAATATTTATGTTAAGATTTTTAAAAATCAGAGTTGTGGTTCAGGTAATATCCCAAAAATATTATAATAGATAAGGTTTGCTGTATAACCTGTTTGTTTACATTTTGACTTTAATTCGGAATGGCGGACGCAAGTAGGTTATTCTTTATGATAATATTTCCACGCGCTTTGTTCAATTGGAAATAACCAGGTACCAGAAATTTTGGTATTGTTTTCAGATTATATTAAAGACAATTATTGTAATTTTATATGGGTTTCTTATTAACTTTAACAAAGCTTTAGTTATTATCAATAGTTTACCATTAACTTTTCATATCTAATTGGTTTAACTTGCTTGAAGCATTAAAGACAGTTATCTTTTAAATAATAACTTATTAACTTTAAGTATGCATGATAGTATTACGAATAATAATGATAGTATTAGAACCATTAATTCTAATCTTAAAAGAATAGTTAAAGTATTTTGTTTGAGTTTAATGGATGTAAGGCTTCTTTATTTATTCTTGATTGATTAATTCGTTTGTTTAAAATATTTAATTATTAGTAATTAGTATCCTGCCCTACTCCATATAGGCAAAATGATAAGTTATTATATATATCGATAATATATAACTAGAAGAAGTTTATGAATGTCTAAAACAGTAAAACTTATAAGGGAATATATACAGCATAAAAAATGGATGAAGAAATATTCAAATCAAAATGTAAGTATATAAAACTTAATCACTGTATGTATTTGACTGTATAAATACAATTCTTAACATAATAACTCTTAACATTACATAATGAAAAATATATTTAGAATTTAACATTTGGAACTCAATTGACACTTTTCAATACAATGCTTCTTCATAAACAAATAGTATTTCATCAAAATATTGTAATTCAAACTTTTAAGAGACAATTTTGTTTACTGACTTAATTTTAATTAAACATTTAAAACTGTGTGAAGTCTTTAAATGGAAATTATTGAATGAAATGTAATGTGATATGGCTTAGTCTCTTCAACTAACTGGCTCCTAATTGAAACGATTTGTGGGTTTAAAATTCGTGTCATTATATTTACAGATAAGACATATCACATGTAATGAGCTTAGACTTCTTTCAACATTTCTTGATGCATTGTTCGGCAAAAAATATTCTTTTTATTATTTGTTTAATCTAATCTATCAACTGCCAATTGTATTAGACAACGTGTGAAATTTATAATCAGTGTTAGATTATATCTTATTTGCGTAATCTATAATTTTAATTCCGTATTAATTTTTGTTCATCAAAAAAGTTAAGTATAACGGAACTATAGAAAATTTAAATGTTTTCGTAATATGTAATTTATTACTAGAGTTGAAATTAAATTGTTTCCCGGGTAAAGCCGGGTAGATCAGCTGGTTATATTTATATAAGCAATAACAAATAAGTGCTTATTTGTTAATCATAAAAGTCATTTTATTATCTAGCTTCCGTCTGAAGCAGTTCGGCTATAGCGCCCAGTACGGCATAGTGCAGGGTTTACCAGCCATCAGTACACCATTAGCCCCTTAGCAAGATAAAGATTTTTCACGCACCGCTAACAAGTCAATTTCTAAAATAAATAAAAAAAAACATTAATTTTAAATTTTAACACTAATAATTTGTGGGTTAAAAATTAAAATCAACAATTAATTGTCTGCAGCTATTTAATGTGTCTATATAATGCATCGGTTTTATGTAAGAAAGGTCTTCCGGAGCCCCAGGGTTCCGTGGAGTCTACTTTGGGAAACCCTGGCATAGTGGCATCTGCAGGAAGACCTTCAAGGTTAGGGCAGGTAAGGAGATAACTTTGTCTTGGTCTTTGTCTAAGGCAGATGAACTCTAAGTGTTCGAAACACATTAACCTTGTATAAAATCTTTTACATGGATATTTAATGTTTCTTTACCTCATTCAAATCATAAATAAATACCAAATAATAAAATATTACATAACCCTTGAGTTGATCATACCCATTAATTGTGTTCATGGGTATGTTCATTAATTGTGTTCAACTGCTTTCCTACCTTGTCCATGTTCCAGAACAAACTGACTCCTCTGGTTTTATGTTTTTGTGTTTCAAGAACCTTCTGTTGATTTAACTATTGTATTTTAGCAAAATATTTTTTTTTATTTATTTAAACATTGCAAGGCCAAGATTGTGCTTAAAGAAAAACATTTATGTGGCTCTCACAGAAATATATTTTTTTTTTTTTGCGTTTTAAAATTGGAAAGATTTTAAGCTCAGTTTGTGTTTCTGTTTTTAAACTCTTTAGCTATTTGTTTGTGTTGTTTCGTTATAAAAATTCAAATTCTGTTCTAATATAAGAAAAACAAAATTATACAAATAATGATCAGAAATAGGTACTCTTCAAGAAGAAAACAGGATTTAATGATAGTTATTTAGCATACTTGCACTTATGATTGTTGTATAATTATTTATTTTTTGTGTTGCAGTCAAAGGAGTATTGTAAAACTTTCCTGAAGATTTTAACGGAATCAGATCAGGATGAAGTGTTTTCAAATGTCAGTACAACTTAAAAATAATTTTTCTTACTCTCACCAAAGTGCATGTGACCTTATAACATGTGTAGTCTGCATAACCAGTAACGTTTATCGTATTTTGAGAATAAGAGTTAGCAAAAGGAAAAGTCAGAATGATACCACGTTTATTTTGAACAATTGTATAGCAGTAACTTCAAGAGTCTGTTCAAAATATTAGTTTGTATTATTGTATAGCAGTAGCTTCAGGAGTCTGTTCAACATATTAGTTTGTATTATTGTATAGCAGTAGCTTCAGGAGTCTGTTCAACATATTAGTTTGGATAATTGTATAGCAGTAGCTTCAGGAGTCTGTTCAAAATATTAGTTTGTATTATTGTATAGCAGTAGCTTCAGGAGTCTGTTCAACATATTAGTTTGTATTATTGTATAGTAGTAGCTTCAGGAGTCTGTTAAACATATTAGGTTAGATTTGTGTATAGTAGTAGCTTCAACAGTCTGTTAAACATATTATTTTCGATTAGTGTATGGTAGTATCTATAGTAGTAGCTTCAATATTCTGTTAGAGATGATTGATTTGAATTATTGTATAGTAGTATGTCTAGTAGTAACTTGAATATTCTGTTAAAGATATTAGTTAGAATAATTGTATAGTAGTATCAGTAGAAGCACCGTTAGTATTCTGTTAGTTGTTATTAGTGTTAAGTTACGCAAGATACGAGCTATAGTCAGTACCTTAATAGAGTTAATTCAGTCAATCAGATTTACTTATAAATTGACCTGCTAAAGAACAAGATGCTTGTATAGAGGTATGCGGTTTGAAAAGAAAATATTATTTGATAAATAGCAGTACAATTATTTGTTAAGTTTATTAGCTCTTCTTATTTAATAATACTATATAAATTATTAAAAATGAATTATAAGTTAAATTTATAATAATTATCATGCTGATGTAAACACAGGTTTTTATTGTTATAAAAGAAAAATTGTTGCTTTGATAAAGGGTTAACAAATTGTTGAAATGTTTGTTTTATAAATTTAAACAAGATTAGATGGCGAAGGGACGCAGGTGAGTGGCCGGACGAGAGGGAAAAAATTCCAGTCGAGAAGTTTGTCTAATCTACCCACTAAGAGGATTTCAGACCGCGAATATCAATGATCTCTAATTAAATAATTAAAACTTTTAATTATTATACTTCTTTACTTCAATTTCAACTTTTTTTAATGAGTAAATAATATAATTGCTTCAAATGAAGATAATCTTGTTTTTTTTTTTGTTGCTCAACCCTTTTATGGAAGAAAGTTTTTTTTATTATTAATATTTTTTTTAATTTATCAATGTTAATATTGAGATTACGTAAACTTTATCTTTTTGTTTACTACAACTAAATAATTCTTGTTTTGACATACGAGTAGAATGATTCAGGATTGTATAATGCAGAGGTTGGCAACGCATGGCCCGTGTGCCACATCTGGGTCATTGGTATTTCCAATCAGGCCTATTGGTCTTTCCAATCCGATCCATTGGTCTTTCAAATCAGGTCTATTAGTCTTTCCAATCCAACCTATTGGTCTTTCCAATCTGATCCATTGGTCTTTCTAATCAGGCCTATTGGTCTTTCCAATCAGACCTATTTGTCTTTCCAATTCGACCCATTGGTCTTTCCAATCCAACCCATTGGTCTTTCCAATCAGGCCTATTTGTCTTTCCAATCTGACCCATTGGTCTTTCCAATCTGACCCATTGGTCTTTCCAATCAGGCCTATTTGTCTTTCCAATCTGACCCATTGGTCTTTCCAATCAGGCCTATTGGTCCTTCTAATCCGATCCATTAGTTTTTCAAATCAGGCCTATTGGTCTTTCCAATCCGACCAATTCGTCTTTCCAATCAGGCCTATTGGTATTTCCAATCCGATCCATTGGATTTTCAAATCAGGCCTATTGGACTTTCCAATCAGACCTATTGGTCTTTCCAATCAGGCCTATTGGTCTTTCCAATCTGACCCATTGGCCTTTCCAATCAGGCCTATTGGTCTTTCCAATTCGACCCATTGGTCTTTCCAGTCAGGCCTATTTGTCTTTCTAATCTAACCCATTGTTCTTTCCAATCAGGCCTATTGATCTTTCCAATTCGACCCATTGGTCTTTCCAATCAGTCCTATTGGTCTTTCCAATCCGACCCATTGGTCTTTCCAATCAGGCCTATTGGTCTTTCCAATCCGATCCATTGGTTTTTCAAATAGGCCTATTGGTCTTTCCAATCCGACCAATTCGTCTTTCCAATCAGGCCTATTGGTATTTCCAATCCGATCCATTGGATTTTCAAATCAGGCCTATTGGTTTTTCCAATCAGGCCTATTGATCTTTCCAATCCGACCCATTGGTCTTTCTAATCGGAAAGACTTACTGTTGTTTCCCTCTCTAATTATGATTTATAGTTTAAGTAGATTACGTCATGTCTGAATAGTAACAAAAATTATGAAGGCTAATTCAAATAATTTATGTTTCAGATAAAATTACCCGTGCACTTGATTTACACAGAAGTAGTGAAATTTTCAGTCGGAGGTATGCTTACTGCGGACTTCTCTCTTCTTCAATCGGTAAATATGTTTCTAATTTTAAAAAAAAAAAAAAAAAAAATGCTCCCAAATCATAGGGTTCATCTACATTATGAAGCCCATTTTAGTGTAAAATATTAATTTGATTAATCAAAGATTGTGTACCAAAGTGTGTAGTTTCAAAGATATAATGCCAAAATTCGAAGACTAGAAGTAGTAGTTTGGAGGGGGTGAGGGGGTTTAAAAACACATTGTTTGCAAAAAAAAGTGACTTTCCCATTATGCATAATTGCTCCCATACTATATCCCAGGACATCTACACTACGGGGCTTATTTTTCTGCAGTATATTAATTTGATTCATCAAAAACTGCGGACAGTAGCGTCTACAGAAACTGTTGGATACACTCACTCACACACACAGACATCATCGAAAGAGCATCGTAAAACTACTTTGAATACCTCAAAATATGTAAAATTATCAAAATATTGAGATCGATTTATTTCATCATCACTGTACATTACTTGTAGTAAAGTAAAAATCTGAAGTGGCCTACACTCAACTTTGATATAGAATAGAGTAAAGTAGATATAGAGTAAATTATGATATTAAACATAATATCAACACCTCAAAACATGTAAAATTATCAAAATATTGATATCGATTTATTTCATCATCACTATACATTATTTGTAGTAAAATAAAAATCTGAAGTGGCCTACACTCAACTTTGATATAAAGTAGAGTAAAGTAGATAAAGTAGATATAGAGTAAATTATGATATTAAACATAATATCAAACTTCTTGAGTTTATAATATATAATGTCCATTTAGATATAATATAAATGTCTAAATGGGAGAGGTTTATTAGTCTTTCATTCCTGGAGGTATACAGATAGTCCTTGATCATTAGTATAACCATAGCAGTAATAAAAGTTTTGAAAAGTGAAAGTATAGATTTCGTGTTACGAAATAATCTCTTACAGGAGAACATGGTATTTTCCCAATACCCAGTGGATCTCTTATATACGCCATCTAACCTACTTCTACTATGAAGACTTAAGACAAAGTTTCCTATTTAAAACTTGAATATATTCCTATTTTGTCTGAAAAATGTCAAAAACATGTAAAAACAAGCAATGCTAACACACTCACCTGTAATTAAAATTTCATTCCTTTTTGTTATAAATGGTTATTTTTCGTTTCAATTTTTGTTGCAAAATTTTACGGTTTTTTCAATGAGCAGTTTAGCGTCAAAAAAAAACATTTTCTGAAAACAGAAAATGAACTGTAAAGTGTAATTTGGTGAATGTAATTTTGAAAAAAATTATCTCAACTCATCCTCCACATGATGTTCTACTCTTAGGTATAGTTTCATTTTCATCCGTCAAACGGAATGGCTTGTATCGCTCTCACAAGATTTGAGATTGAATTATAAGTCAAAATTTTTACATTATATTGAAAAAAAATATTTCCCGTTGTTTTAAAATTCTGAATATATTTTCGTTTGTTCCAAAAGTAACTGTTCGTTTGTAACCTCAAGATGCCAAAATTTCAAAACCAAAGGTTTATCAGTTTGGGAGAAAAAAATGTTTTTTAAAAAACGGTTTTTGGCAAAAAGAGTGTCTTTTCCGTCATACATAATTCTTCCCAAACAATAGGGTTCTTCTACCCTATGAGGCCCATTTTTGTGTAAAATATCAACTTGATCTATCAAAGATTCTGGACCGTAGGTTGGCCACAAACTTTGGATACTTAACATGCACACACGCGCACACATACACACAAGCACACACACACACACACACACACACACACACACACACAACACACATCAAAAAACTTCATAAAACGACCTTTGGGACCTTAAAACGTCTAATTCCGTCAAAATCTCGAGATGAAATTTTTGGAAGATCGCTGTACTTTACTTATAGTAAAGTAAAAATAGAGTTGTTGTTTTTAAAATTTAAAAGTTTCTTTCATTTTTTTTATTATTTAATTAAATCATAGATGTGTACTTTATATTGCTGTCTTAAAGTCTAAATTCACATATACAACATCATTTATATTTCAACATTTCAACATATTTCGTGTAAGTCTGTGAGCTCTGTTCTGTATTATTGTGTTCAACGAGGAAATGAAATTATCGTTGCCTGCACCCTTCAAATGCAGGCCCAATTAGCTAGTAACTGATATTCGAGCATTGACATTTAACCAAGAAGGGCTTACAGGCTTCATTTGTAACGACCTTCTCTCTGTTGTGCGCATTGTGAACATTAAAGGGGCAAATTGTTTTTCTAGTTAATGCTAATATTTAAAGAAACACTTTCTAGTGCTCTTTTGACAATTGTGTTTGGAAAGTTTCATGGTGAGACGAGAGTTTTTTTTGTAAACTTTTCAAGAACATATGAAGTTTAGGTTATTCATTACTTGTGCAATCTGTTGTAGTGTGATATTTACTCCTATTGAGGGATTTCAAAAATTACGTCTCTACAAAAAAAAAAAGTTTAATGTGAAACTAACAACGCGTTTCCAACATGTAGTGTTCTTTTTAAGGTTTACTTCAAAAATTACGTCTCCACACACAAAAAAAATTGAATATGAAAACTAAAAATGTGTTTCTAACACTTAGTGTTCTCCTTCAGGTTTACTTCAAAAATTACGTCTCCACACACAAAAAAGTTTAATATGAAAACTAAAAATGTGTTTCTAACACTTAGTGTTCTTCTTCAGGTTTACTTCAAAAATTACGTCTCTACAAAAAAAAAGTTTAATATGAAAAATAAAAACGTGTTTCCAACACTTGTTTAGTGTTCTTCTTCAGGTTTACCTCAAAAGTTACGTCTCCACACACAAAAAAAGTTTAATATGAAAACTAAATATGTGTGTTATTTGGCAACTGCAATTAAAACCCAGCCACCTAAAACAGCAAAAAGAACCAGATGTTCACCAGAAAGTACCTCATTAAATAAAAAACAAATCTCTGATTCAACTGTGATGGATAGAAACCAGATGGAGCAATTAAAGAAAGAGATTATATATGCTATGAGTGTACTTCTAGACTCCAAAGGTTACTCCACAAAAGAGGATGTCAAAAATCTTCAAAGTCAACTCGAGAAATTGGACAATGAGAATAAAGAACTGAAGATAGAGATGGCAAATCTTAAATCTCATAACCTAAAACTCGAGGATAGAATAGACTTTCTAGAAAACCAAAGTAAAAGGAGAAACATTGTAATCAAGGGAATAAGAAATATTGAATCAAATACAAATTGCCAACAATGGGTGAGAGATTTTATAAGCAACACAATGCAAGTAAATATAAGCGAAATTAATTTACAAAATGCGACATTCATTCGGACACAAAAGGATGACAATAATATTGCTATTATATATCTAGCTGATGACAACTCAAAGAACAAAATATTAGAGAAAGTCAAGAATCTGCAAGGAACTAAATACTTCATCGAAAGAGATCTGTGTTATAATTCACGAATGAAAAGAGGTAAATTGTTAGCTGTACGAAGGGAAATAAAAAAAATTAATGCTCAGATTCCAATCTCTATAAATGGAGACTGTTTAATAGTTAATAAAGTAAAATTCAGATGGGATTTGGGGAAAGGTCTTGTTGGTGGGGATGGGATTGGTGCGTCTGATAGACTCTCCAGCATGTTGAATTTTGAAACGAGAAACTTTATTGAGAAGATTAAATCGGGCAATCAACTGGTGGCCAATTTTAGAAAAAAGAAAGAGAGGCAGGCCGATGAAAAGTTGGGAAGACGAAGCTAAGAAAATCTGCGGAGGAGTGACCTGGAAAAGGGTGGCTTACGATAGAAACGAATGGAACAGAATGGCAACAGTTTACTGTGAAGTGTACCTATAAAAATAATGGTGATATAAAAATAAGAAACATAAAAATGTTAATCTGATGTATGTACAAGTAAAGGAACAAATTTATTTTATAATTAACCATACTTTGTGAAGTAACAGACTTAGATTGTATAGCATAATAACTTACTCAATAATTTATTAATTTAATTATTCTAATTGATATTTAGTAATTAATTTCTGTATTATTCATATATTCAATAGTTAAATTAATCTGTAGATTCATATCAAAGGAAGAAAGCAGAAGTAAAGTCAAAACTCATTATAATAAAAATAGGTTAACTGAGAGAAGTAAGTAAAGAATTCATAAAATAATAAAAATGTAAACAAGAATTTGGGTAACAAACTTTAGAATGACGCATTAATTGTATATCATTATATCTGTTAATATTTGAAGCCTGTATATATCATTGTATATAAATGTAGCTTACTAAATATCGAAATACGGAACTCACTCGTTTCCGAGTACCACGGCATAAGCCGATTTGCATTCACAATCTGTATAATATAAATAAGAAAAGAGTGTAAAGTTGTATAATGCAATAAATGGTTATTATTATTATTATTATTATTATTAGTATTATTATAAATATGTGTTTCTAAATAGTGTTCTTCTTCAGGTTTACTTCAAAATTTACGTTTCCACACACAAAAAAAATTTAATATGAAAACTAATAATGTGTTTCTAACACTTAGTATTCTAACCTAACCTGAATACCTAACCTAACTTAACCTGACCTAACCTAACCTAACCTGACCTAACCTAACGTATCCTAACCTAACTGAATCTGACCTATCCTAACCAGACATAACCTAACCTGACCTAACCTAATACCTAACTAATCAAACACCTAACCTAATCTAACCTGATATAACTAACCTAACCTATCCTAATCTAATCCAACCTGACCTGAACAACCTAACCTGACCTGATCTAACCTAAACCAACCTAAGGTAAGCTAAGCTAACCTAACCTAAGTTCTTACTCTATTTAAGTCAGTTGAGCTGATTCATGCTGTCACCACGTTAGCTGCTTCTCAGTTTACATGTCTCATGTTTAAAATGAACGCACAATTAACTTAAAGTTACCTTTAAAATAACTTGTAAATTATCAAGCTATGAAATAATAATATTGTTCTCTGTTTTTATTCTGTTTTAGATGATAGCGACAATTCTTTCATATCTTCTACTTTGCTTCCAATTATCACCGAAATACAGAAAAAAATCGCTAAAACAATTCGTAGAAAAATGGATTAATGCAACCAATGTAGAAAGCATTTAATCACTTAGAATTCACCTTTTGACGTCTTTTAATTAAAAAAGTCTCGATAAATGTATAAATACTTTGTTTTGCACTTCACATACCATTTTGATTAATAATAAAAATATGATTGTTAAGGAATTTTTTTGCTCTTTAAATTTTTATTTTTATTACGGTAGAATATAAGGATATTATTCTTAATTCCTTATTATTGTTAGTTAGGTGTGTTATTTTCAAAATATACCACCTTACCTCGTGCTTGAAGACTGGCATAAATTTTACGAATATGACACCGACTAGTCCTTTTCAGGGGTCGCCTATTAATTCTATACACAAAAAAATCCACTAATTCCCTTTAATTTTACTTTACTGTTGAAATCTCCTCCCCCACTCTTCTCTCTCTCTCTCTCTCTCTCTATATATATCTATCTATCTATCTTCTATCTATCTATCTATCTATCTATCCCTTTCTCTTTCTCTCTCTTCAAAGTTTGGTTTAAACTGGTAAAACTGACGATTTCTTGATAAAAATATAAATTGTTATACACATATATATATAAACTATATTGACACAAAGAACACTCAGAAATGAAACAGAAACTCACTACTATATTTCGATGTCCTCGTCATCAGGAAGATAGAAACGACTCGCTCCGCAGGCAGACAACGACTCATATATATATAAAATAAATTCAAAACGAAGGAAACACACAGAAAGACACAGACATAACTCACATCGATATTTCGACCATCGTCGTCATCAGGAGGTGTGAAGAAGGAAGAGTCCCGCAGGAAGGCAGGGCGGTGACTCTGCCCTGCCTTCCTGCGGGACTCATCGATATTTCGACCATCGAAATATCGATGTGAGTTATGTCTGTGTCTGTCTGTGTGTTTCCTTCGTTTTGAATTAATTTTATTTAAAAAAGGCCGCTGGACTGTTTCTTTTAATTTATATATATATATATATATTTGTAAAAATTGGAAGGAGTATTTCATTTAAACATATGTTGTTAAATAACGCCCCATATTTGGCTTGTATCTGTTTCCTACATAATTTCTCCAATTTCCGGAGTACATAGTTTTAATAAAGAGATGAGGAAGGAATTCTGGAAATTGGGGAGATTACGTAAGAAACAGATATAACCCAAATATGGGGCGTTATTTAATTATATATATATATATATATAATATAAATTTAATTATATATAGTTGAAATGTCCACAGCTTCGGCATTAACAACTTTCAAATTAAGCTGTTCCAGTGTCCTGACAGTGTTTTGAATATAAGGTGGTAACTCCCAAATAAGTTGTCCAAAAGACATTGAGACACTATTTTGAAACACTTTAATAGATATCAGCAATTTTAATACAACTGAAAACTAACATCACATGTAAAGAATTTAACATAACTTACAAGACCATTATCTACAAACTAGCTTTTGACTATCCCATAGTCACCGTCAGGTTGGGTCTAACATTTTTCAAAATTTGGAAATTTAAAATTTTTAAAAAACAATGATACAATTTAAACAATTTTGAAATAAACTTACTTGTAAAATAAGTAAAAATCAAAAATCACTTGTAAAAGCAGTCACAAGATGAATAGGGATGCTAATTGATTGACCTACGACAGGATGACAAACTGTTTTATATTTAGTAACTTGTTTGGAACTGCTAACTTTAATTTATATTCATTAGTTTATTTCAAAATTGTTTAAATTCTTTCATTGTTTTTTAAAAATTTTAAAATAACCTAACCTAATCGAACCTGACCTAATCTAACCTAACCAGACATACCTAACCCAACCTAACCTATCATAATGTAACCTAACCTGAACTAACCTCACCTGATCTAACCTATACTAAGCTAAGCTAACCTAACCTGAACTAACCTTTTTTACATCGCGACACATTTTTGACAACAAAATTTATTCGTGACCCTTTAGTGAAATACAAAAAAAAATTACCAACAAATAAAAAAGGGAAAACGAAAATAAATTTGACCAATAGTAACTTAATGAGATTGCTGTGCCGCGTTAATAAAAAATAAATTATTTATTTAATTTAGTCCTTTATTTTCTATTT